>CM021103.1:126410020-126625095 GCA_007115665.2 Sequoiadendron giganteum | reverse complement strand
ATGTAGTGCTTCTATGCTACATTCTATGTAGCTTAATGAGTTGTCTTTACTTGGAAGGACAACAAATCCTAGAACTCTTATCCATTGAATATAAAAATAATTACAATAATATTATTATTAGAAGTGAGAAAAATATATAAACCAAACATCAATTAGATATTTATATCTTACCAAACATGTTTAGTAGACACTTGGATCTACACAAAACTTCCACAACTAATAAATATAAACACCACTTATTGATGAAAACACTTGAAATAGGGTGATAATATGATACATTGATATGTTTAGCTTTACTAAAAGTTTCAAGATATCAATCATATTCTAATAATTAGGATCAAAGGCCAACTTTTGAATGTAGAATCATCTATATTCATATAAAGAGTGCTTGTAAGTCCTCTAGTTGAGTCCCCATGGAGATGGAAGGCCTTGGAGTGAATAATATAGATACATACATGTGCAAAGAGAAGAATTACTAATAAAATATTAAAAATGCTATAGAAATAAATAATGGTACACTCATAGTATAAGAGACCTTTTACCTTGTGAAACTTTTTTTAAAAAATCTTCATAAAAAATACTCACTTTATTGAATTAATAATTTGTAATAAAATAAGATATTTATTGCTTGTGCTTAACCCTAATCCATATGCAATTATGTATTCTCACATCACTATAGAAAACTATTAAGCAATATTGTAATACAATAGTATAAAACCATGAGTAAATATACCACCTACATAACAACTGAAAAAATTCTTGGGTGTGCATGACCCGAAACCCACACATGACCCTCCATACTACATAGTCCCTAGTTAAGGAACAACACTAAACCTAACTAGGTATGGTGGGGTGTACATAAGATATAAAACATGAAATACAAAACATATCAAACATGTACATATGCAAAAAGATGTTGAAGTTATCACATATCTGGTTTGGTTTTTCTCTTAGACCAATAAGACAAATACTTTCAAACACTTTTTCTCATCCTCTAATTTATTAAGATTGTGGTATATTAATCTATTAAATGAAAATATATTATTAATTGTGTGAATACATAGTTGATAAAAAGGATACTAACTTATTTCCCTTAATGTATCTTCTCTATAAAATTCTTAGATAACTCTTGGATTTATAGTAACCCTTAAGTACTATGGAACCATGTAGCTCTTTAGATCCAAGCTTTAATCATATCTATTGGGAAAGAAATATTATTGATTAGTTAGAAAAATATGGAAATATTAGAAGCTTTAAATTTGGAGATAGAAAATATTGAGGTTCTTAGCATTTCATGCTAGAATTAAGAAGAAATTAAAAAGCTATTATTATCACTTTGTGATCCCTTGCACTTCCCACTGATTATAAATAATTTGAGAAATCTAAATGAGTTTATCATGCTTAATTTTGTATCTAGTGAAACTATAGTTTCCCCTTCACAAGTTTTAGTCAGCTTCCCAATTACAAAAAATCCAAAAAAGGTTAACTATGGGGTGTTTTCCTCTTCAAGTCCTTGGCAGGCCACGAGCCTTGACAAGAACTTATAAACCAAGTTTTGGGTTCCAAGTCCTTTTCCTTTCTCACTCCTTGCTAAGTATTCTTCTAGGTCCTTATAAGGGCTTGAGACTCTGTTGCAAGGTGTGTTCCCTTAGTATACTTGTGTTGTGCAACACAACATTCAGGTTTGTGACATGGCTTAACCACCTCTTGTGGATTCATTAACTTTGGCAATTGTATCAAGCATTAACAGGTTGATCTTTTGGTGCAATAGCAACCGTCTATACAATAATTGGTATCAGAGCCTAGGTCACAGGTTTGAACTCCTCACTTGCGTTGGGGGGATTATTGCAAGATGTTCACCCTTGGTCTTTGTGTGTCATGCAACATAGTGCTCGAGTTCATGACATGGCTTAAACGCCTCTTGTGGATTCATTAACTTTGGCGGTTGTATCAAGCATTAATAAGTCGATCTTTTGGTGCAATGACAACCGTCTATGCAACAGACTCAACAAGAACTTGGAACCTAAGTTCTAGGTTCTTGGTTCCTTCCACCTCTCAATTCCTAACACCTTCTTTAGGTTCATATTAGAGCCTATGACCTAACTTCCAAGTCCTTGGTTTCTTCCACCTTTTGATTGTTATAACTTATTTTCTTCTTCCCTTTCCTCAAACCACAAATCAAAGTTGGAACTATTAGGAAAATAGTCTCAACCTTGCAATTACATGAAGTTACTATTTATAGTAAGTTTACATTTGAGTACTGATTGATGCAAAATTTTCCCTTAAGCTTGGGATTGGCTAAATAAGCATCTCATAAAGTTTCATCGCAAGATCATGTTTAGATTTGAAGATATTAAAGTTTTCATTTTCAAAGTTTCAAAGTCCATTTTGAAGGACTTAGAGGTGTTTTTTGGGCCTAAAAGTGGTCATAACTAGTGTAGTGGTTGTAGCTTGATAGAGAACTTCATGATATTTTTGACGATTCAAATGGTTCATCAATCAAACACCTAAATCAAAAGTCATGGTCTCCAAAAGCTGGGCCTCTTGAAATCATAGATGTAAAAATGTGTTGGACACATAAAGGAGCTATAAAGGGGGAGATACATGTAGTGGTGTGTGTTTTGACACATCATAGGCATCTATTAACAGAGATAAGGATAGGCACCACTTTTTAGGTGGTTTTAGCTCATGGTTTTGTAATACTGTTTGATGGTTTCATGTATTCTATCTCCTATATATTAGGTGTGTGAGATGGAGGTTGTGTGTAAGAGTATTATAGTTGTTGAGTTACCTCTAAATTTCTGGTTGGTGATACTCTTGCCAAAAACCTTTCTCTACAAGTATATTGTAATCTTATTTATATTTGAATAATATATTGGGCAACTTATGGAGTGTGGGGTTTTTCTCTCACAAGGATTTTCCCCATGTAAATCACTATGTTGTGGTATAAATATTATATTTATGTTTATTTCTATTTAAATTTTGTATCTATTTAAATTTGAAAGGTTTTTGCATAACCCTCCTCTCAAGACTAGTGTAGGAAGTTGTTCCACTACCTTAGCTTCCTTACAAGTGGTATCAGAGCTTGATCACCTTTGGTTTCAGTTGTGGGTTGTTAATTAGGTTTTTTGAACTAATCCAAAATTGAGTGGGAGCTTGTATAGAAGATACTTTGTGATCTTGTTGTAGGAATTTTAGATGGGAAGTACATCAAGGAGAATAGAGGTAGAGAAGTTTTCTAGAAACAATTTTGAGATGTGGAAGTTGAAGATGGAGGATTTGCTAATAGATTGAGATCTATGGGATGCTATTGATGATAATGTTATGAGGCCTATAGATCCTACTTTGGTTGCTTAATGTGATGTTATGGGATGTAAATACAAGGGTCTAATCAGATTGTGCCTAGCAGACTTTGTTTCGATCAATATCCATGAAGAAACCTTTGCACAAAAACTATGGAAGAAACTTGGTGAGATGTACCAAGCCAAATATTTAGTGAATAATATTTTTTTGAGAAATAAATTATATTACTTGAAGATGGAAGAGGGTGGAAAAATTACAAACCTCTTGGAAGCATTCAATATGTTGGTGGCTCAATTGGAATCAATTGGTGTCAAAAGGTATGAGGAGGAGAAATGTCAGATCTTTCTTTGTTCTTTGTCTGATTCATGGGATTCTCTTGTTATGGCTATTGGGAGTACTTTTTTTTATCTTGAAGAATTAATATGTGGTGGGTTCTTTTTTCTCTCAAGAGATGAGGAGGAATGTATCCATCAGTACGAAGGAATCCCTAATTTTTTATGGAAGACCTAAGGAAAAAGGAAAGAAGAATGAGAAGTGTGATAAATCCAAATCCAAGGAGAGATCCAAATATCCTAGAAATTCTAGTTATTTGTTGGAATTGTGGTAAGCCTGGACACTTCTGTAAGGAGTGCAAAGAAGAAAAGATGAAGAAGAGATTTTATTTTGATTCTAAATTTGAGAAGGAAGATGGTGATGCATTCATTGCATCTTTGGCCACTCGTGCAAGTAATGATGCATGGTTAATTTAATCAAGTGAATCTTTTCATATGACCTCTAATAGATATTGGTTTCTTGAATATGAAGAATTTGAAGGAGATAAGGTGTACTTGGGTGATGATTCTTGATTAAATATTTTTTTCTGGATTGTAAAGTTAGAATTAGGTTTGTTGATGGTAAAACAAAAAGGAATAATGGTGTTGCATATCCTTGGATTAGCACAAAAATTTTAATCTATGAGAAAAATAATAGATGCGGGTGTGCAAGTAGTATTTTTTGATGCAAGATGTAAGATGGTTAGAGGTGATATGATGATTACAAGAGGTTACAGATATGACACATTGTATAAACTTGATTCATGCACTATTGAGTGCAATAGTACTTTCATGAAAATCAAGACTGTGGCTACTTTGTTGGAAGATGTGAGGGTTTCATTTTTAGTGGATGGTCCTGGCTTCTAGGTACCCAAGGGTGCTCTTTCTTCTAAATAAAAATTACCTAAAGAGAAGACTATGCTATTGCAATAGAGACTTGGCCACCTTGGAGAAAAGGATCTAAGGACCTTGAAAAATAAAAACCTTGTGTTATGCCTTGCATAACCACCCCATCTTTTGCCTTGGTCAAAATGGGTCCCCCTTTGTATTTTTTGTACTTAGTTGTTTTTGAAACAAAGTTTGGAGTCTAGTTTTTTCCAATACTTTGTTTTTCTTTGGTTTCTCTATCGGAATCAGAACCGAAGCTGAATCGGGTTCTGAAAGTTCTTTTGAGGCTTGTTTTTGGTTCTATCCCAACACTCTTTTTCTTTGCCTTTGTTTTTGGTCTTTAGTGGAAGCGGAACCAGAGTAGGAATTGGGATGAGTGTTATCAAAATTTTCAAAATCAAACTCTATTCCGATCCCGAATCTGCTACCTTTTTGTTTGTTTGTTTTGTCTTGGTTTTTGTGTTTTGTTTTATTAGGTTGGTCTTTTAACTTTTTATTTTTGTTTTGTTTTCTTTTTAGTTGTTGGAACTAGAGCCGGAATGGTAATGAGGTTTGGAAATTTTATAAATGTAAGATCCCGTTTCCATTTTAGTTCCGTCCCCGCCATTTTTGTAGTTGACTTTTTTTGACAGAAGTTGCACTGCAGACTAATGTTCGTTCTCTTACAGTTCCGACTTTGCCTTTACTGCATTTTAATGCATTGATGGTGGTTGCCGATGTAGGTAGAAATTCACATATTTACCTTTATTAAGGGTTAAAGCCGATCATTATTGTTATTATTACAAGTCTAAGAGCGTGAAGAGCAATAGCAGAGTTTGTTTGAGCAAATTGATCGAGATAGAGAAGGGATATTGTGTGCGAATCGATTCAAAAAGTTAGCGTGGGTTTGTTTGTGTTTGAGGTAGGTCTTTTTTTTTGTTCATTTATTTATTTGCAGTTGTCTTCGTTGTGTTTTGCTTTATATCTGCTCGTGTGTTCAATCATTGTGTTTTAAAGCAATTTTATGATCATCGATGTGATTGAATGAGCAGGTTCTTGTTTTGTCTTATTTTTTTTGCTTTGAATCTTTGTTGTCTTGTTTTATCATGTCATTTCTTTCTATTTTAGGGCATTGTCGCTTTCATGTCTTAATCATGATTGCGTTGTGTCATTTTTGGTTTGCAGTAGATTAGAATAGATTAAGGGTTTTTAATGGCATTTGTTAGATTAAGAATCTATAGTGAGGTAGATTAGAGATTTTATAGTGAGTTAGGGTAGATTATATTTATTGTTTAAATTAGGGTTTTGTCGTTTGGTAGAAGGGCAGGGTTTAAACCTGTGCCCTAGTTTTTATCAAGTTTGTTAGATTAGGGTTTCGGTGGTCTCTGCAATTACTTTAAATGATTTAAATAAATGATACCCTAAAATGCAATTGTTCACAACGGTCATATGAGGGTAGAGTTTTAAAGCTCCTTTCCCATTTTATAGCAACCTATGTTTAATCATGAAGTTATGTTGAAAATGACTAAATTTGATGATGTCATGATTAGCATAGGCAGAGGTAGGATTGCAATAGATTATGGACCTAAGAGTTTTGTTTTATAGTCATCGATTCCATTTTTATCCCGTTTCCGATTCTGAGTTCTAAAAGGTTTCCTTGAAGTATAGGATAAACTGGCGGAGGAGGGATCGAAATTGATCTTGAACTTAAGAATTTTGTTTGTGAAGGTTATCAATTTTGTTTCATCACAGGTTTGGCTCCGCGTATAGTGGGAAAGTCTTTTTTCGAAGTAACAATAACCAAATCGGAGGCGGAGGCGGAATGGAAATAGAATATGAAAAAAATGAAAATTCGAAGAAAACCAAATTTGTTTTTTGTTCCGATCCCTGTTCTGATAACTTCCCGACTCCAACTCCAAGCCCATTTGTTATCAGGTGAGGTTTCTATATCGGTTTTTTCTCCAAGTCCACCAGTTTTGTAAAAGAGATTGTTTTGAGCTTCTGTCTAGCTCCGACTCCGATGTATGTGTAACAGGTATGTTTTAAAAGCATGTTTTATGATGATATATAAAGATCTAATTAGAGGTTTGCATGCAGGAGAAAGATGATGGAGGAGAATTGGTGATAGATCGGCTTGTAGAAGTCAAAGAAGAAATAAAAGTTGCAGGGAGATAATTGATCAAGGTAAAAAGTATGAAAGAGTTTGCTGCAGTTGAGTTGGATCACATCAAATTTGAAGATGACTAGATTGATGGGCTAGATATGGATATGCTACAACAAGTCTTCACCAGTTATGATGAGTTCATGGCGGATCTGGCTTCACATGCATAAAAATCTTGCATGCATGATGTTCTTCTTCCTTGCATGTTGCATGCATGCAGCACTAACAATCTTAAGGGTGCATGACTTCTTTTCTTCTATTTCTATCTTCTATTTTTAGATCAAACTGAATGTATAATGTAAGAACTCAAGATCAAAGTTGATCTGAGTTTCCAAGAAAGTTGATTGTTCCTAAAAAGGTGGAAAGCCTAAGATAGAAGTGAAGTTCAAACTTCTTTTTGTACATCTATAAATACCAGATGGGTATCACATTGTAAGGGTCAGCTAATTGAGAATTGGATTGGCTTACCTAGTGCTAGGAGATAGAATTTTATAGAGTTTTGCAGATATACATTTGTACTAGATCTTTTGATAGTTAATAGAATTGTAGGTTTACGAAATATGGAGTTTACATTGAATTGTGTTGTTTGATAAGGTTAATGAGTTATAATCCACCTGAATGCCAATGATTGTGTTGAAGCATGATAGTTTCTTATGTGATGAAAGTCATTAGAAAAAACCAGGTTTAAAGATTTTCTTGTTAAATTTTCATTTTAAAATTATTGAAGTCTATTGATCTATAGTTTTTGATGATGAATGAATGTGTGTTGTTTTGAAATCTTGGAAATACTTGTGATATGCGAATAGTGGAATTGAATTAAGCACCTAAGATGTATACGATGGTACAATCGTACTGTGGGTTGTGTCATGCTATGGTTTTTGTGATCGGTTAAGAAAACATTCATTGTTAGAAGTATATGTCTGGATATTAGATAAATTTAATTCATACTTACTGATTTACCCCTTGGATCTATCTTTTTCTTTTATTTAAAACCCATTGATTTACAGGAACTATTTCGATAAAAAGAGTCATAGCTTGAATCCTTTGTTACCAGCACAGGCCCCTTGAATATTACAGTTGCATGAACCAATTGAGTGACATTAGACAGTTGAGAACCAACTACCAGGACCTTGGGAGTTAGGCTACTACATGTTGTCTTTCTCTTTTAGGAGAAATAGAGTAGAAATATTCTATTTTAATGTTGTTTGTATCATTTTAACCATTAACAGAAATTGGCGCTAGAAGGAGGGCCTGAAAGGACAAGCTGGCTCACAGAAGATCTTTTTCATTGGAGGGATACGAGAGAGTGCTCAGATCCTCTACTAATCATGAACTATTTGAAGAACTTCAAACCCTAGTTAGATCAAGACCTCATGCTCATAGGATAGAAATACCTACATTACCACCACCACTTACTCCACCAGGATTTCCACCGATTTTATCCACACCACCACCAAATAGGCCTTTGTCACCACTAATTTGGACTTTATCACCACCACCTGCCCAACCAATCCCACCAATGGCTTATTTTGTGGGTAATCCCTCCCCGTTAGGGACTATTCCAAGCGGATTCCATGATTTACCAAAGAACCCAGAGAATTATGTCCGAAATACATGCATTGAAAGTCAAGAAGTGTAGAGGAACATATACAGGCATTCAAAGATGCCTACACATGATCTCAAGTTGCTCATCAAGATGTGGTATGTAGACTATTTCCTTACTGTTTAAGAGATATGGCATATAATTGGTATCTAAATCTGCCCCAAGGATCCATTCTAGGTTGGATAGATTTAGAGAATGCTTTTATTAATCAGTTTAAGGTATATGTAGACCCTGCCATACTATATCACCAATTTTCCACTATTAGAAAGGAGCATCATGAACCATTGCCCTTGTTCAACACTAGGTTCCATAGAATGTATCATAGGCTACAAGAGCCTTACCTAGTGCCGGAAGCCATGGCCATACAGGCATATCTGAGAGTTGTTGATCCTTTGATTGGTCTATTCTTACAAAGAACTTATCAACCTGATGAGATTGACTCACTATCTAAGATTTATCATTTGGCTATCATATTGCAATAGCGGACAAATCTGCAATCTGGAGGGTTAGGAGTAACGTTTCCTCCAATGAATTATCAGATGCCTAATCCACCGTTATACAATACAGTCCTAGGGACGTCTTATTCCCATTATGGACCTGTATCTGAGTTGCAAGCTCCACCAACTGTGCCTTTCTTTGGCAATAGCATGCATGATTCTTCACATCAACCCCCACAACAGCAACCTCAACATCAACCTCAAAATCAATTGCAACAAGGGGGAGGACCAACCCATGTCCATTCCCTAGCCATAGTCCAAAATGTGTAGAATGATCAAATTGTCAACTTACAAGTGAAGTAGAGACTCTCTCTCAGATGTCAAATGAAATGGCACAACTCAAACAAAATCCTCCCAATAATCAAAACCAGAATTACAACAATCAGGGAGGTTATAACTATCAGGGCAATTATGCTAATCAGAACCAAAATCAGAACACCAATAGAAACTTCCAGAATCAAAATTCCTCAAACCAGAATTATCAAAATCAAAACAAAGGATACAATTAGAGGTTCAATAACAACAACAACAATAATAGGCAGTGGAACACTGGACCTAACAATGGAGGATTTCCCCATAATTATCAAGCAGGTGAAGAGAGATCAAATACTGCTAATGTTGCTGATTTGAATTTTATGACAAATTGGTGTAGGTTGCATGATACAACAGCCCATTCTGAGGTCAATTGCCCAGAAATGGAGAAGATGGTTAAAATTGCACAGGTTGATGCCCATCCTCAAGTAGAAAATTCCAATCAAGGCAATGGGCCAGTCAACACTGCCATGACTTATGAAACCATTGAAGAAAAACATCAATTCCCTATGCAAGGGGATAATGAGCCGGAAGAAGATGTCTATGATGCTCAAGCCTTCCAATCTAAGGCTGGTCACTTTCTGAGGAACCAGAATAAAGGGCCATTCACTACATCTGCACCCCCTAACAACATGGTTCCACCAAATCAGAATGCAGATAACAATCCACCCCCACCAAAGGGACCTTCTGATGCTTAGAATAGAGGTAATTGGTCTTTTTTTCCTAAGTACCAATTTAGGAATGATTCAGAGTTTGATTTTGTTGCAGAATTGCAAAGGCAGAAGACATCACTATCTTTCTTTGATATCATGAAGTGGTGCCCAGCTCAAAGGGAGGTGGTATTGAAAGCTTTGGAATAAATAGATCGCTTGAAAGGGAAAGGTAAAGTGACTCCCGCAAAGGAGACGAATGCTGCTATGTATAAAGGTAAGACCAATACCCCACCTTTCTTGTTAAGTTTGAGAATATTTGGAAAGAATCTACACAATTTCCTATTAGATTTTGGAGTATCAGGGAATGTCATGCCTTTTTCAATTTGTAAGAAGTTAGGATTGATTCCTATTCCAACCAATAAAAAGGTGATTCAATTGGATAAAACCGAAGTTAATGTTGTAGGTGAATTGAAGAACATGCATGTGCAGGTTGGATCAGACCCAAGGATCCAAACCTATATAGATATTCAAGTTGCTGACATCCCAGAAACTTATGGGATGCTTTTAAGTTGAGAGCTAATGAAAAGCATAAGAGGATATTTGTCCTTGGACTTCTCACACATGTGGTTACGATGGAAAGGGGTTGCCATTCAGATAAGAATTGAAAGTGAACCTAGGCTCAAACACATGATTACAGAGCATGATACTCCAAATGAAGTAGTATTCTTTGAGACTGAGATGGGTGTTTACAAGCAAGAGGAAGTCCTTACTTTCTCTATAGTTAGCTATGAGGATACACTATCCTTAGACCACACTGATTCGATGATTCACATCAACCAGCAAGTTCTAATAAGGAAATTGCAACAAGATAGGCTGGTTTTAGGAATAGAAACTGATTTGAGTAATTTATTGCTTCCTAATTGGTGTAGAATACACTATCATAACCATTCGGAGTTGACATGTCAGTCATGCATAGATATTCTAAGGCATGTAGATCTACCCAAGCAAGAATCTCAAGAGGTAATTAAGACTCCCATCAATGAGTTCTCCTTCCAAGCTAAGGATGCAACTATTCTTACACAGATCAATCTTTCTCAAGAAGAAGTTTCTTTACCAGTAGAATAAACTCAGGTCTTAGGGTTTTCAGATCATGAAAAAGAGGAAGTGGAAGTATCTCAGTTTCATTTGACTACCCCTATTCCAAATGCTTTGACTATGCCAAAGGAGCTAATAGAAGATGAGTTAGATCCTGACTCAGCCCAAGAAATTGCTCTGGAGGTAGTTGTTGAACAAATTAAGGAACTAGGAAAATCGTTAACTGAGCTTCTTCTCAACACGAATTTTGATAAACAGCAAAAATCCGAGCTGCCACATGTCACAACTCACAAAATCCTTGTAGTTTCTAAAAAGAAAGAGCTCCCAGCTAAAGACCAGTTATGAACTCTTAAATTTGATGGTTCTAAATCTAAAGCAGGAAGTGGAGCAGGAATTGAATTAACTAACCTGAAAGGGAAAACTTATTTTGCTTCTTATAGATTGCAGTTTGGTTGCACTAACAATGTGGCTGAATATGAGGCACTTGCAAGAGAACTCATGTTTTCTCATAAGAAGAAGGTAATTGCTCTTATAGTGATGGGAGACTCTAAGGTAATTGTGAAACAGGTACGTAGCCAATACACTTGCCATAATAAAAGATTGGCTGCTTATAGGAATAGGGTCTGGAATTTAATAGAATATTTTGATGCCTTTGGGATTACTCTTATTCCAAGGGAAGCAAATCAAATATCAGATGCTCTGGCCATTGCAGCAAGTACATTAGAACCGATGCAAGATTCAAATCTAAAGAGGTTTTTTGTGGAATTGATTTCAGTCCCTACAATTCTTGACAATGTTTGACACTTCCAAGTGTTTAATGACGATCAACATATTTTGGCCTTTTTGGAGAGTTCTGATGTATTTCAAGGATATATAATTGATGATGTTGATAGGAATCAAGGAGATTGGAATCCAAGAAGTGACAATATAGAAAGTGAAAATCCAGAAGGGATAATGGATTTAAAGAGCAATAACATCCCAAAAGGGATGATAGCATTGGAGAGGATATTTGATTCAGAACCACAAGCTTATCAGAGAATGCCTACAAAGAGTGAGGGAGGCAAGTATGAATCCGTTAATTTGACTCACTCAGGGGTAGAAAGGAATGTTCTTATAGGAAAGACTTGTCCTCAGGAAATAAAGGATGAGATAATCAAAGTTTTGGAGCAGAATATTGAAGCAATTGCTTGGAGCTATGATGATTTGAAAACTTTTGATACATCTGTCATCACACATACAATTCCTCTGAAGCCAGAAGCCAAGCCGTTTCGCCAAAAGCAACGCCCAGTCAATGCATTAATCGAGCCTCTGATCCAGAGAGAAGTATAGAAGCTTTTGGTTGCAAGAATAATTTTTTCAGTTAGGCACTCTACCTGGGTGGCTAATCTAGTTCCAATGAGGAAGAAGAATGGGGAAATCAGGTTATGTGTGGATTTCATAAATTTAAACAAAGCCTCTGAGAAGGACAATTATCCATTACCTTCTCTTGATGAAGTATTGCAAACAGTTAATGGATCTCAAATGATGTCTTTCTTGGATGGATATTCAGGATATAATCAAGTATTGGTAAGTCATGAGGATAGGATAAAGACTGCTTTCACTACAAAGTGGGGCACATTTGACTACAGGAGGATGCCATTTGGTCTAATCAATGATGGTGCTACTTTTCAAAGAGCGATGGATGTAGCATTTAAAGACCTAATAGGAAAGTGTATAATCATCTATGTTGATGATCTGACCATCTTCTCTAAGAGTAGAGAAGATCATGCTGCTGATTTAGAGAAAGTATTGAAGAAATGTATCAGTTATGGTGTTTCTCTCAATCTAAAGAAATGTGTATTTGGAGTTTCTGAAGGGAATCTTTTGGGTCACATTATATCAAAGGAGGGAATTTCCATAGATCCTGATCGAGTGGAAGCCATTTTGAAGTTGACAAGGCCAGGAAGTAAAAAGGAGATGAGATCTTTCTTTGGAAGGGTTAATTTTTTTAGAAAGTTTATAACAGGGTTTGCAGAAATTGTTAAACCACTTAATGAAATGATGAAGAAGGATGCAAAGATTGAATGGAGTGAAGAGGCTAAATCTGCTTTCATGCAGAATAAACAAGCTATATCTGAGGCACCTATTTTAACAAACCCGGATTATCTAAAACCATTTTACATTTATTCTTTTGCTTCTAAACATTCATGTGCAGTAGTCTTGACATAGAGAAGAGAAGAGAATGAGGAGAGGCCTATTGCTTTTATGAGCTCTCCTTTTAAGAATGCAGAGGTAAGATATTCATCAATAGAAAAACAGGCTTTTGCATTGATGCGAGCAGTGAAAAAGTTCAGACACTACATAATCCGAAGTCAAGTGATGGCTATAGTCCCAGATCCAGCTGTAAAGTCCCTCCTGATGCAAAGTGAACTAGGAGAAAGAAGAGGGAAACGGATGGCCATTTTACAAGAATTTGACTTGGAGATTCACCCAATGAAGCTTGTGAGAGGTCAAGGTTTGTCAAAGGCAATGGCTGAAGTGGACAGAAGTATAACTTTCCAACAATACACTGTTCAGTCATTCACAAAAGATCCCTAGTATACAGACCTAGTCTTTTTCCTCCTCAATAAAAAGTGTCCAGAAGGGATGAATGCAACTCAAAGAAGAGCACTAAGGATGAAAAGCGCCCATTATATGTTTAAAGGAGGATCAATCTACAGGAAGAATTTCCAAGGAATCTACTTGCATTGTCTGGATCAGCAAGAAGCTAAACATGCCATAAGTGAATTTCATGGAAGACATGGGACAGGACATGGATCTGTTGATGCATTGGCTCATTAGATTTTAAGGTCAGGTTACTATTGGCCTTATGTGTTTAGGGATGCGCATCAACATTGCAGGACTTTTCATGTATGTCAAACTTCTACATCAAGAGAAAGAAATATTGCGATGCCCCTACAGCTAGTTTATGAGGTAAGGCCATTTGCTCAATGGGCACTTGATTTTGTAGGAGTGATTAATCCAAATTCTTCTGTAGGTCACAAATTCATCTTGACTGCGATGGATTATTGCACACATTGGATGAAGGCCTTGCCTTGCAAGAATAGTACCATGGAGGTGGTCATTAAATTTCTGACAAAGAACATCAGAACCAAATTTGGAGTTCCATTTGCTCTGGTATGTGATAACGGCCCTGCTTTTTCTTTCGCTGAATTTATTTCATGGGCCTATGAGCATAAGATTGTGTTAAAATATTCTTCCAATTATTACCCTCAGGGGAATGGAGTGGCTGAGTCCACAAATAAGAATTTATTGGAAGTAATAAAAAAGTTGTTAGAAAGTAACCCTAGGGACTGGCATACCCAACTGAGATTTTCCTTATGGGTAGATCGAACCAGAATTAAAGAAGCCTTAGGTAATTCACCCTTTAAGCTAGTTTATGGCCAGGATCCAATCTTCCCCATACATTTACAAATACCTGTTCTAAAATTTATGTAGGAGTTTTATAATAGGGATGATAGGATTGAGGTTAGACTGCTTAACTTATTGAACATGGAAGAACAAAGAGATGCTGCTTTGCAGCAATTCTCTAAACATCAGGCTGTTGTCAAGCGCTGGTTTGACAAAAGAGCCAAAGTGAAAGCTTTTAGAATATCAGACCTTGTGCTATTATGGGATAAGGCTAGAGAAAGGAAGGGAGACCATCAGAAATTTGATAGACTTTGGTTAGGTCCCTACCAAATAGCTGAAATATTAGGGGAGAATGCCTTTCGTTTGAGTACCCTAACAAGAGAGCCTGTTCCATTACCAGTTAATGGTCAGTTTCTCAAACACTATTTTGGTGCATAGAAAGTCTGGTGTTTTGAAAAGCAATGTACCATATTGTATCATATGTAATTAAGTTTTCATTTTTCATTCTTAGTTTTTAGTTTTTGTTTTGTTTTCTTTCTTTGTTTTGTTTGTTTGTTTTGTTTTGTCTTGTTTCATTGGGGATTCTTATTTTGCTCATCTCAAGTTAGGGGGTTGTTATTCAAAGTATACTATTGGTACTAGGAGAGAAATTGGTTTAGGTATTCTCATTATAATCATTGATATAGATTTCATTCTAAAACTTATGTTTTATGATCATTCTAGTTTGGGTTGGAAAATTTATTAAGGATAAAGATGTAAATGTGAATATCTCATGAATTGTGATCAAAGATCTGTCACCAAATTAGAAAAACATCTACATGAGTAATTACCTATTTGTTTTAGAATGACTCTATCTTATGTTTCAAGTGAAAAATCAGATTCCAAAACTATCATGAAATCCATTGTAGTACTCAACCCACATTTTAGATTCATTGAATCTGAGTATTGAGAGATGCATAAAAGAATTTCCATCCATAAAAGAAAAGAAGAAAGAGAAGGAAAGAAAGAAAAGCAAGCTCAATATCAAGTGGGTAACCAAGTATCTCTATCGGGGCTATGGACGCCTATCTGGCAGTAGAGAAATGCTTTGAGAGGACTAGAGGTATCTCGTCGGGGCTATGGACGCCTGTCTGGCAGTGGAGCAATACCCAGGATTTTACTGCACGATAGTTAAAGGACTCAACTTATGTAGCTTGAAACTTAGGTATAGTTGTTTACAAGCAGAGAAAGTATCTACAAAGAATGATGCACAATATAGGCACACACTCAGATTCAGAAATAACTCGTGAGCACATAACATCTGAGATTCAAACCCAAGATTATCCTACAAATATCTGATCTCATTCAAGGTAAGGTGTTTATAAGCCAAGTAGTTTTTGGGTGACTAAAATTTTCCTTGGGTATTTTGAAAATAGGTAAACCGTTTTCCTAGATGAGTTGCCATTTGTTATGCCTTGCATAACCACCACATCTTTTGTCTTGGTGAAAATGGACCCCCCTTTGTGTTTTTGTACTTAGTTGTTTTTGAAATAAATTTTGGAGTCTAGTTTTGCCAATACTTTTTTTTTCTTTGGTTTCTCTATTGAAACCAGAACTGGAGTTCAATCGGGTTTTGAAAGTTCTTTTGAGGCTTGTTTTTTGGTTCTATCGCGACAGTCTTTTGTTTGCCTTTGTTTTTCGTCTTTGGCAGAAGCAGAGATGGAGTGGGAATTGGGATGGTTGTTATTAAAATTTGCAAAATCAAATTTTATTCTGATCCCGACTCCGCTACTTTTTTATGTTTGTTTTGTCTCGATTTTTGTGTTTTTGTCTTACTAGGTTGGTCTTTTACTTAACTTTTGTGTTTGTTTTTGTTTTGTTTTTAGTCATCAAACATGGAGCCAGAATGGGAATGAGGTTTGGAAATTTTATGAGTTTAAGATCTTGTTTCCATTTTAGTTTTGCCCCTGCCATTTTTTGTCATTGACTTTTTAACTGAAGTTGCACTGTAGACCAGTGTTCATTCTCTTACAGTTCCAACTCCGCCTTTACTACATTTTTATGCATTAATGATGGTTGCCAGTGTAGGTAGAAATTCACATATTTTTCTTTATTAAGGGTTAAAGCCGATCATTATTGTTATTATTACAAGTTTGAGAGCGTGAAGAGCAATAGAAGAGTTTGTTTGAGCAAATTGATCGAGATAGAGAAGGGATATTATGTGCGAATTGATTCAGAAAGTTGGCTTGGCTTTGTTTGTGTTTGAGGTAGGTCTTTTATCTTTGTTGTTCGTTGTTTATTTGCGGTTTTGTTCCTTGTGTTTTTGCTTTGTATCTGCTCGCGTGTTCAATCATTGTGTTTCAAAGCAATTTTATGATCATCGATGTGACTGAATGAGCAGGTTCTTGTTTTGGCTTGTTTGTTTTGCTTTAAATCTTTGTTGTCTTATTTTATCATGTTGTTTCTTTTTATTTTAGGGCATTGTCGCTTTCACGTCTTAATCATGATTGCGTCATGTCGTTTTCGATTTGCAGTAGATTAGGTTAGATTAAAGGTTTCTAATGGCGTGAGTTAGATTAGAGATTTTATAGTGAGTTATGGTAGATTAGATTTATTGTTTAAATTAGGGTTTCGTCATTTGGTAGAATGGCAGGGTTTCAAACCCATGCCCTAGTTTTATTAGGTTTGTTAGATTAGGGTTTCGTTGGTCTCTGCAATTACTTTAAATAAGATTTAAATAAATGGCCCTAAAATGCAATTGTTCCCCACGGTCATATGAGGGTAGAGTTTTTAAGCTCCTTTGCCATTTTATAGCGACCTAGGTTTAATCATGAAGTTATGTTGAAAATGAATAAATTTGATGATGTCATGATTAGCATAGGTGGAGGCGGGATTGGAATGGATTATGGACATAAGAGTTTTGTTTTACAAAGGTTATCAATTCCATTTCTATCTCATTTCTAATTCCGAGTTCTAAAAGGTTTCCTTGAAGTATAGGATAAATTGGCAGAGGCGGGATCAGAACTGATCTTGAACTTAAGAATTTTGTTTGCGAGGGTTATCAGTTCTGTTTTCATCCCATGTCCGACTCCACATATAGTGGGAAAGTCTTTTTTCAAAGTAATGATAACCAAATCGGAGGCGGAGGCGAAATGGAAATAGAATATGAAATGTAAAATTCAAAGAGAACCAAATCCGATTTTTGTTCTGATCTCGGTTCCGATAACCTCCCTGACTCTGACTCCGAGTCCGTTTGTTATTTGGTGAAGTTCCTATATCAGTTTTTGCTCCGAGTCCGCCAGTTTTTGTAAAAGCGATTGTTTTGAGCTTTTGTCTGGTTCCGACTCTGATGTATGTGTAACAGGTATGTTTTTAAAGCATGTTTTACGATGATTTATTTAAAGGTCTAATTAGAGGTTTGCTTGCAGGAGATTTGAGAGATGTCAGGAACGTCAGGAGAGGCTGCTCAAAGGAATCAACTGGCTGGAACATCAAAAACAGCACCGAAAATCAAGAAGGTGAAACCAGAACAACTGCCTTATACATTGAGGTATGATCATAGGAATCTGGTGGTGAAAGCAAGCAAAGTGGAATCAGACTGGTCATATATCATAGATACTAATCTCAGACAGTATAGTTTTGAAGAATTGCATGAAGAGACCTTTACAGAATCGACAAACTTGACAGGGAGAACTCAAAGGATTGTTGACTCTGGTCTTGCACACATCACTGTGTTTCCTTTATCAGTTTAGTGTCCGGAGTTGATATTGACAGTGGCCAATACTTATAATCCAGCTTCAAGATTATCCATGGATTCACAAAATAATTTGATTATATATCTTACTCCACAAATGTTCCAAAGCATATTTAATGTTCCTAATCCCAAGAATTTGGTGCAGCTAACTGAGGCAGAAGCATTGAAGAAATACTACAATCATAAAGATTCCAATGTCTCACTTAAATAAAAGATGGTTAAGCACGGAGAAGAAATCTTTAAGCAAGCTGGAAGACTAGCCAAAGAGGGCCAATTTCAAGGAGATATTTGATTTGATATTAATGTTGTCCAGAGTGTTTGGGAAGAGGGATGCCTTCCAGTTCAAGGAATGGATGTTTCATTTTATTCAAGTAATTTTTCAGGGTGATTATCAATTTGATTGGTCAATGATTGTTTCTGATGCCATACATGATCAACTCATAAGGGTCAGACAGACCAAATCTTTCTTTGTGACTTCATATGTGGTCTATGCTGCAGCAAGATTGGGGATTTTCCCAGGACTAAACAGAGTAGGTATAATGGGAGTCTTGGATGGACAAAGGAAGGTATGGGAACACTACGATTAATTATCTCTTCAGGTTGCTGAGACTCACTTTAGGAGAGCCAATGATGCCTTTTTATATGTGGTTATCAACCAGTTGAGTGGAGATACAAGATACAGATTAAGTCAAGAAGCTATGGAATTCATTTCTGAATGGGGAAGTTGGTACATCCAATACCCCAAATTTACAAACTTCAGATTGTTTGGCTTTGAGGGTCATCCCCATTTACTTCCAAGATGTTGTATCAATAGAATAGTGCTTATGGAATTTATGTATCAAGCTATTTGAGTTAATGCTAGATTTGGGATGAAGCATAAGACAGGATTCCATAAATTTCCCATGAAGTTGGGGGAATATGTTTTCAACACTTGAAGGGAGCAAAGGTGGTTTGTAATGAGTTGATACAATTGAAATTTGGATTGTATACAGCTCGTAAGTGTTTTGATCCAAACAAGAAGATGTATGCTTTATTACCTTCAGTGTTTACTAGACATTTTAATTTGTTAGAGGATTTTTGGTGTGATCGGCAGGATGAGTATGACTTGAGAAAGAAGAATTATGAAAGATTATCAGTCTCACTCATGTCAGAACTTGGTATTAGAGAAAATATTCCTGAAACTTTGGTGGATGATGGAATTGTATTAGATCCCTCATATGAAGCTTTGAATATTGGCACTAAAAGCTTAGATCCAATAGACTGGAATGGGGAAGAAACAATTGATATTAAGAAAATTGGAAGAACAGTCTTGGATAGAAGTGTGCAATGGTTAATGTTGAGAACTCAAGCTCCTCAGGGACCAATCCTCAAGAAAGGTAAAGGGCACAAGAGGATTAAAAGGAAGACACCTCCCAAAGAGCCATTGGAATTCTTTCCTCCTAATGTTGAAGAAATAGAACTTGTGGTGGTTGATGAAGAAGAAGAGACACCAGAGGGAGATGTTCCAATTGAATCTGATGTTTCCATGCCCGCATTGGGTAAGTCATTTGCACAAGCCCCACTCACAAGAAAGAAAAGTAAAGAAGTTCAACAAGTACTTTATGCCATGGCTGAAGCTGCTAAAGCAAAAGAAGTGGAGGAAGAATTGGTAGAAGTTGAGATAGACTCAGATGAAACTCTTTCAGAGAAGGACCTGCAAGAAAACGTGCCTTTGGAGGTTACTATTGAGCAGATTCTTAATCAGGAAGAGCAATGGAAACAGTTTGAAGATGCTACAAGAGAGTCTGATGCAAGGGCTGCTGCGGAGAAGCAAGAGGGAAATGGATGCAAAGTCACAAGCTAATGCTCTACTTCAACAGTAGCAATTAAAGGTAAAAGAAGTTGAAACAAGGACAACAGCTGATGAAATGGAGGAGCAAATGAGGCTACGAGAGCATGAGATCAAGGTCAAGGCAGAAAATGACAAGCTAGAATTAATATAGAAGATCCATGATCTCGAGGAGGAGAAAGCAAGAAGTCGAAGGGAAAAGGAAGCCCTGGTTGCTAGACTGAAGCTTGCAGAGGAAGCTCGATAGAAAGAACAAGAAGTTGAAGCTCTAAGAAAGGAGAGAGATGCTAAAGAGCTAATAAAGAAACAACAAGTTGAAGAAGCAAGGGAGAAGGCAGAGAAACTCATAGCCTTGGAAATGGAAAGGATAGAAAAGGAAGGATCAGAAAAGATAAGGAAAGAAAAAGAGGCTAAAGAGCTAGTTAGGAAGAAAAAGGAAGAAGAGGTCGAAGCTGCAAAACTTAAAGCTTTGGAGGCAGAACGGTTGGAAAGAGAGGCCTTAGAGAAAGAGAAGTTAGAGAAGGATTAGATGGAAGAGGAGAGATTGAGAAAAGAAGAAGAATACAAGAAAATGCAAGAACAAAGAGATAGAGAAGAGGCTGAGAAGTTGGTGCAGATGCATGTGTTGCAGGGGCAACAAGAAAAAGCAAAGGTTGATTCTCAACCTAAGGTAAATGTTCAGCCATCCTCTACAGCTGTCGCTTCCTCTTCCATGATGATGAATGCTCCTAGTACTCCTACATGGTTGAAATTAGATTTGCAAAAGAGAGCCAGAACACCTCCTCAACCTATTAATTGGTAGGACATGATGAAGGAGATTGAACAAGAAAGGCCTAAGAAGAAGGCTAAAGTTTTGCATTCTACCAGACTCACAGATAAAGGGAAGATAGTTGCTGAATGTGCCTTGCCTATGACTGAAAAGGGGGTAGGGCATATGCAGCTCATAGACTATCAATTGAGTATGGTTAACTTGGGAAGACCCACTAGAAATCAACAAATGAATCTGATGGATGTGGTGGCTTCAATGACTAAATCAAGAATGATCAAGGACAAACAAAAGAAAGATGAGCTTAAGTCTCAATTGGATCAATTACATTCATTCTTGAAGAGTGTCTCCTCTCCAAGGTCACAACAGGTTGCAGCAATTGAGACTCATGTTTTGCTAAGCAAAAAGGAGGTTGGTGATTTGGTGTAGGTTAGAGGTAAGGCGGAGATGGTTGACAAATGGATAGACAAAGTGAACCAAGAGGTAGGTGAGGTTTTGGAAAAAGGGTTTGAAACCTACAAGGAGGATGAAGGAGTAATAAAAGAGATGCATCAATACATTAAGGCATCCGAAAAACTAGAAGAAGAGTATAAGGAGTATATTGAAAAGTTAGAGAAGATAAATACATTGCCTCTAACTATGCTTCTAGAAGAATCTATACTTGAAGATGATAAAAAAGATTTTTTAGAAAAGACTTCTCGTATACTTAAGTTTAGAACTAACTTTTTGAGCAAGCATAAGGATGAGATTCAAGAAGCAGTTAATAATTTAACTGAGCAGTTGGAAGAGTTGGAAGCGGTTATGGCCGTAATTGTAGATGTGAATGTAATGACCAAAGATGGCATGCCGTTGAGTCAGGTTAGAGAGAAATGGAATGAAAGATTCTAAGGATTCATGAAGGAGAAAGATGATGGAGGAGACTTAGTGATAGATCAGCTTGTAGAAGTCAAAGAAGAAATAAAAGCTACAGGAAAAGAGTTGAACAAAGTAAAAAGCATGAAAGAGTTTGTTGCAGTTGAGTTGGATTGCATCAAATATTAAGATGACCAGGACCTTGGGAGTTAGGCCACTACATGCAGTCTTTCTTTTTCAGGAGAAATAGAGTAGAAATATTATGTTTTAATGTTGTTTGTGTCATTTTAACCATCAACAAGACCTTGTATTTATCCTCCTTCAAATATGTTAAGAACAATGTCCCCTAAGATTAAGACCTTGCATGAACTAAGAAAAATCCCTTCGAACATCCCTCTTTCTTGTTGTATTTTCTTTTTGTGCCTTATCAAAATCATGGAGGTATGGATTTGGTATGGTTTCCTAGGGCTCACCTAGTGAACAACTAGCTTCACTAGCCCTTATGAGAATGCATTTTTGTACCTTATTAAAGTCATGGAGGTACGAATTTGATATGGTCCCTTGGGGCTCACCTAGTGAACAACTAGCTTCACTAGCCCTTGTGAGTGTGCATTTTCTTTTTGTCAAGGTTATCATAGTCCTGGGGGTATGATGTTGATATGGACTTCTTGGGGCTCACCTAGTGGACAACTAGCTGCACTAGCCCTTGTGATCATGCATTTTGTTTGCATAGTGGAAAACGCATTCCACTTATAAACCTTTTTGGACAAATAGCCTAGACCTGGTCCATAGTGCATTGGATGACCAGTTGAAGCTTGATCCATTTCATTTTTCTTTTTTTCTTTTTCCTTTTTCTATCTTTGATGGTGTATGTCTGCAATTTGGTTATGGCTTCATATATCATTCACAAGTGTGTTCCTTTGTACCTATGTTAGTTTTCCATATTACCTTGATCCTAGGGGCTTGGCCACCCTCTTGATTATTGTCATCCTATCTTACTAGCATTTGTACATTTGAACCCCTCTTGATTGTGTGGTTGACTAGTTTAGTGAGAGTTTGAAGCAAGTTCATCCTCTCACTAAAGTCGGGGCTAAATATAGTGTAGGAAAACATATACCCTTTCATTTTCACACTTGTTTGGACCCACCTTTCTTTGTTTATCCTTATTTATGTCCTAATTGGTCCTATTTTTCATCCACAAGCCTAATAAATTATCTTTTTATGGCTAATCCCAACAAAATCCAAAGGATAAATAATAATTTAATGATTATATCTGAGTGTCCCTAATTTTTGGGTTAGGACTAAGATGCCACCTAGGGCGTATTTGTCCCCCAAAGGTCTTGAGACCTTGATTTCAAATGGACCTTAAATGGGCCCCTTTTTGGAGTCCATGCCCCAAGTTTCATGCCTCAGGACTAAGACACCACCTAGGGCATCGTAGTCCCCCTTAAGCTTTTTTAGGGATTTAATTTCAAATCTTGGGAGGATTTATCCTCCTTTAATTAATTAATTCATATGTCAACTTGTTGTGGTGTAATTTTGGAATATTAAGTATAGATAAGTATAGATACAAGTTTCATTCAATCATTTTCACCCCAAGCATTCAAGTATTGATTCCTAAGGAAATTTTATGAGATCAAGAGAAATTCATCAAGCATTTGGAGCCATCATCAAGATTCAAGAATCATATAAAATATCTTCTTGTATCATTTTTGTTATTGTGCTAACATTTGTGATGTAGGTTTTATGATTCAAGCAAGTGTTTTATGCAAGATCATCATCATTCAAGCAAGATTCAAGAACCACATCCATTGCAACCATCTCAAGCATATTTGCAACACCTCATTACAAGGGTTTGGTGAGTTGCAACATAGTATTTTATTCATTCATCATTTCCCTCCATTTCATTCTATTTCAAGGTTTAATTACCAACAAGGGGTTTGACCAAGGAAAACCCCCATTTACTAACAATCAACAAGTTTTTCCTCTCTTGTGTGTTTGTGTTTATAGATTTAGGTTGAAGACTTGAAGATCATTTGAAGTGAAAAGTTGTAAAGTTGCATTGAAAATTTGTCATCTTCACAGAAATTCACCTTCAGGCCAAATATAGAAGTTTCAAAACCTAAGAACAGAGAGGAAGGAACTGTAGACATCAAGCCTCAGGACCACATTCAAAGATTTCTGAAATTCAGATTAGGACTAAGACAGTAGCAAGGCCGTCATTTTCTTCCAAATGGATTTTTTTAGAGATTCTTTCAAATCTTGTTCTTGCATCTGAAGATTCCACATCTACCCCAAAAACTAGCAGTGGGACTAATAAGACAGTACGGGCATCTTAGTCCTACATAACACATTTTGACAGCTTCTTTGCAATTCTAAAATCCTCATTACATTTCTAGACTTCCCAAGTACACACATCATAACTTCTTGTTTCTTAATTTCATCAATTGCACTCATCATTTAGCATGCATTACTAGGTTTTGTGATTTTAATGTTAAATTGTCCTTTCCAAGCTTTTGCTTGGTGGTGAACCGTTCAAAGCCTAAAAGAACCCCTCCTAGGTCTTCCTTATTGAGAATTGACTCAACCTTTGGGGTTTGTAGTCAGTCCAATTTGGGTTCCTAGGACATAATTGAATGACCTAAAGAGACTAGGTGGGCACTCTTCCACCACCTATTTTTCTTTACGGTTCAATTATTAATAGAAATTGATGATGGTGTAATAGGTTTTGGAAAGAAAGTAGGTATTAAAATATGAAATGTAGTAGAAGAACTGGAAGATACATGACCAAGGTCCACCTTTCTAATAGTATTGAAATGGATCAAGGTCAACTCATATTGTATATGATTTATTATTAGGTACAATTTTTATAAATTAATAAAAGCTCGATGGTACCACACCCATAGAATGTATCCATGTTCAATAAAGAAGAAGGTTATATGAGAAAGAGCTTGGAATTACATATACAAAATTAGGTAGAAGAATGGCCTAGTTCAATATGCAATGTAACTATGTCAAGATCTTAGCATGAAAAATTATGAAACCCATGAATAGCTAAAGTAGCAAGAAAAAGAGATGAATAATCAACTTTAATAAAATGTAATAAATTGATACCACATATATTGAGACTTGAACCAATATTATTAAGGGTAAATTTAGCAATAATAGTAACAAAAATTAGTAGAGGATCACATTGACTCTATACTTCATTAAGAGGAATTCTATATGGAATACAATATTTGTAGTATTAGATTGGATACATTCAATTAATAAATTGACATTATTAGATGTAATAGAATATGGAACATGAAAATTTTGTAAATATTCCTAAAGCATGCCATGATAAGAAAGAGGAGTTTGTATAAGGTGACCCTAAAGAGATATCTTAGCAATATTAACACATAGCTTCTCAATAAGATTATAATCTCCTAGATTTTTTTTGAAGAGATTTAGGAGCATATGGTGAAATATGTGTAAAAGGTAGTAGAGAAATTGGAATATCCATATTTTTTTATTTCAATGAGTATTGTATGTGCATGTACCAATAATTTAAAATAATTGGCCATAGGCACATTAGAAGTAATATAATTTGTTATTTAAACATAATAAATTGAAGGTCATGGTGTATTTAGAATGACTCAAATAATTATTATGGTTTCTCAAGCACTTTATTATGGTGTTTCTTAATGATGATATAGAAATATTTTTAGTTTCTCAAGCACTTTTGTAGAGCCAAAGATAAAAATTATGTTAATTAATTTTTAAGAATGACCATTATGAGAAATAATAGAAGTGGAAATTGATGAAGTAGATGGTAAATAAGGAAAAACTTAAATAGGAGATATATGTTTAAAATCATCAAGAACTTACTTCAACATATCAAAGAATTATTTTGAAAAGGGGTTTCTAAATACATTGAAAGTTTAGAAAAGAGACTCAACATGATCAAATCACATTCATACACCAAAAAAGAAACAAGATATAGAAAACCACAAAGTAAAAGAAGTGGTGTAGAAGATCAAGCTCACATAAATGTACTAGAGAAAAATCATATCTAGATCAATATTACTACTTTTAATTAATTAATTTTCCTTATTACTTCAAAATGAAATGTTTTCCTTATCTAATATGAAATTAAAGAGAAATTAGATACATTAGAATATATGGAATGCTTTTAAATGACAATTTGAAATAATATATCCTTTGTATAGCTTTTAAAATCTAAATAAAATACAATCATACAATGAAAAGAATGATATTAAAATTTATTTATAAATTTTGAAAGAAGGAAGACTAAATAATCATAGAGAAGAACTCGGGTTCGACCCCACGATCCATGTAAAAACCCAATTAATTCCAACCCAAAACACCACTATATTTTTTTTGTGTTCAAGTATTCATTCACAAGTATACTCGGGAACTTCTATCCATACGGGATAGGTATATGTCAACATTGAAAAATCATCTATTCGTACGAAACAGGAATCCACATCATCTATTCATATTGAATAGGAATATATCTATTCATATAATCAGAATAGGCATCCACCTAAATGAGGTAGGCATCTATCATATAATATTTATGTGCTCTGGCAAGATTCTTGGACTCATTGGGATCATTTGGATCTTGATTCGCTTCCCTATTGACCACACTTCCTAATGAAAGTGTACCGAGGTCTTCGTCCTCAGGGGTATATAAAATTATAATTCTAAGAATGAAACTCACCTCGGTATTTGGCCCAAGGCCTCGGGGACTCAAGCAATCCATACGAGATTCATCTGAGTATATTTGTATATATTTATTTCTTCGAATGTTTGGGTGATCTCTCTTACCCTAAACCCCTGTTCCCGAATGCCTGAGTACTAGGAGCATCCTTCGTTTCCTAGACTACCTACATACCTTGATTCCAAATGGGATCAAGGCATAAAATATGTAGTTCTATTTTATAGACTATGTTTTATGTGAATTGTTATAAAAAGGTGGGTATGCAACCCTTTCTAGGGTTCTCATTCCCCTAGACAGTTCCTCTATGTTTGCCACCCATGAAGGGAAGAAAAAATAAAAAATGGTCGGCTTGACCACTGTTTGTTTACCTAAAAAACATTCATCTAACCTATTTTGTATTAATATTTGTCACCCTTGACCCATTTAAATAATATATTTTCAAATTCAAATTACATTGCACCATAGAAAATTCCTACTTTGGTTTTTCTAGGTTGTCACTAGTGGATTTGGTTCATTTCATTATTATCTTGTTAGGTTGTTGTACCAAAGGGGATTTCCCTCCCTTTGGATTTAATCAACCAATGTTCCTTATTTCTCCTAGGTAATTTATAGGGACGGTGCCACATATGTCGTTATTGTAGTTGTGCTAGGCTATAGATATAGTAGCTCAACTGCGATGGTGTTATTCGTAAACGTGAGCTAGAGGCATCGTTAATACCGAACACTGATGGTTATGTTTTCTTTCTTTGCTTAGTTTTTACATCTATATCTAACATACTTAAATCTTAATAAGGAAAAGATAAATCATAATGCATGGTAACTTTAACAACATTCATTAGGAAATAAACCCATGATGGTTAAATAAATCAATGAGCATTGGTCAATAATTTATAATAAGTTTTAATCTTAATAATCTAAGTACCATAAACATTACAAGAATTATTTAACCATTTATTTATTAACTAAACCATATCCACTCTTAAAATAAATCCCATGCAACATAATTGACTACTTGAATTAAATGCATGCATTATTTCAGGAAATTTCATAACATATATGGTTCCCTACTTTCCTTATCAATCTTTTACAAGAAATCCCTTTTTCCCATTCAAATATTTTCAAGAATTTTTGTGAGGCTTATTATCCTAACTTTTCAAACATATCTTTATTGTAGCATTAGGAAATGAAGACTAAGTATCTATATTATGAGGTGTAAGTATCTATTCAACACTAACTACAACTATTTGATGAAGTCTATGTCTTATGGAAGGTTACCTCTAGGTAAGAAGAGCTTTCACTCTCTCTATATTTGAATTGAAAAGACTAGATCAAATATGTGTTAATAGAAAATTTATTAGAAACAAAAAATAACTTGTATGCTTCAATATAGCCAACCACGAAGCAATATTAATAAATGTTTAGGAAAATTTTATATATTTACTTATTTTATTTTCTAAGTTCTAGGATTTTATTAGCTATAAGAGAGCTTTATTGATATTATTACATTGGTTTGGACTAGTAAGACTAATAATACCTTTACATCAATTGGATTGGTAATTTCCAAATCTAACTACACTAGATAATAATTGTGTATGTCCAATTTTTTTTCTTTGATAAAAATTCTTAATTAGATTAGGCCATATATATATATATATATATATATATATATACCAGACCATTTCATGATTAACATGAGATAAAAGTAAAAGGGGGTGGTTTATAGGTTGTGAAAGATGGTTATCTTTCATAAATTAGACTAAACTTAAGGTAGATTAGAGATTAGTTTAATTAATAGGTACTTATTCTATTTATGTAATCATGATCAACCACTTATACATTGTTATGGAATTTACCACATTATCTATCGACATCCAAATTAAGTTAGAGGTAGCTATATAAGTGTGAGAATGGGTGAAATGATAAATGAAGCTATAATCATTCTTGGTTAACTAGAATAAAATTTAGATGCCTAAACTAGGCTCTCATTATAGGGTAGATCAAAGTGCATGATCTATTTTGACAGAATACTTCAAGAGGTTTCTTTTTAGTTTTAAAAATGGAAATCCATTCAAGGCCGAATCTTTATCATTGAATCCACTATTTAAATAAACAAGGAAACAATTTGTATAGTTGATATTCTAATAAATGAGATATAATAACCAAGAAAAAATTAGAGCTATGGTTAACATAAAGTGTTGATCTTCCTTTTCATTGAAATACTAGAAATTTTAATAAGATTCATAGTCGCCTGCCAAGAAGAGAGGAAATCCGATTTGTAAAATATTTGACATCTATAAGTTTGTCAAAAAGGTTTATTGCGCTTCCTATCTAGAGCTAATCCCTTTAAGCTTCAAGCAACATTCTACACTTATAAATTTTATCTAATAAATGCACTGAATTGAACAATAAAGTTCACACACGTTTTCCTAATCATAGTCTAAGATTTCAAAAAACCCAATATACATTTTAAAGTCCATTACAATTCTGATTTATCAGTTCTGAAACAATTAATCAGTTTGAGTTTCATGACAGCAATCTACAATATAATCTAAATCAAATCAATAGGACTATTTTTCTAAGTTGTTGGAATTTCTCCCAATTCCTATGTGTCTCTCCAAACTTTCCCGTGTTACCTCAGTCTCCTGTTCTAGCTCCCATGGTAGTGCGGTGACAACCTCTTTACCGCCAGGTAGCCTTTCATGCCCCGTGGTAGAGTGGTCTACCACCATACCACCACATGCCTTCTCATCACTGTCGGTTGCATGGTTTCACCATGGTACCTCGATCTCCCTGCTTGCCTTTCGCAGTTGTGCAGTTTCCTCGCCTTGCCTATGAACTTTCTCTCTCCTCTCGTGGTGGAGCAGTGTCTATTGTGGGCCCGTGGCATCTCCTTCTATCTCTCACGGTGGTGCGGTGACCCCACTATACCACTGGTTCATTGTTCCTTTCTCGCGATGGAGCGATACCCCATTGTACTGCTGGGCCTTCTCTCTCTATGTGTAGTAGTGTGGTTTTTGACCTTTCTGGTGGCGTGTGAAGTGGATGTCTCACTATAATCTTTCAATTTTTATTGGACAATGCAAGGACAATTTTAAATTTGATTGAAAGTTTAATCTGGCATATCTTTAATGTCTTTTAATTTTTTTAATTAAAGATTTTATTGCTTGTTGTCATGTAAGCTCTTAATATGTAGGGAAGTGGAAAAAAATTTTAAGATATAGTGCTCTGAAGAAGCAAAATATTTGTAGCTACTCTATGAAGAATTTTTTTTTAAGAATAATATAATTAATTTCTCTGAGTCATTTATGTGATAAATTACTTTAGTTTTTTTGTGCATTCTTTGCCTTTTTCCTTCACGTGGTATCAAAGTAGGTACTTCACAATTAGTATTGTCTTAAAAAAATTTGTGAAAGAATGAAAACAAGCACAAGCTTGAAAAATCCTCAAATCCCACAGTTAAATGGGAAGAACTATGATTATTGGGCAATTAGAATGAGAGCATTATTTTGTTCACAAGACTTATGGGAGTTAGTGGAGAATGGATTTACAAAGCCAATTGATGCAACAATATTTAATTCCTTGACACAAGGAGAAAAGGACTGACTTAAAGACAATAAAAAGAAGGATTCAAAAATTCTCTTCTTTATTCTGCAAGGAGTGCATAAGAGCATTTTTCCAAGAATTTCAGCAACAACTAGGTTCAGACAAGCATGGGATATACTTTAAACAACTTATCAAGGAATGGAGAAATTCAAAACAACTAAGTTGCAAATATTGAGAAGGGAGTTTGAGACTCTGTATATGAAGGACAATGAATCAGTAGATTCATTCTTTGCCCAGATTATTGGACTGATAAACCAAATTAGATCACATGGTGAGACACTTGAAGATGTCAAAGTTGTTGAGAAAATATTAAGAATTTTACCCACAAGATTTGAAACAATTGTTGTAACCATAGAGAAAACAAAGGACCTCACTCAGTATTCTGTTGATGAGATTTTTGCCTCACTAATTTCTCATGACCATAGGCTGAGCAGAACAAAAAATATGTCATTGGAGCATGCTTTCAATTCACAAGCTTCAATAAACCAAGGAAGAGGCATAGGAAGATCAAATTTCAGAGGAAGAGGAAGAGGAAGAGGAAGAAGTTTCAACAGAGGTGGAAGATGCAGCCCATCAAGATCAAGTGGAAGAGGCAGTAGCCAAAACCCATCTCAGAATCAATCTCAAGGTCAAAGGTATGATAAGTCCCAAGTCCAATGCCACTACTGTAAAAAAATTGGACATTATATCAATGAGTGTAGGAAGAAACAGTATGATTTTGGCAAACAAAATGCAAATTTTACAAAAGAAAGTCAAGACCAAAAACCAGATAAGAGTACAATGTGTGTGGCCTGTAATGTTGCACAAGCAAGTGAAAAAGATGTTTGGTGTTTAGACTCAGGTTGTAGTAACCATATGATAGGAAATTTAGAAATGTTTTCAAGTTTAGATGAAAATGTTAAGTCTTATGTCACCTTGGGCAATGAAAAAAATGTGTTAGCAAAAGGAAAGGTAAATGTCAACATTCTAACCAAATAGGGGGAGCAAAAGTATATTTCAAATGTGTATTTTGTGCCAGGTCTAAAACACATTTTAATGAGTGTTGGTTAGCTAGTTCCAAAGGGATATAGGATAACTTTCAAGAATGGATTGTGCACAATTTTAGATAAATACCTAAGCAATCAACTCATTGCTAAGGTCAAAATGACAAATAAAAAAATGTTTCCCTTAAAAATTTAGCCAGATTTGAATACAAATTATGCACAAGCACAAGAAATTACAATTGGCTTGTAGACTATTTTTCAAGTAGAAGTAAAAGATGAAAACTGGCTATGGCATTTGAGATTTGGCCATCTAAATTTTGGAGGTTTAAATTTTCTTCACAGGATAGGTATGGTCAAGGGATTACCTCTAATTGAAAAACCTGAGAGATTTTATGAAGGATGTATTTTAGGATAACAACATAGGGAATCATTCCCAGCAGGGAAGTCAACTAGAGAAGAACCCCCTTTAGAGATTGTTCATTTAGATTTGTGTGGGCCAATGCAAACACCTTCAATAGGTGGTAGTTTTTATTTCCTGACTTTTATTGATGACTATTCAAGGAAAGCATGGGTCTATTTTTTAAAGCATAAGAGTGAAGTGTTTGATTTCTTTCGTCAATTCAAGTCTCTTGCTGAAAAACAGAGTGGTCATTACATTAAAGTGCTAAGGACGAATAGAGGAGGAGAATATATTTCAAAAGATTTTTTAAATTTCTGTAGAGATCATGGCATTCATAAGAAGTTTACTACCAGATATACACCTCAAAAAAAAGGGGTAGTTGAAAGGAAAAACAAAACAATCATGGAAATGGCTAGAAGTATGTTGAGAGCCAAACATTTGTCAAATGAATTTTGGGTTGAAGCTATATTGTGTGTAACATATATAATGAACAGGTGCCCAACAAAAAGTGTTATGAACATTGTTCCTGAAGAAGCATGGACTGGTAGAAAACATAGTGTCTCACATATGAGATTTTTTGGATGTGTTGCATATGCGCATGTGCTTGATGAATTAAGAAGAAAGTTAGACAATAAAGGAGAGAAATGTATGTTTGTTGGATATAGTGATGAATTCAAGGCATGCACGCTTTATAAACCAACAACTAAGAAGGTCATAATCAACAGAACTGTACAGTTTGTTGAAGATGAAGCATGGGATGGAAGTAGAGAAAGTACTCTTAATGTATCTATAAGTATACCTCAAGAGGAAAATGAATCCTATGTTCCAACAAATACTCCTACTAATGTGACCTCTTCTATGCCAATTCAAGTTCACACAAGTGGTAAACAAGTGACACCATCATCCAATGTAAGAGAAGCAATAAGAGGACTCCAAGCGTCATCTACAACAAGAGTCTCTGGCACAGGACTATAATGTCCCTTACCTATTTTTCCCTAGAATTCATTTGTTGATTAGGTTTAGGTTTTCTTCCTTCCAAATGAATGTTCTTTTTAATGAGGTAATCTTGGTTTGAAATTTGAGTTCACCATATTAATAAAATTTCCACAAGCACATATATCTATTAGCATTAATATCTAAATATATCCAATATATAAGCATAATCATAAATTCAATTTTAACAAACAAGAGGAGTGCCCTATATGGATCCACCCTGAAGCCTTTAAGTTGGGCACGAGAGGTTGCCTCTCACAATCCTCCTTTCCCAATGGCTTAGTCCCTGCATTCTCCATACATGACAGTATCTCAAAAGAAACTTGCCCTATTAGGCCAAGGTGAAGTCCTACAATCCAAGGGCCTACGACCTACCACCCCTATAATAGTGTAGTTTCCTATGGTGGGACCCCCACCTCTCTATGTCTAACCCGTTCCTTGGCTTACGAACATGAGAGGGGGGTTTTTAGGCTAACCACTTGGACTCTACTTCACCTACCTAAGAGGGTACCAATCATGGAGAAGACAATATTTTACACAATCAAATATATTTGCATTCATTCAAGATCTATTTCATGCCTATAATCAAATATATTTTCATTTATCAATGATTCTTTAAGCTCATTATTTCCTAGAATTATTCTCATTATGATAAGATTAAATAAAGCATTATATCAATAATCAAATTAGCAATATCTATCAAAATATGTTAAATATTATTGCTAAGTGAGTACATCACCTGATCTGATGTGTCTTCCCATGACTCTTTATTCCTTACTCGCCTTCCTTCAATCTTACATTTGATTGATCATATAAATAAATATTAATCTATTTATTTTTATATTAAGTTCGTAATTACTTATAAGGTTTGATAATTGCTGCAAGCATCATTATTGCAATAATCACATATAATATATATATATGATTATTTCTAATTAATTTCAATATTCCCATAATCACTTTATATAAATAATATTAAACTTACTTCCCAAATATATTCTTGGCAAAAACACTTAATCAAATATATCTCTCATAATTTATCTCATTTCCAATCTGCTGCTTTATGAAGATTTCTAATTGATTTTTCCTATATATATTTCTCTTTTTATATCTTTATCTTCATATGAAAGGATGCATCTTTTAGAAGAGAGATATCCTTCTAAAAAAAAATTGTCCTTTGGCTAAAACTAATTCCCAAATCTTCTCTTCACTCTAATTAAGCGCTACCTTCTAAACTTAATGAATGCTCTTTTAAAATGAATATTAATGACTGCTCTTTTAAAACAATGATAACTCCCCTCTTATCACTTCTTTATTTGGATTACTACCCAGATAGATTGCTGCCTTTAACTAAGTTAGAAAAACCTCCTCAAAGATAATCGGTGCCATTTGTTATTTCTTTTAATCGTTGTTTTAAGCCCTATTTATGGGTTGGCTTAATATTAGTTTGTTGATATGTTACCAAAACAAGAGTAACTCCTCCTTGGGCAGCGATCTATATTGCTAAAACATGGGTGCTAATATGGGGAAGTCAGCTCATATATTATCATTCAAGTTGGCCTATATGTAATTGCTAGAGTCTATTTAAATATTTTTTGTTTTATATATATACTTTCTTTAATATTATTTTATGAATATTATGATATTCATAAATATTAATTATTTCATTTTATATGATAGTTATATTAATATATTGTGTGTTTTTCATTAATATTATTTATTTTTTTGTATTGTAATATTATTTTTATAATTACAATATTATCTTTCTATAAATTATAATATCTATATTTTGATATTCACAATATTATATTTATATTTATAATTATAGCATCATCTTTCATAATAAGAATACTAAATTGTTAATGTTTTTAATATGTATTTTTTTCATCTTGTTTTTGATGCTTTATATTTTAGTGCTACAATTTCGGGGACATGACAGTCCACCCCGCCCAAGATTGCTTGTCCTCAAGCAATCTCTTTAAACCAAGTTTGAGGTGAGAATGATCCTATGGGGTTTGTGGGTTATGGTCCACGATTTAACTTAACTTATACTTATGTGATCAATTTTTTTATACTTGATTTGTGTCAAATTTATTCAAGGTATCTAACATTGAAGTCCTTTCCCACCTCAACCTGATTTGCAAAATTAACTAAGGTTCTATTCTTAAACAGATTCTTTAATCCCTTTGTATCCCAAGTTTGAGGGAATCCCACTTTATTGCTTTGATAGTTACTTGTCATTATTGCATTTGGATACTAATAATAATTTAGTTATAAATAAGTTAATTTTGTTAGCACCTCTCAGTCCCATAAGCATTTTGACATAAATCATTAACATTTTCATATTTTTTAAGTATAACAATGATGGGCTCCACATAAATAAAAGCAAACAACCAAGTCACTCAGCCAAGTAGACAAGTAGCTCGACCAATAAAACAAGGAGCTCAAGCAAGCAAGTAGCTCAACCACATAGGCTAGTAGCTCAAGCATACAAGAAATCAACTGAAGTAGATAAGTAGGTAGCTCAAGCACACAAGTAACCTTCTCAAGCAAGTAGGCAATTAGCTCAAGTACATAGGAAAGTAGTTCAAGAAAGAAAACAAGTAGCTCAAGCAAGTAAACAACTAGCTCAAGTAGACAAGAAGATAGCTCCAACACACAAGCAACTAGCTAAAGTAGACAAGCAAGTAGCACAATCATGCAGGTAGCTAGCTCAAGCATGAAACCAACTAGCTCAAGTAGGAAAGTAGGTAGCTCAAACACACAAGCAAGTAGGTCAAGAAAGTAGGCAACCAGCTCAAGCAAGTAGACAACTAGCTCAAGTAGGCAAGCAAGTAGCTCAAGCATACACATGATGGAAAGAAAGATGTTCTAATACCACTATAATGTCCCTTACCTATTTTGACCTAGAATTCATTTGTTGATTAGGTTTAGGATTTATTCCTTCCAAATGAATGTTCTTTTTAATGAAGTAATCTTGCTTTGAAATCAGCATTCACCATATTAACAACATTTCCACAAGCACATATATCTACTAGCATTAATATCTAGATATCCAGAATATAAGCATAATCATAAATACAATTTTAACAAGCAAGAGGAGTGCCCTGTATGGATCCAACCTAAATCCTTTGTGTTGGGCATGGGAGGTTTCCTCTTGCAATCCTCGTTTATTCTAAATTCTGCAGATTCAAGTGATTTATCAAATCCAACACTGGCAAGCATGAAAAGACAAAAAAACAGAAACATAAGGGATATATACAATCAAAATGAATGTGAAAATAACTCACAATAGTTTACACTTTTTGCACTTTATTCCCAAGTTGAAGATCCAATTCACTTTGAAGATGAAATTAAAGAAGATAAATGGATATGTGCAACGAATGAAGAGATTAATGCAATTGAAAATAATTAGACATAGGAGTTGATGAGTCTTCCAAAAGACAAGGATGTAATAGGAGTTAAATGGGTTTACAAAACCAAATTGAATGAAAATGGTGAAGTACAGAAGCATAAAGCAAGATTAGTTGCAAAAGGTTATTCACAACAGCTAGGAATTTATTATACTGAGACTTTTGCACCAGTAGCTCGTCTTGATATAGTAAGAATGATATTGGCCATATAAACACAAAAAAAATGGTTAGTTCATCAAATGGATGTGAAATCAACATTTTTAAATGGCTATCTTGAAGAGGAAGTTTATGTTGAACAACAACCTAGGTATGAGATATTGGGCCAAGAAGACAAGGTCTACAAGTTGAAGAAAGCCTTGTATGGTCTCAAACAAGCTCCAAGAGCTTGGTACAGAAGGATTGACACTTATCTTATACAAAATAGCTTCATCAAATGCAACAATGAGCCTACATTGTATACCAAAATGAATGAAAAAGGTGAAATCCTGATTGTATGCCTGTATGTTGATGATTTAATTTTTACTAGTGATCTATTAGTTGATCTGTTCAAAGGAGCTATGATGAAGGAATTTGAAATGACAGACTTGGGTCTCATGAAATACTTTTTAGGAATTTAAGTAAACTAAGATGAAAATGGTATTTTTATTTCTTAGGCTAAGTATGCTAGCACTGTTCTGAAAAGATTTAATATGTCAAATTGTAAATCTGCACCTAGTCCTATTGTGAATGTCCAGATTGAAGTTGAGTAAAGAGGATATAGGTTCAAATGTTGACTCAACCTTGTATAAACAACTAGTTGGTAGTCTTATGTATTTGATAGCCACAAGGCCAGACATAATGTATGCTATAAGTTTAATTTCTAGATTTATGGAAACTCCTAAAGACACACATTAGAAAGCTAGGAAAATAATTTTGAGATATATAAGTGAAACAAGGAATTATGGGATTCAGTATTCAAAATTAGATGAATTCAAGTTGATTGGATACACTAACAGTGACTGTGTTGGGAGTATTTATGATAGAAAAAGCACGCTTGGTTATGTTTTTCATTTTGGCACAGGTGTAGTTTCATGGGCTTCGAAAAAGCAACCAATTGTTACTCTTTCATTAGCGAAAGCTGAATATGTTGCAACAACAAGTGCTTCTTTCTAGGTAGTTTGGATGAGGAGAGTACTAAAAGAACTTCAAAAAGAGTTCAGGTGGATGCAAAAAATATATTTTGTGATAATAATTCCGCGATTGCATTATCCAAGAATCCAGTTTTCCACAAGAGGAGCAAGCACATTGATACACGCTACCACTTCATCAGGGAGCTGATCAACAATGTAGAAATTATTCTAGATTTTTGTAGGTCTGAGGATCAAGTTGCAAACATTTTTCACAAAGGCACTGGGAAGAGACAAATTTATTTATCAGAGAGAGCGATTGGGTATTAAAGAACACAAGAGTTGTGATCAAGGGGGAGTGTTGGAATTTCTCCCAACTCCTGCGTGTCTCTCCAACATTTCCCTCGTTACCTCGGCCTCCTATTCCAGCTCCTGTGATAGTGCGGTGACTACCTCTTTACCGCCAAGTATCCTTTCATGCCCCATGGTAGAGCAGTCTATCGCCATACCACCACCTACCTTCTCATCATCGACGGTTGCAAGGTTTCATCATGGTACCTCTGTCTCCTTGCTTGCCTCCTACAGTTGTGCCATTTCCCCGCCTTGCCTCTAACCTTTCTCTCTCCTCTTATTGTGGAGCAGTGTCTACCATGGGCCCGTGGCATCTCCTTCTTTATCTCACGATGGTATGGTGACCCCACGGTACTAGTGGTTTGTTGTTCCTTGCTCACGGTGGAGCGGTACCCCACGGCACCGCTAGGCCTTCTCTCTCTATGCGCGGTAGTGTGGTTTTTGACCTTTCTGGTGGCATGTGAAGTGGATGTCTCACTAGAATCTTTCAATTTTGATTGGACAATGCAATGAAAATTTTGAATGTGATTGAATTTTTAATCTGGCATATCTTTAATGCCTTATAATTTTTTTAATTAAAGCTTTTATTGCTTGCTTCCATGTAAGCTCTTAATATGTAGTGAAGTTGAATTTTTTTTAAGATATAGTGCTTTGAAGAAGCAAAATATTTGCAACTGCTCTGTGAAGAATTTTTTTTTTGAATAATATAATTAATTTCTCTAAGTCATCTATGTGATAAATTACTTTAGTTTTTCTATGCATGCTCTTCCTTTTTCCTTCATAAGCCTCATTTTGTTGAAGGTTTTATAAGGGACAAGATTGATTTATCAACTGACAATGTAAAGAGTACTTCTCAAGATGTAATTGGTCGATTAAAGGTGCGCATTTAAGATAATATACATTGAAAAGTTCCTCCTAAGTAAGAGTGATTTCCATAGCGATGGATTAGTAATGGGGTCTAAATCTAAAATTGATGTGGTGGATTCAAATAAGAATACCCCCTAAAATCTATTTTGAATGTATGTAATTTGTAGTTGAGAACTAGATGGGGGGCATAGTTGCAGATAAAGAATTTATAGTCAAATGCATATCTTTAATATGTTATGGTTTGCACATAGATTTATTACCAGCTCTGAAGCTACACATCTGAAATAGTGGGAGTACACAACTAGTTTTCTTTTCATAGACCCATGCATTCAATTTATAGATAGAAATGCATTAAATTCATTACCACTGTAGTTTACAAGTTCGTTCTAAAATTTATTCTGGGCAGATGAAATAGAGCTCCACGTGAATAATATCCGAGGTGATTGAAGTTAGAGTTGGGCGCCTATAGATATGACTTTATCGGTAGTTCTGTGTTGATAGGAAATCAATTACATGTTTGCACCTTTAATTTAGTTTCCATTCAAAGATATTTTATTAGATTTTGTCGCAGTCAGTAATTAATGGCTAGATCCAACTAGCAAATATTTTAGAAAATGTGAAGATAATACCTTTTATGAATATCGAAATGTGATCATGCATTTACCTTTAGTATTAAAGTCTATCAAAATGTGTAGTTGCTGGAGAGGAGTCATGACAAACTCGACACCAAATGTTAAGGCTATATGCCTAGGACACAAATATGTCACACTATGATCCATACATCAATCATACCAGAAAGTCTCAGAACATGTATATTTGAATCAATGCCTAGCCTAACCAACAAATGCATAGAAATAGAAAAAAATTGGGGCTATTTAGGTGTTTTTCTAAGTCAAACACCCATTTTGATCTTTTGACCTTCAAGAATAGTCAAGATAGATAAAGTTATTAAAGTTATTTCTCTTACTCCTAATTGCATTAACAAATAAAGATAAAATCTAAATTTATAAATGACATTTATACATCATTTTTCTCCTCCACATAAATTTTCTAAATATTATATTTTATAAATAATTAGCCGATAGGCTATTTGTGTGGACTTTGGTCAGAATTCTCGTCAGCCTTCCCGATTTTTAATCTTCTCGATGTTGGGTTGTCGGTCTGCCGATCGGGAAAAAGGTGGCAGAGGTTTTTTGATTTTTTAATTATAAGCATTTGGCGCATTAATAGAGAAGGCCAGGTAAATTAAATGGTGGATGGCATCAACATTAATTTTTGTATGGTTTTCGTGTAGTGGTGATGGTTGTAAGTAACACTTTCCTTTTAAATCATCAGAAAACATAGCAAATTTCTACACAATTTTCGATAAGGCATTGTTGGGTGTTGTATTAAAGTTGTGAGTGAGGAGGGCAAGCTTCACTGAAGGTGCAAGTGCGATTATCCATTGTGGAATTTTTGTGAAGGTAGTTGGAGGTTGTTTTGTGTTTTTTTGTATAGGGCAATGGTTGCAAAAGTAGTACAAAAGTGTCATTTGTGATAATTCTTCGCCCATTTTTTGCAGGCAATGGAGAAAGAAGGGAGTGGAGAGAAAGTAAGCGAGAAGAGGTGCATTTAAATCAAGTGGGAAGAGGTGCGCAAAAAGGTGCATATTGAAGAAACCCTTTCTATGGTATTTCGAAAATAGTTTTTTTAATTTTCCAAAGGGCATTGTTGATTGTTGTTTTGTAGCTTAGGTTATATTGTTTCATTGATGGTTTATGTGTAGTGGTGATGGGTGGAAGGAAATATTGTTTGTTTTTGCATTGGTTTGTTACTATGAATTCGTGTGTTTTTTGTGAGTTTTTTGACCTAGGTCATTGTTGAAACCAATATTGTTTATGGTTTTCATGTAGTCATGATGGGTGGAAGGAAATATTGTTTATTTGTGTGTTAGTTTGTTACTATGAATTCGTGTGTTTTTGTGGGTTTTTTCATCCAGGTCGCTGTTGAAACCAATATTGTTTCATTTATGGTTCACATTTTGTGGTGAAGGTTTTGAATCAATTTGTTACTATGAGCTTTTTGTGTTTTGTGGGTTTTTCCATTTGCGTCATTGTTCAAATGAATATTGTTTCATTTATGGTTCACGCTTTATGGTGAATGTTTTCAATCAGTTTGTTACTATGACGTTTTTTTGTTTTGTGGTTTTTTCCATCTAGGTCACTGTTGAAACCAATATTGTTTCATTTATGGCTTTCATTTTCTGTCGATTGTTGCAACGCAATAAAATAGTTAATTCCATATAGTTTATGTTGTTTTCTATAAGGCATTATTGATTTTTTTTCTCTAACTTAGGCTATATTGTTTCATTTATGGTTTTTGTTTTGTGGCGATGGTTGCAACGACATGAAATAGTTAATGCTATACAATTTATGTTATTTTCCATAAGGCAGTGTTGATTGTTGTTCTCTAGCTTAGGCTATATTGTTTCCTTTTCGATAAGGTTCTGCTGAAAAAAGACTATATATAGTTTATTCAAACCAATATTGTTTGGTTTATGGTTCAGCTTTTGCAACTATGGTTTTGAATGGGTTTGTTATTGTGAATTTTTGTGTTTTGTGTGTTTTCCCATCTAGGTGATTGTTGATACCAATATTGTTTCATTTATGGCTTCCATTTTGTGGCAATGGTTGCAATGCAATAAAATAGTCAATGTTAAGCAGTTCATGTTGTTTTGTATAAGGAATTATTGATTGTTGTTCTCTAGCTTAGGCTATATTGTTTCATTTATGGCTTTTATTTTGTGTCAATGGTTGCAGCACAGTAAAATAGTTAATGTTATAGAGTGTATGTTGTTTTCCATAGGGAATTGCTAAGTGTTGTTCTCTATACCTTTGGCTATATTGTTTCATACTCGATTTGCATTACAATAGTAAGTGTTATAGAGTTTAGCTTGTTATCCATAAGGCATTATTGACTATTGGTGTATAGCTTTAGCTATATTGTTTCCTTTCCGATAAGGCCCTGTTGAAAAAAATAATTTTGTAAGTTGTTGTTTTTTATCCATAAGGAATTGTTGATTGTTGGTGTATAGATTTGGCTATATTGTTTCCTTTCCGATAAGGTCTTGTTGAAAAAAACAATTGTAGGTTATTGTTGAAACAATTATTGTTTCATTTAAGGTGTGAGTGTGTATATTTTTATATTCATTTTCTACATGTATCTTTGAGGTCATACATTTATCTATATATAGATATGTCTAGTTTTAAATATCCATATGGTTATTTGCTTCTTGTATGGTTTGATTGTCACATACTCTTATATCTCAAGAATTGTTGTTTTGCTATTTTTAATATTTATATGTATGTGTGGGTGTGTATGTGTGTATATGGTCATTTCCAATAAGGTGTTGTTCAAGAAACATTTTTCTAGGTTGTTGAAACCATTATTGTTTCCTAAAAAGAATTTTGTAGGTTGTTGTTGAAACAATTATTGTTTCGTTTAAGGTGTGAGTGTGTATATTTGTATATTCATTTTCTACATGAATCTTTGAGGTCATGCATTTATCTATATATAGATATGTCCAGTTTTTAATATCCATATAGTTATTTTCTTCTTGTCTAGTTCTATTGTCACATACTCTTATCTCTCCACAATTATTGTTTTCTATTTTGAATGTTTATATGTATGAGTGGGTGTGTATGTATGTCTATTTTTCTATTTTGAATTTTTATATGTATGTGTGGGTGTGTATGTGTGTATGTGTGTATATGGTAATTTTTGATAAGGTGTTGTTCAAGAAAGAATTTTCTAGGTTGCTTTTGAAACCATTATTGTTTCATTTAAGGCTTTTGTTTTGTGGTGATGTTGCAGTGCTATACAACTTATATTGTTTCATTTACAGATTCCGTTTTGTGTTAATGCTTACAAAAGAGTAAAATAGTTAATGTTAGAGAGTTTGTGTTGTTTTCCATAGGAAATTTTTGAGTGTCATTCTTTGGGTTTGGCTATATTTTTTCATATTCGATTCGCAATACAATAGTAAATTTAATAGAGTTTATGTTGTTATCCATAAGGCATTGTTGACTATTGGTCTATAGATTTGGCTATATTGTTTCCTTTCCAATAAGGTGTTGTTGAAAAAAATTATTTGCTAGGTTGTTGTTGAGACCATTATTGTCTCATTTAGGGTGTGAGTGTGTATGTCTGTATATGCATTTTATGCATGTATCTTTGAGGTCATGCATTTATGTATATAGATATGTTGAGTTTTTTATATCAATATGGTTGTTTGCTTCTTGTCTAGCTGGATTGCCACATACTCAGATTGTATCTATACAATTGGTGTTGGCTATTTTGTATGTTTATATCTATGTGTGTATATGGTTGTTTCCAATAAGGTGCTGTTGAAAAAACATATTTCCTAGGTTGTTGTTGAAACCATTACTGTCTCATTTAGGGTATGAGTGTGTATGTCTATATATGCATTTTGTACATGTATCTATGAGGTCATGTATTTATCTATATATAGATATGTCCAGTTTTTAATATCAATGTAGTTTTTTTCTTCTCGTCTAGCTCGATTTCTTTGCATTACAATAGTAAGTGTTATAGATTTTACGTTGTTATCCATAAGGCATTGTTGACTGTTGGTGTATAGCTTTGGCTATATTGTTTCCTTTCTGATAAGGGCCTATTGAAAAAAATATTTTCATAGGTTGTTGTTGAAACCATTATTGTTTCATTTAAGGTGTGAGTGTGTATGCCTGAATATGCATTTTCTACATGTATCTTTGTGGTAATGTGTTTATGTATATATAGATGTGTGAATTTTTTTATATCGATATGGTTGTTTGCTTCTTGTCTATTTGGATTTCCACATACTCTTATATCTGCATCTAAATAATTTTTCATAATTCATATGAAACTTAATTGGCATAATAAGGTGCTAAGGGTCAAAGATTTAATTATGGAATTTGAGAATAAGGACCACAAGGTTCAGTCAAAAATATATTATTAGTTTTAATTATAATTAAAATTTCACAATTCAATTATTCCATATTAGAATGACTCTAATGTACATCCCTATTTCTCTTATTGATTGATATGTTTCACTCAGATTTTCCAAACCTGACATTTAAAACTTGTTGAATTCATAGAAAATTTTATGTTTTTTTTTGGCATGGAGATATCAAAGTTTTTTTATTACACTTAATAAATAGGTTGTCATACATATGAATTTTGTTTGCATCTAATTTCATATATATAGATATCTGCACATAGGGATAATTAACTGGAACACAACAAATGAAGGCAAAACAACATAAACTGTATAACATTAAATATTCTATTGCATTGCAACCATCACCACAAAACAGACGCTATAAATGAAAGAATACTAAAAAAGTCGATGCTATTTTGTGGTAGGAATGCATACATTTTCCACCAACGTATTCAATGGTGAAATCATTTTTTTTATTACACTTAATATATAGGTTGTCGTACTAATGAATGTTGGTTGCATATAATTTCACAAATATACATATCTACACATAGGGAAAATTATATGGCACACAACAAAAGAAGGAAAAACAACATAAATTGTATAACATTAACTATTTTATTGTGTTGCAACCATCACCAAAAAACGGAGGCCAGAAATGGAACAACATTGGTTACAACAATGGCCCAGATGGGAAAACCCAAAAAACACAATAAATTCACAGTACAACAAGCCCATGCAAAACCATCGCCACCAAACACAAACCGAGTAACAAGATGCATTGGCCATGACTATCACCAATGGTGAAACCGATGTTTCTTATTACCAAAATAACACACAACAATTCCTTATTGGATATTGCGTAGACTTTCACGATGTTTTCTAGGGTTTAAAATGGCAAGTGTTATTACAACCATCACCACTACACAGAAACCATATCACAATTAATGTTGATGCCACAATAGTGAGCTCCTATATAGTCGTTGCCACTACAGGAAAGCCATACAATAATTAATGTTGATGCCACAATGACGAGCTATTGTGAAGGTGCAAGTTTGATCACCGGTAGTCAAGGTTTTGTGAAGGTGGTTGGAGGTTATTTTGTTTTTCTTGCATAGGGTGATGGTTGTAAAAGAAATACACAGAAGCCATAAATCAAACAATATTCACATTAACAAATAATATAGTCTTTTTCTCAACAACAACTTATTGAAAATTGAAACAATATAGCCTTCTCAATAGCACCTTATTGAAATTGAAATAATATAACCTAATCTAGAGCTCAACAATCAACAATTCCTTATGGAAATCAACATAAACTGTATAACATTAACTATTTTATTATGTTGCAACCTCAGTGACAAATCAAAAGCCATGAATCACACAATATTGGCTCCAACAGCTAGCTAGATGGAAAAATTGGACAAAAATAGAAGAATACATAGTAATTCACCACAAAAAATGAACCATAAATGAATCGATATTGGTTTGAATAGTGACTTAGATGGAAAAAATGCACAAAAGAGAAGAATTCACAGTGACTAACCTATGTATATGGAAAAATTATTTTTCCTGCCAATACCTTTTCAATTATGGAACAAAATAGCCAAAGCTAGAGAACAATAAACAATTCGCTATGTTTCCTGAGGTTTTAAATGATAGGTATTATTACAACCATGGCTAGTGGATGAAAACCATACAAAAATTAATTTTGATGCCAGCCAGCATTTAATTTCGCTATCCTTCCCTATCCACATGGTGGAAAATTTCCCACCTCCTTCCCAACATCATCTGCCACCTTTTCCCTGACCGTTGGAATGCTTAAAAATTGGTGTCTGCACGTAGGAAATGATAGGCTGTATTTTAAATGTTATTTAGAACATTGATGTCGCCATTGATCACATTGACGAACAATGCCTTGTTTCTTTGTGTTCCACTGTATTTCTCCTATGTGTAGATATGTATGAATTTCATACTAGATGCAAACAATATTGATACATACTGAGAAATTCTTGGAATGACAATCTATATTTTAAGTGTTATGTGGAACATTGATGCCACCATTGATTCTAGTGATGGACAATGCATTTCCCCTATGTATAGATATGTATGTATTCCATAGTAGATGCAAACAACATTGATGCATATTTATCCCTATGTTTATTTTGGTGGGACATTCTTGGAATGATAAGTTGTATTTTAATTGTTATACAAAACATTGATGCCACCATTGATTGCAGTGATGGAAAATGTATGTTCTTGGTTGGTTGTTTTGAAAGAACATAGACTATTTTCAAAATGATTTACAAAGAGTTTTCCAAATGTTTCTTTTTTATATTATTTTTTATCGCTCATATTGTTAATGTCTCCATAGAAAATTTGAAAGATAAAAAATTTGAAATGAAAAATTGGGAATAGAGCTCATCAGCCTTTGTTGCTTTAATCGAAACTTCGATCCTTGTGTTGTTCTCACATAGAGTTCATGGCCAACCATCAGGGTTGTAGCTCTCACCTTTTTAAAGAGCTTCTCGAGCAATGTCAATTGCCTCTAGCTCTCCCTAGGCTGCTAGACAACCCTCAAGCACCAATCTTGTAAGTTTGTTCCTTGTTTCCTTTTTGCTGCTGAAAATTGTATTGGCTCTTTGGCATGTGTATTCAGCAAGCTGCGAAAAATGTTTTGCTTGAATTACCAGTGCTTGTAATGTATTGTCTGACTTATTTATATTTGAGCTATTTATGTGTCCTTCACCTTTTTTCTTTCTAGCCATTTGGGAGTATCCTATGTGTAGCTATTTATGTGTCTTTCATTTTATTAGAGTTGCGTATAACTTTATTTTTTTTATAATATTTCCTATGTGACATTCAATCATGATTGTGGCTTGCTTACTGTACAATACTTTTGTGATTTAGCTTGAGTCTACCTACACACATATATATCTACATTTATACTTGTTGATACATGTAATTATATTTAAACTTATACATATATATATATATATATATGTGTCCATTCACAATTATAGGTGTGGATAACTATGTATGTTGTGAAACTCAAGCTACAACTTTGCACTCAACAATTCCTTGCAATACATGGAAGCTATAAATCAAACCATATCTATATTAAAAATAATATAATCTTTTCTCAATAGCACCTCATCGAAAATTGAAACAATATAGTCTAACTTATTTATATTTGAGCTATTTATGTGTACTTTACCTTTTTGTTTGCTAGCCATTTGGGAGTAGCCTATGTGTAGCTATTTATGTGTCTTTCATTTTATAAGAGTTGCATATAACTTCATTTTTGTTATAATATTTCCTATGTGGCGTTCAATCATGATTGTGGGACCTGCTTACTGCACAATACTTTTGTGGTTTAGCTTGAGTCTACCTACACACATATATATCTACATTTATACTTTTTGATACATGTAATTGCATTTAAAATTATACATATATATATATATATATATATATATATATACACATACATTGACAATTATAGGTGTGTATAACTATGTATGTTGTGCAGCTCATGCTACAGCTTTGCACTCAACAATGCCTTCTTGAAAATAACATAAGCTGATTAATTACTATGTTGAGTTGTGAATGCAACCTATAATTGCAACCATCGCCAATATATGTAGCCCATACATGAAGTTATGTTGTTGTCACAAGTGGTGCCAAGTGATGTTTATTTCCTCTGCTTAGGAAACAAACATATGTTTTCTACAACGCATTGTTGACTATTGTTCTCTATCTTTGGCTATAACCTGAAGCTAGAGAACAACAATCAACAATGCCTTTTTGTAAATAACATAAAAAAATTAGTTTCTTTGGTAACTTTACAATGCTAAATATTATTTTGGTTGTATATGTGAACTGTTTCATTGCTTATTGTCTTTGTATATGTGGATTGTTTTATTGCTTTGCAACTATGGCCACTATATGGAAACCATAAATGAAATAATATATTCATAGCTATGCAACAACAATCAACAATACATATATATGTGCATGTCTAACTTTAGATATGTATGTATTGGTGTAGCTTTTTTTTTGGAGTTGCATATATATGTATTGCATGCTTGGATGCATATGTAGGAATTTGTTGCTTGGAAATATACAAACACAAAAAGTATGTCTTTCTTTTGTTGTGTTTCATTTCTCTTTTGTTGTGTGCAGATATGTATGTATGTGGAATTAGATGTAGACAACATTCATATATACTGATCACCATGTTTATTGTTTGGGGAATCTGTAGTTAAATGCACCTTTTCAGTTATCATTTCTTTCACCCTCAAAAAAGGAGTTGTTATAATGATAGGTTTTACAGTAAGTGTAATAAAGAACATTGATTTCACCATTGATCAGAGTGGTGGATGATGTATGTTCTTGCTCGGGGGCCCATGAGGCTCCATGACCCAATATGGTAGGGTGGAGAGCAAGGTTTATTTTGTTATGTTTCATTTTATATTTCCTATGTGCATATCTATGTGTTTTTGACACTATATGTAGTCAAAATTCATATGTTTTAAGTCCACCTATGGATATATGTGTGTTTTTTATACATATAACTTTAGATTCATATATATTTGTATAGAACCTCCTTTATAAGCATATATGTATATTCTTTAATTTCTTTTCACCCATTGCCACTACATGGAAATCATAAATGAAATAATATTTTTGGTGTTGTTCAACAACAATCAACAATGTGTATATATGTGCATTTAACTTTGGATACATATATATCGATGTAGATTTTGTTTTTCTACTTGAAATATATGTATTGCATGCGTTGGATGTATATGTAGGAATCTGTTGTTTGGAAATATATACACACAAAAAAGTATGTGTCTGTTTTGTAGTGTTTCATTCTTCTTTTCTTCTGTGTAGATATGTATGTATGTGAAATTAGATGTAAACAACATTCATATATACTCCTCCCCATGTTTATTGTTTTGGGATGATAGTTGTTATTTGTTTCATCCTCAAACAGAAATGCTTACAATAATTGGCTTTATATTAAGTGTAATAAGGAAGATAAATTTTAACATTCATGACAATGGTGGAAAATGTATGTTCTTTCTCGAGGGTTTGGCGAGAGCCTATGGGGCTCCATGACCCAATAAGGCAAGGTGGAGAGTAGGCCTTCTTTTTTTGTTAATTTTACTTTCCCTTTGTCCAGATATGTATATTTGTGAAATTTGAGATGGAAAAAATTCATCCCTATGTGTAGATATGTATGTATGTGAAATTATATGTAGACAACATTCATATATACTCCTTCCTATGCTTATTCTTTTCATACGATATTTATGAAATTTTTTTAGGCCTATGCTTAAACTTCCCCACAAAAACATTATTGTTGCTTGGCATGGCTTCGCCCTGTCTCCATTCATCCAAAATTATTGCAACCATTGAAAAAAGAATGTCCAGGTACATATGTTTCAATTGATGGTTGTAGAGCTCTCCTATTTCAAAGTAGCATAGTGCATTTATTGAAATTCTTCTTGTTTGCAATAGCAATAAAATAGTTTGTGCTATTGTCAATAAAGGCATTTCTTTATGTTGATTTTTGTTTCATGGCCTTAAATAAATTGTTTGATCTATTTTTTTTGTCTAGTGGGAATGGTTAGAAAGTTATAAAATAGTTCATGTTCTTCATGGTAAGGAATTGTTGGTTGTTTTTGATTGGTTTCAAGGATAGTTGTTATTTGTCTAGGCCTCAATAAGGATTTCATCAATGTTTCATCTGAAACTTAATATACAATCTCTCATTGCAATAAATCCTTGATGAGGTTTAGACAAATAACAACTATCCTTGAAGGAGAAAATGGACTATTTTATTACTTTGAAAACATCATCACCATAGAGGAACCATATAGTGATTAATGTAGATTCCAACTAGCATTTAATTTTGTTGGACTTCTCTGTCGACGCGTCAAATATTTTTCATTTAAAAAAAAAAAACCGTTGCCTTTTCCTGACCATGAATCGAGCGTCAGAAAGCTCAAAAATTGGGAAGGTTGGCAAAAATTCTGGCCAAAGTTCACATAATAGGGGAAAACCACACAACTAGAGGTTTCCAATTTTTTTTCATTTGATGTTTTTAGTTTTAATCTTCTTGTGTTGGCTGAGTGTAGAGTATATTTTTGCTACAAGTGAGTTCCTAAAGCTAGACCAATGGTGGCATCAATGCTCCATGGCTATTTTTGTATGGCTTCAAGGATAGTTGTTATTTGTCTAGGACTCAGTAAGGATTTCATCAATGTTTCATTTGAAACTTAATATACAGCCTCCCATTGTAACAAATGTCTAATAAGGTTTAGAAAAATAACAACTATCCTTCATGGAGAACATGGACTATTTTATTACTTTGCACACATTTTCACCAAAAAGGAACCATATAGTGATTAATGTTGATGCCAGCCAGTATTTAATTTTCCTGGCCTTCTCTATTGATGTGCCAAATTCTTTTAATTTAAAAATTAAAAAAAAATCCACCACCTTTTCCATAACCAGAAACCGAGCGCCGGAAGGCTAAAAAACCAGGAAGGTTGACAAAAATTCTTGCCAAAGTTCACACAATAGGGGAAAACCACACAATTGGAGGTTTCCAAAATTTTGTCATATAATGTTTGTAGTTTTAATCTTATTGTGTTGGTTGAGTGTAGAGTATATTGTTACTACATGTTAGTTCCCAAAGTTAGATCAATGGTGGCATCAATGTTCCATATAACACTTAAAATATAGCTTATCATTCCAAGAATGTCCCAACAGAATAAACATAGGGATCACTATGTATCAATGTTGTTTGTATTTTCTGTGACATACATGCATATCTACACATAGGGGAAATGCATTGTCCATCATTGCAATCAATGCTAGCATCAAACAAAAAATTACAATAACAAACCTATACAAAAATATAGTCTTCTCTCAAAAGCAACTTATCAAAAATGAAATATAGCCTTTTCAAGAGTCTCTTATCGAAAATGAAATAGTATACCCTAAGCTAGAGAACAACAATCAGAAATTTCTAATGGAATCAATGTTGTTTGCATCTTCTATGACATACATACATATCTATACATAGGGGACATACATTTTCCATCACTCTGATTAATAGTCCCATTACTAAGACTTTTATATTGCTTTTGGAATCATTGCCCCATGCATAAAACATAAAATAACCTGTAACCACCTTCATAGAAATCTAACAACGAATGGCTAGACTTGCACCTTCATAGAAGCTCACCCTCCTAGCATCTACATTAACTATTGTATGGTTCCTGTGTAGTGGTGATGGTTCTAATAACACCTGCCATTTAAAACATTACAAGAGGTAGCGAAAGTCTCCACAATTTTTAATAAGGCATTATTGGGTGTTGTTATGTGGTTGTACTTGCTATCAAATCTATGAGCCAGGATTGCGAGCTTCTTTGAAGGTTAAATTTTGATCACTCTATTCAACACATCTATTAGTATGTATGTATATCTATAAGTTGTCATTCATCTATATATGTTTATTGTCTACATCTAATGCCATGTACAAACATTTCTACAGATAATTTTTAGTGTGTATATTCCCAAGTAGAAAATTCCTACATATGCATCCAATGCATGGTGTTGTTCTATATTTGTTGGCATGTATTTTGGAGTATCTTACAAAAGAGAAAGGTGGATCTATGCATATTTCTAGACAACCTAGCTCAACTGAAGAACCGAATTCAAGTGAGTAAATTATTGTTACACCTTGTTTACATAAAAATATAATTTTAGGGACAACAACCCTGGCCAAAACACATATAGGAAATATACAACAATGATAAAATGACAACCATCAACACACCTAAAATTCTATCAATATCTAAACAAGGTGTCACAACAATTTCTTCAGTTGAACTGGGTTCTTCAATTGAACTAGGCTCTTCAATAATATATATCAATGGAATAGATTCCTACAAATGCATTCAGCACATGCAATCCCTACATATGTTCTTGCAAAAAAAAACATTCATTGATATATTGTTGTTTGAAGTTAGATGCACCTTTTAAGTTATTATTTACTTTAGCCTCCAAAAGGAATTGTTACAATGATAGACTGTATATTAAGTGTAATAAGAAAGATTGATTTCACCTTTGATCCAAGTGGTCAACCATGTATGTTCTTTCTTGGGGGTTTGGTGAGAGCCCATGCGGCTCCATGACCCAATATGGTAGTGTGGAGATCAGACCTTGTTTTGTTGTGTTTCATTTTATATTTTATATTTTCTATTTAGTTGCACTATGGCTCTTTAAGTTGGTGTTTGCAAGCACTTTAGTATCTTCATCATAATATATTCTTATATATATGTATATGTATATATGCATGTGCAATAAAATAAGTGAAACTCTTTTAGATGGAGGCTAGAATGAAGGAAGGAACGATGCATAACCATAAGCAGTAGCAACATTACACTCTCATTTAAAGAGTGCATCATACCTTCCATTCATTCGAGTCTCCATTGAAAATGCATTGCAATTTGCATAGATAAATTTATATATACATATCCATATATGTATTTATTGGTTGTTCTCCATAAGGCACTATTGAAAAAAAAAATTGTGCATGTGTGGATTTTTTTTTTGTAAACGTATGGTTTTATATTTCTAAGCTATAAATTCCTACATATGCATCCAATGCATGATGTCAGTTGCCAAAGCTTGGCTATTGTTCCTTTCAGCCTCAAAAAAGGAATTTTTAGAATGATAGGCTCTCTATTGGGTGTAATAAGCAACATTGGCTTCACCATTGATCATACTGGTGGACAATGTATGTTCTTTCTCAGGGGTTTGGTGAGAGTCCATGATGCTCCATGACCCAATATGGTAGGGTGGAGAGTAGGCCTACTTTAGGTTTTTTTCATATGTATGTTTGTGAGATTAGATGCTCATAACATTTGTATGTATGGTAGGTTGTATATTAAGTGTGATATTAAACATGGAATGCTTACATATGCTCTTGTAAAACAAAATGTACATCGATATATAGGTATTTGAAGTTAGATGCACATTTTTAGTTATTATTTCTTTGAACCTCAAAAAAGTAGTTATTGCAATCATAGGTTGTATATTAAGTGTATTAAGAAATATTGGTTTCATTGATCAAAGTGGTGCACAATGTATATTCTTGCTCGAGGGTTTGGTGAGATCCCATGGAGTTCCATGACCCAATATGGTAGGGTGGAGAGCAGGTGTTCCTTTGTTCTATTTCATTTTATATTTCATATTTGTTCTTTAGCTGCATTTTTTCTCTTTAAGTTGGTGTTTGCAAGCAGTTTATTGTGTTTTTCAGTGTATATGTATATGTATATGTATATATGCATATGCAATCAAGAAAGTGAATTTATTTTAGATGGAGAGTAGAATGAAGGAAGGAACGATGCATAAGTATAAGTAGCAGCAAAGTTACATTCTCCTCTAAAAAATGCATCATACCTTCCCTTCATTACACTCTCCATCAAAAATGAATTGCATATGGATAGACACATTTACATATACATATGCATATATATACATGCTTTGGTTGTTTTGCATAAGGAATTGTTGAAAAAAAAATGTGTGTGTGTGGGTTTTCTTGTTTTGTGCATGGTTATGTTACTGTGGATTCTTCTGTTTTGTGGGTTTTCCATCTAGGGTGTAGTTGAAACCAATATTGTTTCATTTATGGCTTTTGTTTTGTGTCAATGGTTGCAATGCAGTAACATAGTTAATTTTATAGAGTTTTTATTGTTTTCCATAGGGCATTGTTGAGTGTTGCTCTCTACCTTTGGCTATTTTGTTTCATGCTCAATTGGCTTGACCTCTTTAGTTATGTCATTGTTCTTTAAGTTGGTGTATGCAAGAATTTTATTATTTTCCTTATGTTATGGTTGTAGGCTCTTGAGCTTTGTTCAAGTTCCAACCCTACATCAATTGTAAATCGAAAAAAAGCACCAAAATGCCAAAGAAACCAACTCTATTATGTGTTCCATTGAGACCAGCTTTGTGCAAGCCGTTGAGCCAAATACTTGCAACAAAGAGCCACTCTAACCCATCCTTTCTTGGAATCGTTTGGTCAAGCAAGTGCAACACAATTTCTGCCAAGATCATTGGAAGAACATGCTCGCTCCTATACTCCCACAACCCCTATGCCTTCCAAGCTTCCACACAACCCTCCCAATGAAGGCGCCTCAACAACAGCCAGTTGTAGAACTCAACAAACGCTTGTCGAGCATGTCTTTCCATCCATGTCATAAACCCCCCACCACTTTAGCAACATGTTTGGAGATTCTTTTCACATTATAATGTATTCTTTATGTCAGTGCATTGATGCTTTGTCTGATTTGAAAGTTTTTAGTGTTTTCAAGGAAAGATATGGCAACATGAAAGTGTGAGTATCGACCATAAACGTTATATGCTTGCATTGTGCTTCTAAAAAAACCATCCACAGATTCAGTTTAGTTGACAAGATGGATCTAGGACCATAACCTCTTTTCCTTGCAAAGCTTACTCAGGTTGAGGAAATGCTTATAGCTAGAGTTGATCTAGTTTTGCAAGTGACGCATGCTAGAGGAGGACAATACAAATATATTGGCCATACTATAAGCTTCCCTCAAGACATCAAGACCATTGTAAATTTTTTACCATGTTGCCTACATGAGCTTGAAGTTGTGATTGTTCAAGGAATTGGCATTCAGGGGACGAACTATGATTGCTATGTTGACAAACATAATGTCTTGGCTACATTAATATACAAAATTGAGAATGATCCATACTATAGTGATGTTACAATTGATTGTCATGCTTTAAATTTGTTGCCTACTATAAGTACTAACATCTCCAATCTTTTGTACACAACGAAAGAACCAACACATAACATAGTTGAACCAGTGGAAACTCTGGAAAGTGTTGTTGATGAGGAAGTCGAGATTGAGGAGTCATCATCATTTATTCCATTGATGCCTAACCCTCCTTGGGAATTGCAGGAAATTAGAGATGCCTTACAGATTGAGGACATTAGTCAACATAGTTTGGCTTGGCTTGAGATAAGTTCTAATCCTATCAATGATTAAAATATAGAAGGGTTATTAAGCATGGATTTTCCAACATTGTTCCCCACTGGAACAACAATTCCCCTACAATCTAGAAGCATATAAATTCACTTGCATGAATATGCATTGCATAGTGCACTTGATTAGATACTATGATAATAGATTTGGAAGGCATGTCAGATTTAGATATTACCTTTATAATTTGATAATGAGACATCGAAGCCAATAGTCGACTTCCATTTTCATGAAAAAAAACTTGGAAGAAAGGATCCCAACGTTTATTGCTACTTTACGATAATTGCTTCAGGATGCATGAGACACCTAGATAGCAAACCAACTTGTTCACTTTGGTGCATCTTTGCAAGGGACGCTCTCATATTGGGGCAAGTGTCAGCAAGATCTCAAACCAATGATCCACCAACTTGGCACACCGACTCTCTTCTTCACTTTGAGCTCTACAGACACAAAATGGCCTGATTTGCACAAGGTAATTGATCCTCATGCCCAACCGCATATGCCTTACTCCTGAAGATGCTTCATAGAAAATTTACATAACCTGCACATAATAGCCTTGGACATGCACTTGCGGTTCACCATGGAGGTTATTGAGAGGCTTTTCCATACAAAGGATTACTGGTATAGGTATGAGTGGCAATACCATGGATCAACACATTTCCATGGTTTCTTGTGGCTTCCAAGTGCCTCAAATATGGACATGCTTGATTGGTCCAACCCACATGAGCTTCAATAGGCAAATAAATTCTTCAATCAATATGTTTCAACATGGAATCCTCATTCCCCAGAACAAATTTAATATCAAGAGTCCACCACTCTTCTTTGGAAGACCCTTGTTTCCTTGATAGTCCGCAAATTTGTTGCACGGATCCAATGGTGGATTACAAATAGCTACTAAATATGGTATAGAGGCATACCAAATGTACTCAATACACTTGCCTCAGGAAAAAAGGCCACCAATTACAATGTCGCTACAAAGCTCCATGGAATGCATAACCATCATCGACATTGGTAATTGACAGTGAATCAAATCAATCCTATAAGCCAACAAGAAATGATGAGTGTGTTAATATCCACAACCCTGCGATGCTTGCAATTTGGTGAGAAAATGTTGATTGCCAACCAGTCTTGTCAAGACAAATTACGCTAAACTACATTTCCAAATATGCATCAAAGTCTGAAAGCTATATATGTATATCTTGTAGAAGCTTACAAATAAAAATTCATCTGGGGATAAAGAGTTGCTTACCTATCAAAAATTCACGATGAACTTGGTTGCAAATAATGACATTGGTGCACAAGAAACATGCCATATACTGCAAAAGTTGCCCCTTGTCATCTCAAGCAGACATTTCTTGTCTTTGAATGTGAGTAGGTAGACATTCCACCATTTGAAAACAACTGATAATGGTGATGATCTTGCAAGTGGTTATATTCATTGTTACATGCAAAGACCGACTGAAATGGAGACTATATCCCTTATTCAATATGCACAATTATATACATGTCGTAAAAATCGCAAAGGTGGGGGTTGGCGTTTGCGCCCACACCCTACTATCATCACTGTTTACCTTCTATTCATGTCCACCCCCATAGAGCATAGTGATACCTTTGAAATAATTTTTTGGTTGGAATTGCTACTATACAAGCCTTTTTGAAATGTTTAAGTAGACATAGGCCTCACTACAAAAAGTATAACATAGAACTAGAGGCTATTTCATGTTGCTAGCTATCACCCTTGGCATGTTAATAGAGTTATTGCTCCCCCCACCAATGAAGAGGAAGGTAATAGTGATACCAACATCACCTAGTCTTTTCCTCCCACAGATGAATACCAATGGGAGTTTCTTTCTCGCCTTGGTGCTTCAGACAATGTTTGCTTTAACCAATTGCAACTATTGGGTAGACGGGACTTTGATTGAAATCACATGTGGGGTGCACATGATGTTCCTAAGAATTTCCACAATGTTTCTATAGAGTTCATCTCAATAAGTAAATTGCATAAAGATGAAGATACTCTCCACCCACTGGCTGCACCTACACTTTGTCATCAACTTTCTCTAAATATTATTGAACAACACCATCTTTCCCCATCTTCATGATCACTGTTACGTATGATTATTCAAAGCACTACTAGAATAGGTAAATCATTTCTTATAGACAACATCCGAAGAACACTGAATACATCGCCAAACCAAAGAATGAATCCTTTACTTGTTTTGGTGCCAATGAGGGTGGTCACCTACAATATACATGCCTCTACAGTGCATACAACTCTCTGGATTCCAATTAGAGATATGAATCTATTAAAAGGACAGTCATTGACCATATTTCAAGAGGACTTCAAACATATTAAGTACATCTTACTTGATGAAATGAGCTTCATGGGGCCCAAGTTGTTGCTCAAAATAGATAGTCGATTACGGAAAGCATTTCCTACCAGACATATGCAGCCATTTGAGGGTGCATCTATTATACTTGTGGGTGACCTAAGACAATTTCCACCTATTTTGGATAGGCCTATCTATGCCTCTCACTTCACAGCCTTGGCTCTTTGGCACACTTTCAATGTTGTTGTCATGCTCGACACAGTCTTCCGCCAACATCGACAATCTGATACACAACAACAATTTCGTAGACTCCTTTTCAATATTAGAAATTTTTAGGCATCTCAGGTTGATTGAAAAACTCTTATAAATCAAACAAATTCCATTCTTTCAACTAAAGAAAACCAACAGTTTGATGCAGCTATTCACTTATTCCCAACAAATAGGTTGGTTGCCTTACACAATAGAATTTTTTTTCAATAGTTAAATGTACCCATTGCAATTAGTGTTGCTAAAACTACTTAGCAAAACATAGTTGATTATGGTAATGATGAGCAACTTCAAGTAGAGCTCTTACTTGCAATTGGCGAACAAGTAATATTAACAACAAATCTTTGGGTGGCTTGGTTAATGGATCATTGGGTATTGTGAATTCTATATGCTAGGGATGCTAAACCACCTCAATTGCTTGAATATGTTGTTTTCCACTTCCCAAAGTACATTGGCCTAGCATGGGATCGAGACAACCCAAAAGCCATCCCCATTCTCGTGATCACACGAGGCAGCCAAAGACACCTCCCCTTGACAATGGCTTGGGAAATCACAATACATAAATCTCAGGGGTTGACACTGGAGAGAGCTACAATAGATATTGGAACTAAAAAAAGACAAGGACTAACATTCACAGCTCTTTCCCATGTAAAACCAATGACAAGAATATGTATAGATCCACCTTTCTCTTTTGATAGATACTCTATACTATATTCTAACAAATATAGTGCACTTTGAATGAAAGAAGAGGATCACCTCCAACAATTGTCTACATTTCCATCATGATGAAATGTTTCTATTCTTTACAGTAACTATGCCACTTCTCCTCTCTCTGTTCATTTCAATCCATTTATAATTCCACCCATTTCTAAATTTGCTTCCTTCTCATTCCTTTCATACTCCAGTTGCAATCATTGTTGCCAAGCTAGCCAAAGTTTTTCTTCTATCATGATTACTAAGACAAGTTGCTATTTGATTCTTGCATTATGATTCTTGTTTGCTCCAATGACAAACCTAGATTCCTTCCTCTTCTTTTCTTGACCAGATAACATTTATATTTAATTTTTCTCTAAATACCTTCCTCTTCTCTAGTCAATAATCCTGTTGCCAATGCTCTCACCTTCAAACCATTTGTGTCTAACTATATTAGATTCTAACCAATTTAGATTGTAAATGTTCTTAGTTGTAATTGCAAATCTTGAAAATTCTTAATATCTTCGTGATCGCAAATTTTCCATGGTGTATGAGTTGCAACTACATTCCATTTATATACAACATAATGGTATATCTCCTTTATTCTATCTCTTATTTTACAACTGTATCTCAAATTATTTTTGACCATTGATACAACCGTACATACTTTCAAAAATGAATCACTTATTTCAACTCGACAAAATTCTTAGGTGCTAGAACATAATTATATGGGAGTTATAATTGTAAACATGTTATTTCCTGTTCTCTCTAGAAGGTATTCCTGCATCTTCTTTATGTGATCTCTTCTATTACAAATGCATTACATATTATTTGTTATAAACTACACAACTATTTATATTTCCTAATTTACATACTGTCTACCAATGACACATGTTCGATGTATTAAACTTTACATTTTCCTTATGTCTAACTATATCTAATTGAAACCATTTTAGATTGCAAATGTTCACAACTATAACTGCACATCTCCACAATATGAAATAACTTTGTGATTACATGTTTGGCATGGTGTTCAAGTTGCAACTACATTCTATTTATATAGAAGGTAAGGCTATATGTCCTTTATGCCATCTTTTATTTCACAACTACATGTCGAATTCTTTGTCATAAATGATACAAGTATATATACTTTTAAAAAAGTATAACATTGATTTCAACTAAAGAAAATTCTTAGGTGTTGAAACATTGGTTTCACTATTAATCATAGTGGTGGGTAATGTATGTTCTTGTTCAAGGGTTTGGTGGCAGCCCATGAGCCTACATGACCCAATATAGTAGGGTGGAGAACATGCCTTCGTGTATTTTGTTCATACATCTTGTTCACCCACAAGGTATGCCTACATATTATTTATTTGATCCCTTTTATTCATATGCATTGCATATTATTTGTTATAAATTATAGCACTCTTTATATTGCCTAATTTACATATTGTTTACCATTGACTCATGATTATTGCACTAAACTTCACATTTTCCTTTTATTTTTGCAGAACATACTCAACACAAAGAATTGTGTCTCACATAACATACTAATTTCTTAGTTAAGGATCGTTCATCTCAATTTATATTCATGAGTACTATGGATCTTTCCACGACATTGGACCTTATATGAACTCAGCCTTGCCGCAAGGCTTTCAGCTAGACTCTATGAACTATTCTTATTTTTGGTTTTCATGAGTCCCAACATTCATAATGGTTTGGCTTCTTGTTATAATCCTAAATTTTTTGAGTTTTTAGATCACACAATGGGGATTTTGAGGAAGTAATGTCTTGTAAATGGGTATGTGTAGGATCATGATGGGCCAAAAAGTGGCAATATGATGGGTATGTGGCTAATGACTTTTTTTTTACCCAAAATAGCTGAAATGAAAAGGGTTTTTAAAGGAGATTCTCAGCTTTCCACCAATATAAATTATGCTTTACTTTGAATTTAATAAATAATTATTGTTAATTTTCTATTAAATTACAACTAAAGTCTTGATTTTTAGGCTAATTGAAAAACATCTATAGCTTTCAAACAGTATCATATTTTTTGAATCCAAAACATGTGTCCCATTCTATGCTTCACATACTATAATATTAAAAAATAAAAAAATGAATTTCATGAAGTTTTGACCAAGTTAATGTGGTCAGACATACGAGTCTTTATAGTTTTTAAAAGTTGTCATAAAAAAATTATAATTAATTATTTAGTTGGAAAAAAATTACAAAAAAATATGCATCACATTCGGACATGAGTCCTCTACTTATATCTAAAATATTATAAAAAAATATTATTATTTTAATGTGGTTAGGGTGGTTAGATAGACACCTACTTCTTATTTTTCCCCTGAGATTTAAGTACTACTGTATTGAAATTTCAAATTTTCACCAAATAGATTTTATTTTTTTGTAAATAAACCTAGTAATTTAGAAACTACATTCAATTTTCTACAAATTATATTCTTACATATTTTTGAAATAATATAGATAACTTATTCAATTTTTTATGTCAAGTTGCCTAACTCTGATTTTTCTGAATTTTTTGCCACTTAAGGGCCTATTTTTCCATGATGATCCTGCACATACCCAAATGACCTTTGAGAATAATCAATGACTGCAAAATTGGTCAGAATGGTTAGAAATAAAATTAAAATATATAATTTAAAATTTTTGTATCAATCTTCAACAAAATTCTTAAGGTTGTGCATGACTTATCTAAATACACTTATTTGACATTTCAATTATATTCTAAGCTTTCAGATTATTGTATTATCCTTTTGAGATGATGTATATCTATCTCAACATCATCTACGCTCTACTGTCTTAGCATAATGGTATCATAAAAGGATTATTAAAATATTGTGTTGAAAAGGCTATATTGTTTCAATTTTCATTTTTGTCTTGGTGAAAAAAGACTATATTTTGGCATATGTTTGTTACTGTGATTTTTGGTGCTTTGTGGTTTTTCCCATCTTGGTCGCTCTTGAAACCAATATTGTTTGATGTATGGCTTCCATTTTGTGGTTTTGCTTACAATGCAATAAAATAGTTAATATTATATAGTTTATATTGATTTGCATAAAGCATTGTTGATTGTTGTTCTCTAGCTTAGGCTATATTGTTCCATTTTTGATAACCTGGTGTTGAAAAGGCTATATTGTTTCAAACTTCAATAAAGTGTTGTTCACAAAATACTAGATTGTTTGTCAAAACTGATTAATGGTTGCATCAATGTTCCATATAACACATACAGATCAGTATGTATCAATGGTGTTTGCATCTACTATGACATACATACATATCTGCACATAGGAAAAATACATTCTCCATCACTGTGAACAATGGTGACATCAATGACTCAAAATATGTCTTATCATTCCAAGAATGTGTCAGTATATTGTTTCAATTTTTGTTACCATGCTATTGAAAAATACTATATTTTTGTATACGTTTGTTACTATGAATTTTTGTGTTTTATGGGATTTTCCATTTGGGCTGCTATTGAAACCAATATTGTTTGATTTATGGCTTCCTTTTAGTGGCTATGCTTCCAATGCAATACAGTAGTTCATGTTATACAATTTATGTTGATTTCCAAAAGGCATTGTTGATTGTTGTTCTCTAGCTTATGCTATATTGTTCCATTTTCGATAAGGTTTTGTTCAAGAGGATATATTGTTTCAATCCTTGATAAGGTGTTGTTCAGAAAAGACTATATTATTTGTTAAAACCGGTTAATGGGTGCACCAATGTTCCATATGGAAATGGAATGATAAGTTGTATTTTAAGTGATATAGAACATCAATCTTACCATTGGTCGCAATGATTAAGAATGCCATGTGCAAACAACATTGATAGACACTAACACATTCTTCGAATGATAAGCTATTTTTTGAATGTTATATAGAACATTGATGTCATTCATAGAAGGAATTACATACGGAAAATACATTCCCTATCACTTCCATTTGGACTTCCCCACCTAGTTAGAATCATGGGAGATTGTTGTTGTGGCTATAACAATGTTAAGGGTATTAATTATTTATAGTTCAATATTATGATAAAAGTCATGTAATTTTATAATATGTATGAAATACACATGTCTTCACAACTTCTAAATCTAATTAATATTTATTGTTTATTTAAAATCATACATAAAAAATTAGATAATTAAAAAAAAATACTTATATTTGATGAAACAACAACTAATATAATTAAATGAATTGTGTAGATTGATTGAATGTTTCTTATTTAAATTTACATTAAATTTTTACTTTTCCCTTTAAATTTTCTTGTTATTGCTCTTCTTTATTTTTTAATTTTCAATTTTATGATTAATTAATGTAAATTAATTTTCCAAACATTTTATTTTTTTCTCAAATACCAAAGGACATGGTCTAATATAATGCCAAAAATAAATTAATATTGAACTATTTACCTAGATGTGAATCAATTAAATTTTAAGTGATTGTAAAATGAAGTTTGATGAAGGCCTTAAAATAGAAATAAATAGGCATATAAGGTCCACACATGAAAATTATCACTATGTTATTTCAATTATTTTTTTTAGCCACTAATCCAACTTAAAAGATTTAAAAAATCTAAAAATTAATTGATATTTCCTAATAGTTATAATATACCTTCCATAATTTTTTCTCCTTCAGGATTACACCTTCTAGAAAATAATATTTCTATTTAGGTCATGAAGTATCTCCCTTTACTTGGTAAGTTTCCCATTTTCCTAAAACTCCTTGATGTGAATCATTTTTATTATTTCTATTATTAGGATCTATTCAAAGATACTTATGGAAATCATGCTAAATTTTTTCATTATTTCATCTAGGCTAATTTCAGCTAGTGTCAGTGTTTTCACATAGTTGGATATCTGTGAATTATTGACATCTATATGTAAATTATTTTTTTATTTGCTAAATGAGTGGTCCATCATATTTAAATCTTAAAGGAACACAAAATTACCTTCTAGAATCAAATATGACTTCCCTGATCTTTATTGGGCTCATAGTAACATATGTTCTATAATTTTTTTATCAATTATTCTTGAGCCAAAGATAATTCATCTTATTTTTGAATTGTCCACTAATTCCTTCCAACTGATACTATACTATCTTAGCTACAAGTTGTCAATCCCTGGTGCCCATTTTATTGACAATAGGAATCTTAAGCACTTTATATGGTTTTCCCCTAGAGCTCAAGAAGCTTCAAAGAAATTTGAAATTGCATTCATGACTTTTAGGAGATTGGAATATGATCTTATTAAGAGATTGACCCATAGTTCCTACTAAATTTACCTAGATATGACATGCTTTCATGTTGAATTTTTTTTTTTACATTTGAAAAGATAATAACTAATATTTTAATTTGTTTCTCTATTGATATTCATTTCTCAATTTACAATAAAATTATGATTTTCTTTAATATTATTATGTATATTAAAGTATAAGCCAATAAAGTTACACTAGAAGTGATCATATTTAGGTACTTTTATATAGATAAGATAAGGCACTATTCAAAGTTGCTAGAGTACCACTAGCTCTAGCTTTAAATAGGGGTCACTCTTTTCTCCATAAGAACAAATGTGGAAAAAATCAATCTACTTAGGGAGGTCATTTTAATCAAACACGAGGTTCCTTACATCCTCCAACATGGTCCAAAGATTTATTTTCTCACAATTGATCATAGCTATCCTACCCACCTTCAAGTTCATCCCAACAACATGACTATGGAGCACATGGCTAGTGAATTTTTTCAAGTTTTGTCCCTTTCTTTGACCATCTCACCTCCTCATGACACTTACTCTATTGAGTAATAAAATGAAAATGGAATTATTATTAGCTAAGATAATATTTCTAATGATCCAAAACACGTTAATATATGAGAAAAATTGGATGATTGTGACCTCCCTAGTATAGCTCTTGTTACTTAGTAGCTTTGTCTTGTTGTCTTGTATTTTGATGATTTGAACATGGATCCATATAAAATTCAAATTATGATTTCCTCCATTTATATTTTTTGTGATTATTAATTACAAAATAATATAAACAAATATTATTTAAATTTTTTTTTTTATAGAAAACTACGATATAAAACCCAAGTTTATGGGATCGTGGGGGTTTATCAAGCTATGAACCTTTATGTAGATACTAGATGGATAATCAATACTAATGGGGAATCTAGAAGAAATATTTGGAATTTTGGAGTTGGATGCATAATCAAAGATATCTAGGGAGGATAGTCAGTGTTTCTACAAAATATTTCAAGTGGGAACTAACAATAACGTTAAGGCACAACTGATTGTGCTCAAACTTAAGACTTACAAATATTGTGCTTTTAAGAAGTTACAAAATGAAGGAGACTCTCAAATAATTAGAAATTCTCTTTGGAAACAAGCATCTCATAATTAGAAGATTGGGAATATTTTACAATAATATTGACCTATCCTTCATGACTTAATAGAATATTCAATACACCACATCTATAAAGAATCCAAGAAGGAGGTTGATAAACTAGCTAACATGGACATATATATGAAATTTGAACATATTATTGACAACTCTATTCAAGCATGGAAAAAATGAACTTAATTTATCATTCATCTTGTGCAAGCCCAAACAAGAATAGATTTTTGGAGGTGTGATTAAACATTGTGACCCCTACAATTTATTTTTAGTTTCAGCCTTTCATTTTGAAGGCATGATTGAAGGGCAGGTTTGTCCTTTTTATGAAAGCAGGCTCAGGCGGAGAGACCCGCATTCAATTTCCAGGTCGTTTCATTTATTTGAGGCCACGATTTAACCCTTTCAAGTTGCCATAGATTTTGGGAGGCATGTTTTCCTTCACGCACATGTGATATTTCTCCATTGTAATGTGTGATTTGTTCATTGTAGGTGCAATTTATTCATCGGAGGTCATAATTTGTGCATTGCATGCCAAAATTACCTCTGTAGTAGGTTCGATTTTGCTCTATTGAAAGAATGACCAATTGTATTGGAGGCGGCGTTTGCATTCGTGGGAGGATCCAAATATTTGAAGTTGTGATTTGGCACAGAGAAAGGTGCGAGCAGCCTTGGACGGTTGTCAAATTCATGGGAAGGAAGACCACTACAATCAAACCCTCTCAATTTTAAGCCCTTGGTCACATGGTAAATAACCCCTTGTTTCTTTCCAGTCCAAGGGAGCTTAAACTATCCTTTATTTTTCTCCTTCATTCTAATTTTTTGGTGCTATTTTTTCTTTTTTTTGCAAAAAGGAACAATTAAAATGTAAAGGTGTAAAATTTGATAGCTTCATAACGTTTGCTCGATAGTTAGGATTTGAGTGCCATTTTTAGCAAAACTTGTTTTTCTTGTGATGAATGCAAAGATCATAATATCACACTCATCCTATAAAGTGCTTGTTTATGTCTCTTTTGGGTTAATTACAAAGCACTCCTTCTATAAAGTGTCAAATTGGTGTGGGGGACAAATAATCATGGGGGGTGTTGTGTGTGGTCTATTTGTACACATCCTCAAGAAGTGCTTTTGTGTATTATCGGATAAAAGCACAAAGTTGTGTCACACTTTCAACCAACTTATCAGCACAATTGAATTTAAGTATTTCTAACTAAAAATCATTTTTTGTCAAACATATGATCTAATAAGATTCATTCTAGCTAAGTTAGATACTTCCACAAATTTTTCAACTAAAATTGTTGGCTAAAAATATATGAAGCACCACTTTGAGTTCAATTTACCAAAAAAATAAAATTATTTGAAAAACTTGAAGTTTTAATAACTCCTACTAATGTAAATAACATTTTTTTTTCAAATATAAAACTACCTTTTTGTAGATCCATAAGTGTAGTTTTAAAAAATATATTTATTTTAATAGTTTAATTATTATTTATATTTTATTTTTTATTTTTACTAAATATAGGTTATCAACACAAAATATTAGGTTGATTGCCATGCCAACGAAAAATACTAAAACTTATTAAAAATTTTGAAAAAAATATGATGCACTAGATAAAAGAAAATATTTCAAGATGGTATTTTTTTTTCTATTTTAGATAAATATTTAATATGAAAGTTGACGTTAGATGGAAACAACTATTTTTTTATTCACGCACATTTTAATATTTATTTAAAAATATTAATTTATCAAAAATGGAAAAAAATATATATCCATGCACCAAAATTTCAAGTTAAAATACACAAAAAATTTGAAATAAAAAAAAATTACTATAAAAAGTTTGACATCGCAGCAACGTCATTTTTCAACATTTTATCAGCAACTAAATTATAGTGTTAATTTATTAAAAACTAGTTTAAAAATATTTTTTAATTTAAGAAAAAAATACAAACATAAAATATACTAAAAAATACATATTTTACTAGTTTATATCATTTCAAAATTCAAAACATATATGTCACTTTTTAGTGATTCAAATTTAAAAATTGGATCAGTGTTGGTCATTTCCTTTATAAAGCGTGACACAGTTTTATGCTTTTACCTTGTCTTTTCCTTCACTTCTACAACATTTTTAAGGTCTTCATTTTCACATTTCTAAAAAACAACTATCTAAAGTAGCAGCATGGAGTCTAATGTTACTATACCACCCCTAACACCTTTCAATTATCATGATTTGGAGATGAAAGTAATTCTTTTCCTTAAGAAAAAGGTTTTTATAGTCTAACTATGGAAACAAAGAAAGAACCTATAGTAGCTAACAAGAAATAAAAAATAATTAATAACTGTGATCAAGCATTTGGCTTCCTATGTTTAAATTTTCCTCTTGAATTGTTGTTCCATGTTGAGAACTTAAAAACACCCAACCAAGTATGGGAAGCTCTAAACAAACTATTTGAGAAAATAGATGATCTTAGAAGCCACGAGTTGGAAAATCAACTCTTAGGTCTTAGGACTAGGAGTTTTTCAACTTTACAAGACTTCTTCACTAAATTTGAATCTTTAAAGTTGTAGTTAAAAGATTATAGAATTGATAAAAAAATGATCAATTAATCCTTTGTGTACTTCCCAAGCTAGGTCCAATATTTTATATGTTTGTATCAACTTTCTACTCTACTAGCAAGCTCTTGGAGCCTTATTGTCAATGCCCACACTTGATAACTTTTTTTTTTATCTCACAAGGGAGCAAGAAAAGTTAATTCAAATGGGCACTTTGAAGTCTACTAAGCTTCAAGCCCTACTTGTAGGGAATGAAACAAAAAAAACTTCAAAAGGAGAGAAGAAGAAAACTAAAAGGGATAAGGACTTGTTAAGAAAGAGGGAAATTTGACAACTCCAAAATGGATCTCTTCTCAAAGTAAGCCAAATAATAAGAGAATTAAATGTTACTTTTGTAAAAGACTTGGAAATGATGAACATCAATGCATGAGGAAACAAATTGAGTCTCTTCAACATATTCTCAAAAAGAATAATATAGGGCTACCTGATTTTGTCAAGGCATCTTCATCAACTTAGAAAAATACTAAGGAAAAAGAGAAATTAAAGGGAAAAGCCTTAGTTTGCTACAACATCTTCATATCCATCATGGATTATAGACTCTGGTGCTTCACATCATATGGGATATTCACAAGATTTTTTTTCATCCTTAGAACCATCTAGTATGTCTACAATCACCTTAGGTAATGATACTCTAGCATTGGTAAAAGGGAGAGGGTCTATTGAAGTTGAAGGAGGATTATTTTCAAATGTTCTAAGTGTACCTTCAGTATCAACTAATCTCCTTTCAGTGTATCAAAAAAATCATTTAGGGAAGGGCATGAAAGTACATTTCTCTCCAAATTCAGTTGAGATAAGAGAATTGCAAAGCAACAACTTGATAGAAATAGGGGAGGAAAATCACCAATCCATATTATATACCTTCTCCAATTTTCCAACAAATATTGAACTCCAAAAGCACTACTAACTCATTCAGATGAAATTATAAAATTATGGCATGAGTGGTTTGGCCATATTAACTACCGCTATCTTGAGAAACTATGCCAACATAATATGGTCAAGGGTGATCCCACAATAGTGGTTTACAATTTTTGGGCAAGCTGGACACTGCAATTATTATTTTTAACTAAATCTTTGCTCTCGGGCTCTTGTATTGGGTAAACCGTGAGGAATTTGAAAATTATGCAAACTAGAGTCTCATCAAATTTTGTCTCTAGATTCTAAAAATATTTATTTCAAAATTTTTGGAATCAGATTGCACTTTTTTTTTCATCTCCCATGAAAATTGGTTTTTTTCAGAAAACAACATTTTTATTAAGTGACGCTCACCGTATACAACATAACTTGTTTTGTATGAAGGATAAAATTCTAATTTTTTCGAATTTAGATTTGTAACTATGGTATCTAGCACTTTTATTTGGTCTCATAGTTTTTTATTGAATATTTTTTCCTTAATCAAGTTTCAAAGTCAAAGCAATTGCAACTCAGACATAGGCGAATTGTATACAACATAACTTTTTATGTATTAATTGAAATTCAATTTTTTGATTTTTAATGGATCAAGGACATCAATACCCAGCCTCACATATTTTTAAAATTTTTATTTTGATAATCTACTATTTTTCCACATGTGTAGACCAGAGATTTTGATTTTCAGTGAAAAACCTATGTTTAATAAAACTAAAAAATAAAATACATAATAAAAGAAAATCATATTAAAATTATATTCGACAGATAGCTCATTTTGAGGACTATCATTATCTAGTTGGGTTTTTGAAATTTTCTACTTTTTCATTTTCAAATTGAGCTTCGAACGACAATTTTTTACAAAAAAAAAATCAGTTTTTTAGGAGATAGGGGAAAAAGGGTGTTCGGCCGAACCTCTTAAAGGGGTTTGATCGAACCTAGCCAAATAAAAATAATGAGAAAAATTCACGAGCTCTGAGAAAATGATGGAGGTTTATTTTTAAAAATCCCTATTAAGGGGGTTCAACCGAACCCTAGTTCGCTCAAACCCCTTTATTTTAATATTTTCGCTCACATGTCAAAGGGGTTCAAGTGAACAATTTGGTTCGGCCGAACCCCTTCACTTTGTGTAGAGGGAAAAATGACTTTTCCCTTCCTCCACAAAAGTGTTCACCACTTATGTGGATTCACCCTCAAGGTATTACCTAAGGTTAAATTTTCTAAGGGACTTTGTGAAAGTTGTGCACATGGTAATCATCTAGAAACAAAATTTGACAAAGTAAAATCATGGAGGGCAGCACAAGTTTTAAAACTTGTTCACAATGATGTTTCAGGGGCTTTCCTCATCCATTTTTTACAAAGACTAGATATGTTTTCACCTTTATTAAAGATTTCTCACGTTTTACAGGGGTCTACTTCCTTAGGAAAAAATTAGAAGTGTTTTAATCTTTTCAAGATTTTAAAGCTCTTGTTGAAAAATAGTTAGGGAAAGTCATCAAAGTTCTTCGAATAGATAATGGGGGTGAGAAAGTCAATAATCATTTTGAGTAGTTTTGCATAGAATAGGGGATATATTTGCAACACACAATTTGATATACCCTGCAGCAAAATGGTGTTGTCGAATGGAAAAATAGATCTTTAAAAGAAATAGCTAATTGTATTCTTCACTCTAAGGGCCTCACACCATCATATTGGGTAGAAGCAGTCAATTATGCATGTTACATTCAGAATACAATTCCACACAAAGCCTTGAAGGGTATCACTCCCTTTGAATCTTGAAAGGATGGAAACTAACAATTGATCATTTCAGAGTTTTGTGCTCTCATGCAATGACACACATTCCAAAAGAACATCATAAGGCTATAGATCCACAATCCAAACCTTGCATCTTTGTTGGATATCTAGATGGTGGTGTAAAAGGCTATCACCTAATCTAGCCTACCACACATGAGTTTTTTATTGAGAGAAGTGTTAACTTTCGAGAAACATCTGGGTATGTGCAAGATCATGATGGGCCAAAAAGTGGCGATATGTAAATGATATGATGATCCATGTGGCTGACGACTTTTTTTTAAACCAAAATTGATGAAACAAAAAGCGTTTTTAAAGGAGATTCTCATCTTTCCACCAATATAAATTATGCTTTACTTTGAATTTAATAAATAATTATTTTTCATTTTCTATTGGAATTACAACTAAAGTCCTAATTGATAGGCTAACTGAAAAACATCTATAGCCTTCAAACAGTATCACATTTTTTGAATCCAAAACATGTGTCACATTATATGCTTTGCATACTATAGGATTAAAAAAAGAAAAATTATATTTCATGAAGTTTTGACCAAGTTAAGGTGGTTAGACATGAGAGTTTTTATATTTTTTAAAATTTGTAATAAAAAATTCATAATTAATTATTTAGCTGGAAAAAAATTATCAAAAAATATACATCACATCGAGACATGAGTCCTCTACTTATATCTAAAATATTATAAAAAAATATTATCATTTTATTGTGGTTAGGGTGGTCAGACAGACACCTACTTCTTATTTTTTCCCTGAAATTTAAGTACTATTGCATTGAAATTTCAATTTTTCACCAAATACATTTTTATTTTTTTTAAATAAACCTAGTAGTTTAGAAACTACATTGAATTTGCTATAGATTCTATTCTTACATATTTTTTAAATAATATAGATAACTTATTCAAAATTTTATGTCACGTTGCCTAACTCTAATTTTTATGAATTTATTGCCACTTAAGGGCCTATTTTTTCCATGATGATCCTGCACATACCCATCTCTTGAAACTATACTTAACACTTCTCAACATATTGTGGACTCACCAGATCTTGATTACAATAGTGAAAAATCATATCATTCTCAGTAGATTCCTAGTGTAGTATCTTCTTCTTCTTCTATTTATCACAATGATGACAATGATGAGAGTTCATATTCATTCAATTCAAAGATTGCATTGAAAGTTGATATTTTTGCACTAGACTCACCCACATCTCTACACAGGGCAGATACATGGGTACAGGATCTGGTAGATGACAGACAGATTTAGGAAATTTTTTAGGGGGGTCTACATGCCTTCTCTGCTTTAGTTTTTGAACCATAGACATTTAGAGAGGCATCAAACATACCTAAGTGGGATATTACTATAAATGAGGAATATGCTTCCTTGAATAGAAATCACACTTGGGATTTGACTTCACTTCTTAAGGAAGAAAATTCGATGTAGATAGATATATCAAACTAAATTTGTAATAGGTGGGTTAGTTGATAAATACAAAGCAAAGTTAGTTTCCTAATGTTTTTTAAAACTTGTAGGCATTGACTATATAAAAACCTTTGCACTAGTTGCTAAGATGACTTCGATTCAACTCATACTAGCTATAGCCACAACACATGGATGGGTTGTACATTAGATTGATGTGAAGAGTGCATTTCTTCATGGAGACTTGGAAGAGGAAATCTACATTAAACAACCACTAGGTTTTGTTCAGGATTCATCCTTAGTTTGTAGACTTAGGAAATCTCTTTATGGCCTCAAACAAGCTCCTAGGGCTTGGTATGCCGAGATGTGTTCCTACCTCTTATCTTCAAGTTTAACTAGATTTCATTCAAATCCTAATGTGTATCTATTGTAGTAGGATGATTAAATTTTGATATTGGTCTTATGGGTTAGTGCAGAATCATCGGGGTCCAAACTAGGCCCTTAATTGGTAATAAAAAATTAGAAAAATAGAGTTAGGTAACTTGACATAAAAATTTGAATAGGTTATTAACATAATTTGAAAAATATGTAAGAAATTTTTTTGTAGAAAATTGAATGTAGTTTCGAAGATACTAGTCCTCTTTTGGAAAAAGTTGAATCTACTTGGTGAAAATTTGAAATTCTAATGGAGTAGTACTAAATTTTTCAAGAAAAAATAAAAAGCAGGTGTATGTCTAACCAACCTAATTACAATAAAAAATGAATATTTTTTTTTAAACTTTCAATATAAATAGAGGACACATACCCGAATGTGCCACATTTTTTTATAATTTTTTTGCAAGTAAATAATTAGTTATGAATTTTTTATTATAAATTTTTAAAAATATTAAAACTTGTTTGTCTAACCACCATAACTTGGTCAAAAATTTATGAAAATCATTTTTTTTTTTATCGTTATAGTATGTGAAGCATAGATTGTGGCGCATCTTTCGGATTCAAAAAATATGAAATGGTTTGAGAATTATAAATTTTTTTCAATCATCCTATCAATTGGGACTTTAGTCAGAATGCATGTAGAAAACCAATAATTATTATCTATTTAATTCCAAATAAGTCATATCTTATATTCATGGAAAGCTAAAAAAATTATCAATAAACCCTTTTCGTTTCATTAAATTTAGATAAAAAAATGTCATCAACTACTTTTGGGTCGTATCACCACTTTTTCGACCCCCATGATCCTGCACTCACCCCTATATGTTCATGATGTTTCGATTACTTGGAGTACTTCATCTACCATTGCAGTAATGAAGTCATCACTTCAAGGAAGATTTGACATGTCAGACTTGGGTTTATTGCACTACTTCCTTGGCATTGAGATTTCACAGCTTGCTTCAAGGATCACTCTTGTACAACCTAAGTATACTCTTGGTCTACTTGCATGGTTTCACATTAACTTGTGAGCCATAGATATCCAATTCCCTTTCTATTTGGATTCAAGTTTGAGGCTTCCTATACTACATCTTTGGTTGATGCTACTTTGTATCGATAATTTGTTGGTAGTCTTATATACTTTACTCATTCTAGGCCAGATATTGCCTATGTTGTTGGCATGGTTTTGAGATTTATGCAAGAACCTCATGAGTTGTATTGGAAAGTAGCTAAGAGGATCCTTCATTACCTTCATGGTACTTAGGTTTTGGATTCATTATAGAGTTGGTTCTTCAATTGACTTGGTTGGTTTTATAGATTCATATTGGGTTGGTGACACTAAGCATCACAAGTCCACTTCAAGTTATAGTTTCTCATTTGGTTCAAGCCCTATCAATTGGTCTAGCAAGAAGGAAAATGCTATTTCTACATCATCCATATAGGTAGCATTCAGGAGGGTTGTTAATATAGCTACTGAGGCTATATGGCTTTCGAACATTCTTTCTAAGTTTGGTATTCCTTTTAGGCAGCCCATAGTCATTGATTGTGACAACCAAAGCACCATTTAGATATGCAAGAATTTGGTTCAGCATCAGCAAATCAAACACATAGAGATTCATATGCATTATATTCAAGAGCTTATTCATGGTCAAATCATCGACTTAGTCATTTTCCAGTCTTCGGAGTAGGTTGCTAACATCTTCACCAAACCCTTTATTGAGAGCAAGTTCATTAATTTATGAGCTCTTCTTGGTGTGCAGTCTACATCAACAACAACATCATCCTTGGGGGTCCTTTCTATCCTTCTTCGCATCTTATCTCTCTTTTGGAGGATAGTTTTTTCCCACTGGTTTTTCTATCTTACTCCATTTACGAGAGATTGCATTGTACATTGGTACCTTATCAGGTTTCATGGTCGAGATCCATTTATTTTGCATTGTACATGGGTACCTCACCAAGCTAGTAGCCGAGACCCATTTCTTCTATTCCCACCTAAGTTGTGCTTAAGGGAGGGTGTTAGTGTATATATTTCATACACATAGACTTTGAGCCTACTTAGCATCCCATTGACTCTTTCTCCATGAGGTGTTGATGTAGATAAGTGTCTTTAGATGTGTCAAATCACTTTTGACAACTCTTCCTATATTTTTGGTAGGCAACTCGCCACCACTCCATGAGTGAGGAGTCCTATCCTCATTTCATGGAGATCAGATGCCTCCTTCATTCCTATTTATGTACGCTTTGTTGATCTAATCTACTAGTAGACCTCATACAAATTTTGTGTTCATTGTGCTTGCTATCTATTCTAAATTATTGCAAGTAATTTTAGTTGTGGATTCCTTTCATTATAATGGCAACTAGCCACAATGATATTCAACATAGGAACACAGTCAAGTGGGGTCTAGAGTTCCTAAAAGCAACATGTGGTGCCTTTCAGGCATAGTTGGTAGATTGGTCATTTTTTTTGAAGACGATGACATGACCAATCAAGTGTTGGGAGAATCCCAAGGCAAAATTGCAAATTTTATACTAAATTTATGATTTATAATTATAGCATAAATATGTAACATCTATAGAATAACTACTATTGATATATTAATATGTGCAAATAGAAGTTGGTGTAGAGGGTTTCTACATGTATGAACAAGCTTCTTTCAAGATGATATAGTATACCCTCAAGTGTATTTGTTTAAGGTGCTATAAAAGTACAACTAGTTGATTTTTTTCTATTGTTAATTTTATATGAATATGACCCACCAAATTTACCAATCAAAAAATTATATAAAAAAATATTTCAAATAAAATATATATTCTTTAATATAAAGGGAGAATGTGTTAATATTTGAAAGGCAACTTCGAATAACCATCAGTTTGACAAGTAGAGTCATAAGAAATAAGAAATTATGACATCATCGCCACTCAATCTCTTTCTATTGTTAAAATTAAAATTAGATTCACAAGCCGTCCCGTGAACTGTGGCTTGCAAACGGGTTGAGATGGAGACAGCTGCGTCTTGAAATCAATCAGTACTAATTACGCACGTTTAGGTTTCATAAATTCACTCAAAAAGAATCAAAGATGTAAGGGCCGCCTACGCATGTGACTACTGACTCCACTTCCAACGAGATATTTCAAAAAGCTCTGCTACTCTGCAATGGTACGTGGCTTTTAATCTTCGGAAGCGACACTACCATTAACAGTAAAATATATTATCTTCGTTTCCTGTTTGGAGGATACCACCGACCATTTCTTTTTCAGCCACTTCAGTCAAAGACGTCACCTACAACAAAGAATTGTTGATGCATCATCTTATCTGTCTCTGTCATGGATGCCCAGTCCACCACTGGCAACTACATGTGCTTACACAGTTTGACAATCCACTCTTTCTCTTTCTCTTTCTCTTTCTTTTTTTGGGGTGAAGGCTCATGTACTCCATTTTCTAGATTGTCTGTCAACTAGGAGCAGTTATATTGGTGAACAGGATTTATTCAATTATTCTTATGGTAGGCCTAACGAAAGAGGTGATTTTAGATGAATTCTCAAAATTCTTATAAGATTGTATAACACTAGAATTTTCTGCAACACTGCTAAATTGTCTGCCGACAAACTATTGGCAGGTCACTCGAACTTAAATCCTTATCGTTGTTTATGGTCACATGTTATTAGTATCATACCATGTCAAAGATTTGACCTTCGCAATCAAAGGAACAAAATTTCGGCCGCCCAACAAAATTTCTTCCAACAAGAAAGAGGAGTTTGCAACGAAGTTCATCTTGAATTGGTCTATGGAGTACATTCGGTCATGTATTTATTACTGTTTAATCTTTATGGAATGTTTAGCCCCTCCAAGTTTTGGAGAGAATTTATATCCAATCTCATCACTTTCTTCTGTTGTCATCCTCTATGGAGTCCGTAAGTCCACCCCTTGGATGGATTCAGGAGTGAAGTCCTACCATCCTTTATATAACCAAACGTCATTCAAACATGATCCTTTTTGACTTGCTGCAATGTATCGATTTATTCAACAACTACTCTTTAGTGTTGAAAGGTGACCTTTGGCTTGCTGGAATGGTATAATATTACCAAAAAATTATGTTTAGTATGAGATTAGCAATTAGAACCTCCCATTCTTAAGCCATTACCATGTTGAGGTTTAGTGCATTAAGGATGAAACTAGAACCTTCCATAACCCCAAGAGGATGTTCTTGTCACTGAGCTACTAGTCTTTTATTAAATTTGGATAGATCACTTCTCAAAACCAATAAACATTATACACAATATCTGTCTAGACTATCTAAACTTCATTCATAATGATTGCTGTAATCTCTACCGTATCTTCTAATCTCTACTGTATCTTATGTAACCTCTACTGTATCTTATCATTTCTGTCATTTACCTACATTATAATGCTATGGAGAGCTGTAAATATATAATAATATGTGAACAGTTTAATGATTACTCAGATAGAAAAGGAAACTATGTCTTGCAGTGTTCACCATGTTAAACAAACAATGCATCACATTGTCCTCCCTCATACTCTCTTAATTTCATTATGTTTTGTTGATTCAAAACAATTAAGATGTCAAATGGTATATGTTCAAGAAAACCGAGCACCCACAAGGTAAACGGTGGGCCTACTAGGGACAGGGCGCAAGCTGCCTAGCAGAACTTTTATCTTGTTTTATGACAAATAAAACAAAATCGATATTCAAAGGGAAGAAAAAACAATTATAAATAAGTACAAGAAATATAGGGGCTAATGTCATAACAGTAGACGATCTTTTTGTTTTCTTGTGTTACAGAACCAGATTACCTGGACAATGCCAATTGTCGGAACTGCTATGTATAAACAGGAAGAGGAGATGAGAAAAGGTGCATGGACTATAGAGGAGGATATCCAGCTAATTAGCTATATAACCCTACATGGCGAAGGCCGTTGGAATTTCCTTGCCAAAGCTGCAGGTAATACCCAATTCTAAGAAAAATTACAGTTCTAACATTCATAAACTGAATTGAAGGCAAAGCCTTGTATCCGTATTGGTAAGAGGTTAGTTTTAATATAATGATCTAGTTTTAAAGCTCTCTCGCAGAGACCAGTTTATGTCATTCAAAATTTCTCCTAACCTGTGCTTAGGATGCAACCACGAAGCTGAGATGCACCTATTCTAAGGTTGTATCTAAAGGGTTTTTAGGAAAAACTGTGTGAGCTTTCTTATATGTTAATATTATTTCAAATCACATTATTTCAGATCATATTTCGTGATCTGTGATTCATAACTAGAAAGAAGACTAAGCTTCGATGAATCATAAAGTGTGATTGAAAATGTTGATTTAAAAAATCTCCCACAATGAAAATTTAATGTCTCTAATTCTAAGTTTTATCTTGAAAATAAACTACATAAATGTCTCAGGAGGACGCGAACAAAACTGTACATCCAAATATTTTAGTATTGGCTATTTGAGATTTGAGGAATATCTTTAGATGAACGTTCTAATAAGCTGCATGATGAAAGTATTTCTATATCTCTATTAGATTAATTTAGATGGATATTGCCTGTATATGTAGCTGAAAGTAATCTAGTCGATCCATTGGAATCTTAGTACTGCTAAAGGTTGATTAGTAAATATAACTGATCAGGGCTGAGGAGAAGTGGGAAGAGCTGTAGGCTGAGGTGGGTTAACTATTTACGCCCAGATCTCAAGAGAGGGAAGATTACTCCAGAAGAAGAACGGTTAATCATAGACCTCCAAAGCCGCTGGGGTAACAGGTACTCTACAAATCCACTTATATGGGTAATGGGTACTGAACAAATTGTTCTTAACTTTATAAATAATGGTCTACCAGTAATCTAAACCATGTTTGTAAGAAAAACAAAAAAAAGTGCTTGTTGATGGAAATCTTGGTACATTATAGGTGGTCTCGAATAGCACAGCGTTTACCTGGCCGGACAGATAATGAAATTAAGAACTATTGGAGGACAAGGATTAAGAGAAAGCTTCTTACAAAAAGTGCAGGAAATCAATCTTCACAGATCTCAGATTATTCTAAGTCTATGCCACATTCATTCTCCCAGCAGAACAGTGAAGCAGAAAGGAGTAGGATACCAGAGAATAGCCTGCAGAAAAATGGAACGTTCAATAACACAGTGGTTCATTTTAATGAAGATGGAAAAGAGGAAGATGCAATGGGTCCACTGGATTCAATTATAAACTCAAATGAGTGGAGCAAGTTTCATGACAGTGGTGACCTGCTCGAGGGTACGGCCATGTCTTACGAGATGGAGTCCTTTGCATGCATGATATCCGAGTTATGTGCAGATATGGTGGATGACCAGTGCAGCATCTTCATTCATTGAATTTGAAACCAGGCTCAAGTTCTAGTTCTAAACAGAACCCATATGGGTGCGCTGCACAATAGATTTGGATGTAATTTAATGTTAAATTGAAATAACTGTATAGCATTGGATTTAATTTTTAGGTTTAATTTTTATAGGATTGCGAAGAAGAAATTCAGTTTCGTATGATTGTGAAATAGAAATTCAGTTTCGTATGATTGTGGAGTAGAAATTCTGCTTTGTGTGACTCTGAAGTAATCTGTTTTCAAACCATTAGAGTTGTCATAATTTTGATGAAAAAAAATTAAAAATTCTATTTGAAAAATCAGCCATTTACATTCAAACCATGGATAAAGACTCCTTGGATTCGTTCCCTCTGTTCTTGTCTTTATACATTCTTAAAATTATCAGTCTTACTAGGTTTGATCCGTTACGTTTAATATCACTTTATACACATCATCCCACTTATTGGATGCCTTAATCGTACCAATCAAAGATAATTAATCTTATCCATTTCTTTTTAAACGGATTCGTTTTAAAGTTTCCAACTTTAAATATTGATTTCATATAATGTTGATTAGAAGTTTCACTATACTTATGATGGTAATGATAACTACTGTATTTTGTTCTTGGACTAACCCCTCTTTTTAGGAGGGATGAGTTAATCTCATGTTTCTAATTATGTTTTTGTTTTCATTGTTACAAGGCAAGATAATTGAATCTTTTGGTTGGTCATTTGTCACTTAATATCACATTGAGACTATGTATCATATTGTCTTTATCATGATGTATGTGCTTCTTGTTGTTTATGACTATCAAAATTAGTGCTTGGCGCTTCATCTTATTTTAGGCAAACTTTCTAAATTGACTAATTTATACATCTAGATGATCCACCATCTCCTCCATTTGGTGTGATTGTGTTTTTAACTAGGTGCTACTTTTTTTTCTTAAAGATTTTAAAGTGTTTACATATGTTTCAATATGGGTACATATCAATTGACACTATTTTGTTATGTAGTACTTTTTAATATTAAAATATGACAACAACTTGTTCGAGTTACTAAACCAAATTAAAATATGTTATTTATTAAAATGTATTTTTTTGTGAATTAAAGATTTGGTTTAAGTAGACTTGATGGTTTGGCTTAAGTGAACTTGATGTTTGGGCTCTTGTATAGCTTTAGGATTTCCTATTTTTCCACAACCATCCTTTCATGTCATATTACTACAATGTTTTAGGGTTTTCCACATTAATTAAGTCATTAATATATCTGCCTCTTCAATATTTTATGTTACAAATGAAAGAGAGTGGGTGTCCAAGACAGTGAGGAAATTTGTATCCAAAGGCAATGAATAAAAAACCTATATGGTTGTTAACTTTCCAAAACTTGTTTTAAGTTCCAAGATCTTGATCACAAGATAACCAATTAACCACTCATGCCACCACTTTGGGATCCTAGACAACAGTTGATGTGATGTTAACCACTAAAGATGAGAGTTTTATTATCACCACAACAAACCACCAATTCTCTATAATTGGAGAGCCTTGTGTTTAAATTATATTATATTTTTACATAGCTTATTCCAATGGATTTTGTAATGTAGAAAAATGTATCCTTGGACATTTTCACGCTCATTTGGGCCTTTCTTATGGATTTTGGCTTGATTTTGCCTAGATTTAATGTTGTAATGTGGCCAACACATTCACATTACCTCTTGAATGCTTGTAAATCAATAAAAACCTAATGATGTCTTGCAAAGGTGTTGTGAAGTGTTGTAACACACTTTCACACTTGTTTAGGACCTTTCTAATGTGATTCACTTAAAAAAACTCTTTTTATCACTTACCAAGCGTTATTTCAAAGTGTTGTAAGGGGTTGTAACAAACCCTCACACTTTCCTAGGCTTTTCATCAATAATTTGACCATTTCTTATCTTTAAATGACCACGTAATGCACTTATAGGCCTTACTTAATTATGTTTTGGAGAATAATTTCATTAAACATCACTAAATACACTTGAATTTATGACACCTAGCAAAACCCTAGTGGGACCAAGTCGTCACTTGGGGTGATTTAGTCCCATCTAGCTTTAAAAACAAAATTATTTTAATATTTTGGCGGGATATTATTCTCTAGACCTTGAGGTTGGCCTATATGATGAAGTATTTTTTGGGAATTTGGGAAAATCATTTATAAATAAAGGGGTTTCCCCTCATTTTCATACTTTGTAATCAAGCAATCTTCAAGCATCCAAGCATTCAAGCATTCTAGGGATCATCAAGTATTCATCCATTGGAGTTGTTACTTGCATATCTTTAGATTTCTACATCAAGGGTTTGGTGAGTTGTAGTATTTGCATGTTGTTCAATCATCATTCTCTTTGCATTCATTTCATTTTCAAGGGTTTGATTACCAAACTGGAGTTTGACTAAGGCAAACCCTTATTCTCTAACCCTTCACCCTTTTCCCCTCTTTGCATGTGTGTTTTGTAGGTCTTGTATGCAAATTTTTCAAAGAGTAACGTGTTAAAAGGTGTCAAAATCTCATCAAAGTCATTCAAAGTCAACAAAACCCTAAAATAAGCTTGGATATCACCTTCAGGTCAAAGTCTATAGATTCAAATCCAGATTCTTATTAGAAGCTGAAGTGCAGACTAAAAGATACATATTGCATCTTCGGGATTCTAGAAAGCTTAAGGTGGAGTAAGTTACCATCATTGGCGAATTAGTCCCACTGCTGGGCCTAAAAAGTATTTTTTGTAATTTTGAATACCCAATTTCTCGAAACCTGTTTCGGTAGAATCTGCCTAAAATAGGAGTAAGTTTCCTAGCTTGGTGTAAGTGTCCCAGTTGGCTTCAACAACATTTTTGCAAGATTCCAAAGCCTCTCTATAGCACATTTTAGACTCGAGGTGCACTTCTCCAGTACCTTTCATTTATGTTACAGTTTACATGCATTCTTAGGTCATATTGCATATCATATTATGTTTTTAAACATCTTGCATTTCATAATAGTTTATCTCTTTTATCAGCTTATTGCATCTAGGACATTTAGTTTGGACACATTTCAATCAAATTTTCATTAGTCTTGAATGAACCCATAGATTCCTTTTGTGGGATACATTTCTCCTTTTAGGTGAAAAACCCTAGAAGTGCAAGGAAGCTCTATTACATAAAAATCTATAGTTCATTTTGGTGAACCCACCTTTAGAACATTATTACTTCTGATTTCAAGTGCATTTGCATCCTAGGAATTGCTTGCATCAACATTGCATTAGGTTTTGCATTGTTTTACATTCTAGGGTTTTCAAAATTGCATTAGTGAAAAGCTCATATAGCTTGAATTTTTGCATTACCATTCATTAAAAAATTCAAAAAAAATTGCATTTTCATACTGTAGTTGCATCTAAAAATCTAAAAGTCATAAAATTTCATTCAAAAATTCTCAAAATTGTTAAAAAATCACTACTGGGACTAATTTGCTACACTGGGCGACTTAGTCCACTTTCACATTTTGCACTGTAATTATTGTCATTCCTCGAGCATTTTCTACATTTTTGTTTTTTGTTCTTGCATATCTATTATCATTTTCATATTTTTTGTTTTATTCCATTTCTTGGATTTAGCTCGTTTTCATTCATTAGCATTATGGCTATGTCTTTTAATGACTTGTGGATGTCCTTAAAATCCTTAGTTGACATGTGAAGTCGTGTCTTTGGAACTCATCCTAATGACATTGAGCTTCATCATGCTCCTTCAACTCCTAATGCATTTCCTCCTCATGGTGTTGACATCATTGGAGAAGATGATGATAGCATGAAAATATTCCTAAATGATTTCCTTGACAACCTCAAAGCTAATGCATCCTTTTCCCCATCCATGAAACAACTAGAACTTCCTACCATACCACCTCTTGAGAAATTTGGTTACCTACATCCTAAAATACACAAAGAACCTAAGTTCCCTACACAAAGTGGACCTAGTTCTTCTAAACAAGAAACCACTCAACCATTTTATGATAATCAAGTCATAAATACTCAAATCAACATTGAAAAAACCTATGGAAAAGGTTTTATCATTCTGAGCAAACAAGGAAGTAACATAACAATTGAACATGCAATACGTCAATTTCTTGAGCAAATCCCACCTAATGAAAATACCAAGGGGATAGGTTATCAAGATCCTCCACATAACAACATGGATCCTAGAGAATATCTAAGGCTTCGTGACAATGGCATAGTGAGCTTTGATTATCCACCTGATTTGAACATACTTCTTCCTTGAGAGAAACCCTTAACTAATAATAATAAGGAGGCTAGGATCCTAGTGGGTCCTCTTCCTCCTTCTATTCATGAACAAGGTGAATCTAGTAGATGCAAGATGCCTTACAAGTCACAAAAACTCAAGTTTCCTCTTCGTTCACCACCTGAATGTGAAAGGAAGTTACAAATACTTTTTGAACCAAAAATTTTGAGGGAAAGGGGGTTCTTTAGCACTTCTAGCGTTTTCACCTAAAAGGAGAGAATTCTTTCACACCAAAAATCTGAGGGTTCAAGATTAAGTGTTAAATGTGTGATGTGTGTATGATTTGGAATGTATCTAAATATTTAAAACTAATTAAATGAACTAATTATTGAATGCAAACTATTGAAATGCAAGTATATTAAAAGAACTATGTAAAATGACCTAAAATGTATGTAAACTATAATAGAACTTAATGAAAAAAAAGGAGTACACCTAGAAACTGAAGCTTTATGCAGAGGAGCTCTGGAATCTTCTAGAATATGTTGTTGAAGGCCATTGGGACACTTATGCCAAGCTGGGTGACTTAGTCCTGCTTCGGGGAAACTTTACCAAAACAAGTTTCAGGGAAATGGGTGTCCAGAACTATAGAGATCACTTTTAGGCCTGACAATGGGACTAATTCACTAATGATGGCGACTTAGTCTACTTGTAGCTTTCAAGAATCTCAATATTGAAATCCATAGCTATCAACTTGTACTTCTATTTCTAATAGAAACCTAGATCCAAATCTTCAGATGTTGACTTGCAAGTTGTCTTCAAGCTCCTTTTAGGGTTTGTTGACTTTGAATGATGTTGATGGAAAGTTGACACCTTTTAGCACCTTACTCTTTGACTAATCAACATATAAAACCTGCAAAACACTCATGCAAAGAGGGGGAAAAGGGTTAGGGTTAGAGAATAGGGATTTGCATTAGTCAAACCCCATTTTGCTAATCAAACCCTAGATAATAAAATGAAATGGAAAGGGAAAGATAATTGAACAACATGCAAGTGTAGAAACTCACCAAACCCTTGATGGAGAAGTCAGAAGATGTGTAAGTGATCAACTCCAATGGATTGATGCTTGAAGTGCTTAGAGTGCTTGAATACTTGAAGATTGCTTGATTGCTTGATTGAGAAGTAGGAGATGTAGAAGATGAAAATGAGGGGAAACACCATTTATTTATACATTTTGTGCCCTAATCTTTGGAAAATATCTCATCACAGGCCAACCTTATGGTTTAGAAGACAATATCCCGCCAAAATATTGACATAAATTTGATTTTTAAGCCTGATTAGACTAAGTCACCCAAGGTGGCCACTTGGTCCCACCAAGGAAAATTTATTATTTATCAGGATTTGAAGTGTGATTAATATTGCTTAACGAGATTTTCCTCCTAAGCACACTTAGGTAGGGCCTATAAGTGCATTAAGGGGCCATTTCAACATAATAAAGGGTCAATTTATTGATGACAAAGCTAGGAAAGTGAGAGTTTGTTACAACTCTTTACAGCACTTTGAAATAAGGCTTGTTAAGTGATAAAAAAGGGTTGTTTAGGTGAATTATGATAGAAAGGTCCTAGAAAAGTGGGAAAATGTGTTACAACACTACACAACACCTTTGTAAGACAGATCATTAGGTTTATTTTGATTTACAAGCATTCAAGGTCTAATGTGAACGTGTAAGCCACATTACAACATTGAATCTAAGCAAAATCAGGCCAAAATCTATAAGAAAGGCCCAAATGAGTGAAAAATGTCAAGGATGCATTTTTTGTGACACACTTAAACCCCACTTTAGTGAGAGGGTGAACTTGCTTCACACTCACACTAAAGTATCCAAGACATGCACATCGAGACAAGATCCAAATGCACTCATGTTAGGAAGATGAGACAACATTAATCAAGAGGGATGATCAAGCCCCTATGATCAAGTTCCCATGGAAAACCAAACATTAGCACAAAAGATCACACAAGAAAGTGATGTGAAAGAATGAAAGAGAAGGGGAAGGTCAGATCGAGCTTCAATCGTTTGTGGAACTAGTTGTGGTCTAGATCTAGGTTGTTTATCCAAAAGGAGGTGTACTCACTCTGAGGTGACGAAACTCAAGGTTTTCCATTGTGTGAGAAGGCCAAAGGGGTGAGAAACATAAAATCATGCCTAGTATGCACTCACACACATGCATGTGGGTATAGGGAAAGTCGTGTTGTTGGTTGGCCTTCCCACTTAACCATACCAAAGTTATACCTCCTGATAACTTTATAAGGCACCACAAAAGACTAATTTTTTGAGCTTCATGAGACAAGCAAAGCTTTGTATGCTTGGAGCTCATGAACAAGTGAAAGATGGAACCACAAGCATGCAAGTTGTGCCATTCAAGGTGGCCATATAGAAAAATTCAAAATGCAAAATGTAAAAGGAAATGTTCACAGGAGTCTTGCTTAGTTCATGTGAGGTCTTTGACTTAGGGAATATCATATCTAATGTATCCAAGAGAGGACCGATCAAAGAATAGAAAATTCACAACTTACGAGATGTAGTGTGTCACATCATACCACTAAGAGGAATGCAATATGCTAAGATAGATCACATTCATGAAGGAAATTATAACCAATGTCATCCACAAAGTGAAAAACACATCGTATGGAATAATAAGGTTGCACTAAGAACCAAGAGAAAGGAAAAATGTAAAAAGAAATAATGAAAATGTATGCCGCTAGACTTTAAAGGAATTTCTACACACTATTTTGTGAGCAATTACTTTAAAGTAGCAAAATGGAAATGCAAAAAAGAAAGGAAAAGACAAGAGAGCCACCTTGGAAAGCCCTATGCCAAGTGATATGTTTCCAAGCAAGGTTGTGTCATGCAAAGTAAAAGAGAGAAAAGGAGAAGGAGTTGCCCCCAAAAGGAAAAAACCAAACACATAAGGGATCTATGGATTTGGGGTCAGTATGTTTGTTGCTGAAATTTTTGTTTAGAGAGCTCGGGATTGTGATCATTCCCTGAATACATAGAATTGGAAGAATAACACTAAGAGAAAAAAAAAGAAAAAAGAAAGAGTCATTTTGGGCCAACATGGAAGAGACATAGGGTGTCTTGATGCTTTGAAACATCCCAAAAATGACAACAAAAGCCAAAAGAAAAAGACAAAGAAAAAGAGCCTTTTAGGTCAACATGAAAGGGACATTTTGGTCTCAGTGCCTTGCATCATCCCCAAAAGGATGAAGAAAAGAAAAAGAAAAAGAAAAAGAAAAGGGGCCTTTTGGGTCAACATGAAGGAGACATTGTGGTCTCAATGCCTTGCATCATATCCAAAAGGAAGACAAAAGCCAAAGTGAAAAGAGAAAAATCAAAAGAAAAAGCACGATGTATAGAAGAAAGAAGGTACAAATAGAAGAATGTCACAAAGAGAGAACATAAAAAATAACAGTAAGGGGAAACATGTTAAACACAAGCAAACACACAAAAGAAAAAGGAAAAGTCTAGTAAGGAAAATGTGAGTCAATCATCAAGCAAGTCATTCACCTCCCAATCTTGTTCAATGTTAAGTGTGGGTGGGCGACTAGCTAAAGGGAAAACAACAATTATAGAACTAGCATCAAGTTCAATGCTTGTCCTAGGAGAATTGTCATGAAAGATCATGGAAGAGGAAAACAATGTATTCAAATTTTTATGCACCTCTTCATCTATTTTAGCAATCTCATCATCATCTTCATCCAGATTAATGACAATAGGAGGGTGAATGATGATGTTGGAACCTATGGTTGTGATGGAGGTATAGGATCATGGTGTGGTGGTTGGGGAGAAGGATCATTGTGCATTGCTTTTGTCAAGTGTGGATTATGATTTTCTTTATTTTCTTCTTCATGTAACTTGCGAGAAAGGACAAGATATTGACGTCTATACTCCCTAGCTCCTTTCTTTCTTTTGATTCTATTGTCAAGTTGTGCTTGTGAAGGAGCAGGTTGATCAACCATAGGGTGCTTTTTATCCCTTGGGGGAGGAATGTAAAGAACCATGGAAGGTTATTCATCCACTTTCTCCTTTGATTTGTAAACTTGTTTTATGTGAGGACGTAGGATGGAGTTACTTTCACAATCGTTAGGTCTCTAGGATGATGTAGATGAATTTTTAGGTGTTGGTTGGTTAGGTAGGTCTAAGTCAGATTGAAGCATGGTTTCATCAAAGATGGGAGTTTCAAATGTGGATGGGTACATGTTGTGAAGAGATAGTTAAGTTATTTTCTTTGCCTTCAATTTTTGATAAGCAATGAAAAAGAAATATCTTTTAGGTGTAATGGGTTCCATGGGCTCGGGCCAAAAGGCTTCTAAGGAAAAATTTCCTTTGGAAGACAAGGGGTTAAAACCACTATGGTAGGCAGTGAATATATCATTCTCAAAGGGAAACTTTAAGCATTTATGAAGGACTGAAGGGACAACTTTCATTGAGCGAAGACATGGTTGGCCTAGCCTCAAACAAAACTGATCTGATTGCGAGATGATGGAGAATGTAACATCCAATATTTTAGGTCCTATTTGTAATGGAAGGGCAATCGATCCGATTGTAGAGCAAGAAAAACCATTGTGTGTTTTTATCCATGCTTTAGGTTTATCACAATCATCTTGATAAAGATCATTCAATACCAAAAATTCTTTTATGATCACATTCTCTCCATAGGTAGGATATATTAATATCCCATTAGTGGACTTATCATAGTGTAGAGAAGGGGGATTCGCTACTCATGAGTTCTCTTTATTCGGAGAGCCTCACGGGGTGAACTGTCCTAAACTACCTCAAAGGACGACGACGAGAGTTCTAGAACTAGAAAGAGAAAGTCACAGAGATTCTGTGAACAAATCGAAAAGCTCTCGGCCATAGGACGTCAACACAAAACACAAACGATAGCACGATGCACTAGAATCCCAAAGGTGCGTTGGCATCTCGTACAGACCAAAGAGCAGGTTTATCACATAAAATAGCTAAGTGACTACTTCTACTCTTATTGTTGAGAACTTCTAGAGTGTAAGAAATAACAAAATGCGATAGAACTGAAGTAGATTGAAATAAAAGAGATAAAGATAAGGAGAGGAAGGGAAAGGGAATTCTTATGACTGTGCAAATGATGAAGCCTCGAGCTCGTGAATGGCTTCAATACCTGCATGCAAGAGAGGGAGAAAGTTTTGGGGTTGTTTAGGGGTTTTCTTTAGTCAAACCCCTGTTTTGGTGTTCCCACCTCCACTAATAGCCAGATAGATAGAGAGAAATGTAGAAGTGAAGTAAACACAAAAGCACTACAAAACAGTGTTATGCTACTCAACCAAATAATAGAGGAGAGGAGTGAAAGCTTACCACCTTCGCCCAAATTTCTCAAGGCTGGTGTGGGAGAAAATGAGAGGAACTCAAGCCTCTGCTGCAATGATGTTCATTCCACACTTGCTCTACTGAAGTGATGGAGTGTTGATGTTGCTACTATGAAGTGTAAAGTGTTTGTGAGGAAGTTTCTTGGAGCTTGTTAAGATATTGTGGAATTCTAAGAAGACTGCTTAGATTCTTTGAAAGATGAGATAGAAAGGATGGAGAGGTCCAAAGATCTCATAGATGAAAAATGGAAGTAGGAATAGTGAATATGAAGGAAAGAAGGAAGAAAATGGTCATATTCGGGTCGGTTGCCCAAAGAGGGCATCACAAATTGACTCCCAATGGGAATGGTAACACCTTTGCAGGCTCCAAATGCAGCAATTTTTCAGAGACATTAGCGCATCGTGCAAGCATCCTAGACAAAAATTTCCCCATCGAAAGACAAAGCAGCTGCCAAGTGTGATGCAAGAAGTGGGCTTAAGTGGAATTAAGCCTTTGCCTTAGATTTTCTAAAGTGTAAGGGGTAAAGGGGAATTTTCCTAAGGAGTGCAAATTCGCTCCTATACATTTTTTCCCCACTTTAGCGAGCACAAATATTGATGAGTGCTTTGGTAAACTAGATTGAGGAAGTAGTAGAGTAAGAAAGACCTGGACATGATGACAATGTTAGAACATTGAAGGATTTGAGTCAGAAAAGTAAAAGAGACCTCGATATAAAAAGTTATCTCAATACTATGTGTCATCTCCAAATTAAAGACACTAACACATAGAAGAATTTTGAGATGAAAAAAGGAAGGGTGTATACTTAGGATGAAGAAGACGTAGTTCTTCGATTCAATATATGCAAGAATTTAAGAATGAAAGAGTGATAAAAGCAATCCCCACTTGAGGAGGAAAACCCGTATCACCAAGTAAGAGTGATAAAACCAATCCCCGCTCAAGGAGGAAAACCTGTACCACCGAGTAAGAGTGATAAAAGAAATCCTCGCTCAAGGAGGAAAACCTGTATCACCGAGTAGAAGTGATAAAAGAAATCCCCGCTCAAGGAGGAAAACTTGTATCATTGAGTAAAAGTGATAAAAGCAATCCCCGCTCAAGGAGGAAAATCCGTACCACCGAGTAAGAGTGATAAAAACAATCCTTGCTCAAGGAGAAAAACCTGTATCACTGAGAAGAAGTGATAAACTGATCCCCACTCAAGGAGTAAAACCTGTATCACCGAGTAGAAGTGATAAATGAAATCCTTGCTAAACTGATCCCCACTCAAGGAGTAAAACCTGTATCACCGAGTAGAAGTGATAAATGAAATCCTTGCTTTGAGAAGAGGTAGAAGGAATGGATTCAAGATTTCTCACTTCAGAAGGGTCTTCTTCAGGGACATCTATATCAAGAGTCTCCTTTGTAGTAGGTACTATTGGAGTAAACATCGACACACTAGAAGACACTGAAGGGATAAGAGTAGGCAAAATTGAAGCTTGACCAACAACTGCCATCTCACATAAGTGCATAGCATCAGGGTCAACCTTAACTATGACTACTTTATTATTGCAAACAAACTTAATTGATTTATGCAAGGTAGATGGGACTGCACCCATAGCATGAATCCACGGTCTACCAATAAGAAGGTTATAAGGTAGCTTCTCTGACATAACATATACAAGAGTGGGTACAGTAATGGGTCCAAGCTACAGAGGTAATACTATCGTACCTAGAACAACTTGTCTCCTAACATTATTAAACCCACAAATGTTAATGGAAGAGTCATTAATAGAAGATGGATCAACATTAATCTTAGGCAATAGATCAATACTACATACATTAAGCATTGAACCAGCATCAACGAGAGTACATCTAATTCCAATCTTATTAATGTTAACTATAATTATTAGAGGATCTTCTTGCTTCTATACTTCCATAGGTGAGAGCTCCTATGGATATAATGTAATATTCAACAAATTTGCATGAATATACACTAACAACACATCAACATTTGTTGGCCTAACAAAAGAAGGAAAATGATCTTTTGCAAGGCTTCTTGAAGCATGCCTTGATAAACTAGAGTAGATTGAAGCAATTCCCACAGTGAGATCTTATCTAGAGTAACCTAAGGTTGCTCGATAGGATCATAATCACTAGGTGCTTTAGTCATAGGTTCAGATGCTTGAGAAAGGATTAGTTGTTTAATAATTCTAGTATCATAGGTGTGGGCTACCGCTCTATAAGAGGCAGCCTTAGAAAGACCAAGGGAATCACTATCAAATGGAACACCATCGCTAGAACAAACCATTTCAGGAGAAGGGCTAGCTAGGGTCACATAAATGGTTAGTCTCTTAGGCCTTTGAGGGGCAACAGAGACATAGATTACATTTACACAATCATCACAACGAGTAGGATGATTATTCGAATACATATTCTCAACATCGATCCAAACAGGATCAAATGTGGAAGGAGATTCATCATGCACTAATGCATCATCTCTAGAGGAGAGTGCATTAGGATAGATAAGAAATTTGTCATTCATAAATGCAATGTCTTTAGAAGAGAGTGCATTGGAAGGAGTATAAGGTTCATCATTCACAAATGCATCATCTCTAGAAGAGATTGCATTGGAATGAATAGAAGGTAGAGTAATATTAAGAAAGGTATCAATGATTTCATCTTCTTGCAACAAGATATCCTCTGAAGCAAGAGGACTCTCATGAGAAGGATCAAAAAAATTAGATGACATGGGTAAAGCCAAGTCACCATCACATGCATGAAATGGAACATCATTAACGTTTTGAACAAAACTAGATACAAAACTAATAAAAGAAGATATTAAATTCATTATGAATTTTTTGATATTTTCTATGTTCTAGTAATTCGCATTTTCAGAGGTCTTTGGAGTGAAATTGGGGTTTGAAACTTGCCTCAGTCTCTAAAATTTAATCATCGAAGGCACTAGTATTTTAGGGATTGAACTAGTTCTCTAGAAGACCTTTCCAATAGTGCAAACGGTTCTGAATTCCAAGCATCGAGTCAAAAGTTATAACCCCACCAAGTAGGGGTAGATAAATTCCTAGTTTTTTGAAGAACACTATTCTTCACATTAGGTTCACCAAAATGTAGAGAAGGGGGAATTCACTATTCATGAGTTCTCTTCATCCAGAGAGCCTCATAGGGTGAATTGCCCTAAACTACCTCAAAGGACAATAGCAAAAGTTCTAGAACTAGAAAGAGCAGGTCAGAGATTCTCTGAACAAATTGACAAGCTCTCGGCCATAGGAAGTCAGCGCAAAACATGGATGACAGAACGACATGCTGGCTTCCCGTATAGACCAAAGAGAGGGTTTATAATAGAAAATAGCTAAGTGACTACTTCTACTCTAATTGTTAAGAACTTCTAGAGTGTAAGAAATAAAAGAATGCGATAGAACTGAAGTAGACTGAAATAGAAGAGATAAAGACAAGGAGAGGAAGGGAAAGGAAATGCTTACGACCGTGTGAATGATGAAGCCTCTAGCTCGTGAATGTCTTCAATATCTACACGCAAGAGAGGGAGAAATTTTTGGGACTGTATAGGGGTTTGCCTTAGTCAAATCCCCAGTTTGGTGTTCCCACCTCCATGGATAGCCAGATAGATAGAGAGAAATGTAGAAGTGAAAAAAAAAAAAGCATTACAAAAGAGTGTTATGCTACTCAACCAAATAATAGAAGAGAGAATTGAAATATTACCACCTCCGCCTAAAGCGCTCAAGGCTAGTGGGGGAGAAAATGAGAGGAACGCAAGCCTCTACTTCAATGGTGTCCATTCCAAACTTTCTCTACTGAAGTGATGGAGTGTTGATGTTGCTGCTATGAAGTGTAAAGTGTTTGTGAGGAAGCTTCTTAGAGCTTGTGAAGAGATTTTGGAATTCTAAGAAGACTGCTCAGAGTCTTTGAAAGATGAAATAGAAAGGATGGAGAGGTCCAAATATCTCAGATATGCAAAATGGAAGTAGGAATAGTGAATATGAAGGAAAGAGGGAAGAAAACGGCCATATTCAAGTCGATCGACTGAAGTGGGCATTACAAATCGACTCCCAATAGGAATGATAATGCCTCTGTACGCTCCAGATGCAAGAATCTGTCAAAGACATTAGCATGTTGCACCGATGTTTGTGTTTCGTAAGGGAATTCTAGATAGAAACGCCCCCATCGACACACAAAGTAGGTGCCAAGTGTGATGCAAGCAACGGACTTAACTGGAATTAAGACTTCTCCTTAGGTTTTCTAAAGTGTAAGGGGGTAAAGGGGAACTTTCCTAAGGGGTGAAAATTCGCTCCTATACACATAGATACGATTGACTATGCAAAGAGGACCCTTGAGGAGATGTTTGAGTATGTCTTGAGAGGAAAAAGTAATATCAAGAGATGTCTTAGGTTGTCCCTTTTGAGGGATAATGTCTATCGCACCTACCATTTCATCCATAGGATTAACATGGTTCACATTCAAAATAAGATTAGAATGATCATCATTTGCATCAACATTCATAACATCATTCTATGGAGTTTCACTAGTTTTGACAAATGAAATATTATTTTTAGGCATGGTATTAGTGAAGATTTGCAAATTTTGGTTTGGAGGGGCAACAGACTTATTGCCTTGATCATTAACACCGACAACGTATAGATGGCCAGTATCAATGAGGCCTTAAACAAGATGCTTCAAATGCCTACATTTCTCTATTTCGTGTCCATTTTGTCTATGAAAATAGCAATATTCTTTGGAGTTGAAATTCAGAGGTATGGGCTTGGTAGGATCGGGTGTGTGCACATTAGGTAAGGTAATCATTTTTTGTTGTAAGAGTTGATACATTGTGTTATGAAGGGTATCTAGTAAAGGTTTGAAATGTCATTTCGAATCACCATAATTGAAGGGAACCACGGTTTTAACAACTGCTACCTACTTGTTGACAGGTGGAGGAGATTGTTGAGGGTTAAATTGTAAGAACCCTTTGGTTTTCTTGTGAAATGGTTGTGAATTGTTCTAGTTGGCATTTTCAGATTTCTCAATTCGACTAGAAGTGGATTGTGTATTGCGACTACTAATGCAATAATTTAGATAATCGCAAAGGGTTGTACATAAATGTATGATGGAAGGAAATTTAATCATGGTGAGTTTGTCCTGAAGGTGAGTTAGCAAATTTTCTATAAACATATTTTGAAGATGTGGGTCAGGGATCTTGACATTGATTTGGGAATAAAATGATTGATAGCGTGAGATAAAATCAATCATCTTTTCATTATAACCTTTCTTACATCGCGTCAAATTGGTCAAGGTCTTATTGGGAGTCATGCACATTTGGAAATGATTAATAAATGAATCGACAAGTTCATTGAATGAATGAATTGAATTATTTGGTAAGGATGAGAACCATTCCAAGACAATGTCTTTTAAATTCCAAAGAAATAGTTTAGCTAACAATTTATCATCAAGGAAAAAGTCACTACATAAAGCAGTATATGCATTAACATGGTTAGAAGGATATCCCTTCCCTCCATATTTCTAGAACTTGGGCATCTCTACTCCTTGTGGCATCAGGGTTCACAATATTTCCAAGGACAAATGCCTATTGCAAACATAATATGTGGGTGGACCATTCTGGTTTTTGTTGATGGTAGAAATTTGTTGTTGCATGGATGACACGGTTTGGAAAGGTTGTGTTATGAGAGGATCAGTGTAAGTGGTGTGAGTTGGAAGGGAAAGTGGTGATGGGGTGACTGTAGTGGTAGAGTAAGAGAATATAATGCTAATGGATGGTATAGTTGACAAGGATAAAGAATGTGATGCCACATAGGAGGTAGGAATACTAGTAGGAATACCAAGGGAAGGAATCACATTTCTAACTTTGGTTGCATTATTTTTGTGAAATTATGAGAGGCATAAGTAGGTATGAAGGCTATGGTTGAGGGAGGAGGAGTTTGAGGTCCTCCTTGGCTAACCATAATTTTTACTGGTTGAGAGACACTAGAGGTGGAAGGAGCATGTTTTTGATATATCTCATCTATTTTCTTCACAATATCTAGGCCTTCGTCATTGTCAAGCATGCAGTGGATATTTTCTATAGTGGGAATGGCAACTTGGATGAAATGTTTTCAAATCTCACTTGGTGTTGGAGGTCTGCTAAGTCTGCATGAATGTGAAATATTTTTTCCTATGGGAGATCATCAAGTTTATGTTCAATATGCATTCTTTCTAGATGCAAAGAGTTATTAAGGATAGTTTTTGGGCCTAGTGAACTATTATCAATACTAGGAGTGGAAGTTCTAGAATACCCAAGATCTACAACAAGTGTGTTGTCGTGAGATGCCATGGGTCTTGAACTTCTTCTCTCTAAGGTATCAGCAATAGGACACCATTTACAACAATGCAAAGGTTTCTAAATGCGGGGTGGATGCAAATGCAATGCAAAGAAAGAAAACTAAAATATTAATAATTGAAATTCTAGAACACAAAATAGAAATGCAGAAAATTCTCTAAGAATGCTAGAAATTATAGTGCAAAATGTGCAGGTAGACTAAGTTTCCCAATGTGGCAAATTATTCCCAATAATGATTTTTTTTTAACAATTTTCAAAAACATTGAATGATTTTTATGATTTTTAGGCTTTTCAAATGCAACTATAATATGAAAATTTATCAAAAAAATTGGACTTTTTGTATGAAATGAAATGCAAAAATGCAAGCTATATGAGATTTTCATTAATGCAATTTTTAAAAACCATAGAATGCAAAACAATGCAAAACCCTAATCCAATATTGATGCAAGCTTTTCGAAGGATGCAAATGCACTTGAAACTAGAAGTTAAAAAGCGTTCTAAAGATGAGTTCACCAAAATGAACCATCAATTTTTGGGGAAAGGGGGTTCTCTATCACTTCTAGGGTTTTCACCTAAAAGGAGAGAGTTCTTTCACACCCAAAATCTGAGGGCTCATTCAAAATTATGTGTTAAATGTGTGATGTGTGTGTGATTTGGAATGTATCTAAATGCTATAAACTAATGAAATGAACTAATTATTGAATGAAAAATATTGAAATGTAAGTGTATTGAAAGCATTATGTAAAATCACCTAAAATGTATGCAAACTGTAACAAAACTTAATGAAATAGAAGGAGTGCACCTAGAAACGTAAGCTTGATAGAGAGGAGCTCTAAAATATTCTAGAACCTATTGTTGAAGGACAATGGGACACTTACGCCAAGCTAGGTGACTTAGGCCTACTTCGTGGAAAGCTTGTTGGAACATGTTTCAGGGAAATGGGTCTCTAGAACTGTAGAGATCACTTTTTAGGCCTGATAGTGGGACTAATTTGCCAATGATGGCGACTTAGTGCACCTATAGCTTTAGGGAATCTTGAGACTGGAATCTATAGCTATCAACTTGTACTTCTATTTCTAATAGAGACCAAGATCTAAATCTTCATATGTTGACCTGCAAGTTGTCTTCAAGCTCCTTTTAGGATTTGTTGACTTTGAATGTTGTTGATGGAAAGTTGACACCTTTTAGCACCTTACTCTTTGACTAATCTTCATACAAAACCTGCTAAACAAACATGCAAAGAGAGGAAAAAGGGTTAGGGTTAGAGAATAGGGGTTTGCCTTAGTCAAACCCTGGATAATAAAATGAAATGCAAAGGGAAATATGATTGAAAAACATGCGAGTGTAGCAACTCACCAAACCATTGATGGAGAAGTCTAAAGATGTGCAAGTAATCAGCTCCAATGGATTGATGCTTGAATTTCTTAGAGTGCTTGAATGCTTGAAGATTGTTTGATTATTTGATTGAGAAGGAGATGTAGAAGATGAAAATGAGGGGAAAAAACCCTTCATTTATACATGTGCGCTAATTTCTAGAAAATACCTCATCACAGGTCAACCATAGAGTTGAGAAGACAATATCCCACCAGGATATTGACATGAATTTTATTTTTAAGCGTAAGTAGACTAAGTCGCCCAAGGTGGCGACTTGATTGGACCACCAGGATTTTTTTTCCATTTTTCGAGATTTGAAGTGTGATTAATATTGTTTAATGGGATTTTCTTTCAAAACACACTTAAGTAGGGCATATAAGTACATTAAGGGGCCATTTTAACATAAGAAAGGGTCAATTTATTGATGATAAACCTAGGAATGTGCGAGAGTTTGTTATATCTCTTTATAACACTTTGAAATAAGGCTTGGCAAGTGATGAAAAGAGGTTGTTTAGGTGAATTATGATAGAAAGGTCCTAGAGAAGTGGGAAAATGTGTTAAAACACTTCACAACACCTTTATAAGACATTGTTAGGTTTTTATTGATTTACAAGCATCTAAGGCCTAATGTGAATGTGTAAGCCACATTACAACATTAAATCTAAGAAAAATCATGCAAAATCCATAGGAAAGGCCCAAATGAGTGAAAAATGTCAAGGATACATTTTTTTGCAACACACTTAGCCCCCACTTTAGTGAGAGGATGAACTTGCTTCAAACTCACACTAAAGTAGCGAAGCCATGCACATCGAGAGAGGATTCAAATGCAATCATGTTAGCAAGATGAGACAACATTAATCAAGAGGGATGATCAAGTCCCCAAGATCAAGATCCCATGGAAAACCAAACATTAGCACAAAAAATCACACAAGAAAGTGATGTGAAAGAATGAAAGAGAATGGGAAGGTTGGATCAAGCTTTGACTGTTTGTCTAGCTAGTTGTGGATTAGATCTAGGTTGTTTGTCCAGAAGGTAGTGTACTCACTCTGAGGTGACAAAAGTCATGGTTTTCCACTGAGTGAGAAGGAAAAAGGGGTGAGAAAAATACACTCATGGCTGGTATGCACTCACACACATGTAGGTGGCTATAGGGAAATTTTTGCCGCTAGTTGGGCTTCCTACTTAACCATACCAAAGTTATACCTCTTGATAACTTTGATAAGGTGCCACAAAAGACAATTTTTTCAAGCTTCATGATACAAGAAAAGCTTTGTATGCTTGGAGCTCATGAACAAGTGCAAGATGGAACCATAGGCATGGAAGCTATGTTATGCAAGGTGGCCATATAGAAAAATGCAAAATTCAAAATGTAAAAAGAAATGTTCAAAGGAGGCTTGGATTTGGGGTTAGTATGTTCATTGCTGCAATATTTCTTTAGAGAGCTCAAAATTGTCATCATTCCTTGAATACATAGAGCTAGAAGAATGACACTAAGATAGCGAAAAAAATAAAAAAGAAAGAGTCTTTTTGGGTCAACATGGAAGAGACATAGGGTGTCTTGATGCTTTGAATCATACCCAAAAGGACAACAATAGCCAAAAGAAAAAGAGACTTTTAGGTCAATATGAATGGGAAATTTCGGTCTCAATGCCTTGCATCATCCCTAAAAGGAAGACAAAAAGCAAAAGAAAAAGAAAAGTGGCCTTTTGGGTTAACATGAATGAGACATTGCAATATCAATGCCTTGTATCATCCCCAAAAGGAAGCCAAAAGCCAAAGCGAAAACAGAAAAAGCAAAATAAAAGGAATGACATATAGAAGAATGAAGGTACAAATAGAAGAATTTCACAAAGAGAGAGAACATCAAACATAACATTATGGGGGAAAAACATTTCACACAAGAAAAAACACAAAAGAAAAAGGAAAAGACTTGTAAGGAAAATGTGAATCAACTGTCAAGAAAGTCATTCGCCTCCCAATCTTGTTCAGTTTTAAGTGTGGGCAGGCAACTAGCTAAAGGGATAGAAAAAATTGTAGAACTAGCATCAAGGTCAATGCTCGTCCTAGGAGAATTTTCATGCAAGCTCGTGGAAGAGGAAAACAATGTATTCAAATTGTTATGCACCTGTTCATCTATTTTAGCAATCTCATCATCATCGTCATCTAGATTAATGACAATAGGAGGGTGAATGATGATGTTGGTTGAAGCGTGTAACTTTGGTTGTGATCGAGGTATAAGATCATGGTGTGGTGGTTGGGGAGGAGGATCATCATGCATTGCTTCTATCAAGTGTGGATTATGAATCTCTTTATTTTCTTCTTCATGTAACTTGTAAGCAAGGGCATGAAATCAACGTCTATTCTCCCTAGCTCCTCTGTTTCTTTTGATTCTATTGTCAAGTTGTGTCTGTGAAGGAGCGGCTTGATCAACCATAAGTTGATTTTCATCCCTAGGGGGAGGAACGGAAGGAAACATGAAAGGTTGTTCATCCACTTTCTCCTTTGCTTTGTAAACTCGTTTTATGCGAGGAGGCAGGATGGAGTTACTTTCACAATCTCTAGGTCTCTTGGACAATGTAGATGAAGTTCCAGGTGTTGGTTGGTTAGGTAGGTCTAGGTCGGGTTGAAGCATGGCTTCATCAAGGATGGGAGTTTCGAAAGTTGATGGGGACATGTTGCGAAGATATAGTTCAGTTATTTTCTTTGCCTTCAATTTTTGATAAGCAATGAAAAAGAAATATCTTCTAGGCATGATGGGTTCCATGGGCTCGGGCCAAAATACTTCTAAGGAAAAATATCCTTTGGAAGACAAGGGGTTAAAACCACTATGGTGGATAGTGAATATATTATAGTCAAAGGGAAACTTTAAGCATTTATGAAGGACCAAAGGGACAAATTTCATTGAGCAAAGCCATGGGTGGCCTAGCCTTAAACGAAACTGATCTAACTATGAGATGATGAAGAATGTAACATCCAATGTTTTAGGTCCTCTTTTCAATGGGAGGGCGATCAATCCGATTGTAGGGAAAGCAAAACCATTGTGTGTTTTTATCCATGCTTTAGGTTTATCATAATCATCTTGATAAAGATCATGCAATACCAAACATTCTTCCGTGATCACATTCTCTCCATAGGCAGGATCCATTAATATCCCATTAGTGGGCTTATCATAGATACGACTGACTATGTAAAGAGGACCCTCAGGGAGATTTTTGAGTATTTCTTGAGAGGAAAAAGTAATATCAAGAGATGTATTAGGTTGGCCCTTTCAAGGGATAACTTCTATCACACCTACCATTTCATCCATAAGATTAACATGGGTCACATTCAAAATAAGATCAAAATATTCATCATTTGTATCAACATTCATAACATCATTATGTGGAGTTTCATTAGTTTTGACAACTGAAATATTATTTTTAGGCATGGGATTAGTGATGATTTTTAAATTTTGGTCTGGAGGGGCAACAAAATTATTGCCTCAAGTGATCATTAACACCAACAATGGATAGACATATAGAATCAATGAGGTCTTCAAAAAGATCCTTAAGACACTTGCATTGCTCTGTTTCATGTTCATTTTGTTTATGAAAATGGTAGTAAGCTTTGGATTTGATGTTCAAGGGAACGGCTTGGTAGGATCGGGTGTGTGGACATCAAGTAAGGTAATCATTTGTTATTGTAAGAGTTGAAACATTGTGTTATGAAGGGTATTGGGTAAAGGTGTTAAATTTGTTTTTAAATCTCCATAACTGAAGGGCACTACGGTCTTAACAACTGATACCTAGTTGTTTACAAGTGGAGGGGGTTGTTGAGGTGGTTTAAATTAAAAACAATCCTTTTGTTTTCTTGCAAAATGGTTGATAATTTTTTTGGTTGGCATTTTTATATTTCTCAATTTGACTAGAAGTGGATCGTGTATCACACCTACTAATCGAATGGGGATAATCACAAAGGGTTGTGCATAAATTCATGAAGGAAGGAAATTTCATCATGGTGAGTTTGTCCTGAAGGTTAGTTAGCAAATTTTCTATAAGCATCTTTTGAAGATGTGGGCCAGGGATCTTCACATCGATTTGGGAATAAAGTGATTGATAGCGTGAGATAAAACTAGTTATCTTTTCATTATTCTTTTTCTTACATAGGATCAAATTGGCCAAGGTCTTGTTGGGAGTCATGTGCACTTGGAAATGATTAATAAATGCGTCAAAAATTTCATTGAATGAATAAATTGAATTATTTGGTAAGGATGAGGACCTTTCCAAGGTAGTTTCTTTTAAAGTCCAAGGAAACATTTTAGCTAACAATTTATCATCAAGGAAAATTTCACTAAACAAAGCAGTATATGCATTAACATGGTTAGAAGGATCTCCCTTCCCTCCATATTTCTCAAACCTAAGTATCTCTACTCCTTGTGGCATTGGGGTTGGCAATATTTCCAAGTACAAAGGTTTGTTGCGAACATAATATGTGGGTGGACCATTCTAGTTTTGGTTGATGGTAGAAATTTATTGTTGCATGCATGAGACGGTTTGGAAAAGTTGTGCTATGAGAGGATTGGTGTAAGTGGTGTGAGGTGGAAGGGAAAGTGGTGATTGGGTGACTGTAGTGGTAGAGCAAGAGAATGGAATTCTAATGGATGGTATGGTTGATAAGGATAAAGCATGTGATGCCACATAGGAGGTAGGAATACTAGTACGAATACCAAGGGAAGGAATCACATTGCTAACTGGTTGCATTGTTCTTGTGACATTAGGAGAGGCATAAGTAGGTATGGAGGCTACGATTAAGGGAGGAGGTGTTTGAGGTCCTCCTTGGCTAACCATAATGTTTGTTGGTTGAGAGATACTAGAGATTGAAGGAACCATTTTTTGATATATCTCAACTATTTTCTTTGCAACATCTAGGCCTTCATCACTATCAAGCATGTGGTGGATATTTTCTATAGTGGGAATGGCAACTTGGCTGAAATGTTTCCAAATCTCACTTGGTGTTGGAGGTCTGCTAAGTCTGCATGAATTTGAAATATTTTGTCCTATAGGATATCATCGGGTTTATGTTCAGTATGCATGCTTCCTGAATGAAAAGAGTTACTAAGGATAGTTTCTAGGCCTAGTGTACTATTATAAATACTAGGAGTGGAAGTTCTAGATAACCCAAGATCTACAACAAGTGTTGTTGTGAGATTCCATGAGTCTTGAACTTCTTCTCACTAAGGTATCAACAATAGGACACCAAACACCAATGCAAAGGTTTCTAAATGTGCGGTGGATGCAAATGCAATGCAAACCACTAAAATGATGATAACTGAAATTTTGGAAGACAAAATAGAAATGCAGAAATAGAAAATCGAAATGAAAAAAATACTCTCAGAGTACCATAAATTATAGTGCAAAATCTGCAAGTAGACTAAGTCACCTAGTGTGGCGAATTAGTCCCAACAGTGATTTTTTTTAACAATTTTCAAAAAAATTGAATGATTTTTTATGATTTTTAGGCTTTTCAAATGCAACTATAATATGAAAATTTATAAAAAAATCTGGACTTTTTGGATGAAATGAAATGCAAAAATGCAAGCTATATGAGATTTTCACTAATGCAATTTAAAAAAACCCTAGAATGCAAAACCCTAATGCAATGTTGGTGCAAGTTTTCCTAGGATGCAAATTCACTTGAAACCAAAAGTTAAAAAGTGTTCTAAAGGCAGGTTCACCAAAATGAACCACAAATTTTGGGGGAACGGGGGTTCTCTAGCACTTCTAGGGTTTTCACCTAAAAGGAGAGAGTTCTTTCACAACCAAAATCTGAGGGTTCATTCAAGATTAAGTGTTAAATGTGTGATATGTGTGTGATTTGGAATGTATCTAAATATTGTAAACTAATCAAATGAACTAATTATTAAATGAAAACTATTCAAATGCAAGTGTATTGAAATCACTATGTAAAATGACCTAAAATGTATGTCATTTGTAACTAAACCTAATGAAACAAAAGGAGTGCACATAGAAACTTAAGCTTGATGGAGAGGAGCTCTAGAATCTTCCTGAACCTGCTGTTGAAGGTCATTGGGACACTTGTTCCAAGCTGGGTGACTTAGTCCTGCTTTGAGGAAACTATGTTGGAACAGGTTTTGGGGAAATAGGTGTCTAGAACTGCAGAGATCACTTTTCAAGCCTGACAGTGGGACTAATTTGCCAATGATGGCGACTTAGTCCACCTATAGCTTTCAAGAATCTCAAGAATAGAATTTGTAGCTATCAACTTATACTTATGTTTCTAACACAGACCCGATCTGAATCTTTAGATGTTGACTTGCAAGTTGTCTTCAAGCTCCTTTTAGGGTTTGTTGACTTTGAATGATGTTGATGGAAAGTTTACACCTTTTAGCACCTTACTATTTGACTAATTTGCATACAAAACTCTCAAAATAGACATGCAACGAGGGGAAAAAGGATTAGGGTTAGAGAATAGGGGTTGGCCTTAGTCAAACCCAATTTTGGTAATCAAACCCTAGATATTAAAATGAAATGGAAAGGGAAAGATGATTGAACAAACTGAAAGTGTAGCAACTCAGTGAACCCTTGATGGAAAAGTATGAAGATGTACAAGTAATCAGCTCCAATGGATTGATGCTTGAAGTGCATAGAGTGCTTGAATGATTGAATATTTCATGATTGATTGATTGAGAAATAGGAGATGTAGAAGATGAAAATGAGGGGGAAAACCCTTTATTTATACATGTTGTGCCCTAATTTCATGAAAATACCTCATCACAGGTCAACCTTAGGGTTTAGAAGATAATATCCTGCTAGAATATTGACATAAATTTTATTTTTAAGCCTAACTAGACTAAGTTGCCCATGGTGGCAAGTTGATTGGACCACTAGGGAAAATTTTCTATTTGTCGAGATGTAAAGTGTGATTAATATTGCTTAATGAGATTTTCTTCAGAAAAACACTTAAGTAGGGCCTATAAGTACATTAAGGGGCCATTTTAACATAAGAAAGGGTCAATTTATTTATGAAAAACCTAGGAAAGTGTGAGATTTTGTTACAAATCTTTACATAACTTTGAAATAAGGATTGGTAAGTGATAAAAAGAGGTTGTTTAGGTGAATTATGATAGAAAGGTCCTAGAAAAGTTGGAAAATGTGTTACAACACTTCACAAAACCTTTGTAAGACATCATTAGGTTTTTATTGATTTACAAGCGCTCAAGGCGTAATGTGAACATGTAAGCCACATTACAACATTGAATATAAGCAAAATCAAGCCAAAATCCATAGGAAAGGCCCAAATGAGTGAAAAATGTCAAGGATACATTTTTTTGTGACACACTTTTAAAGAAAGAACTCATCTTATTACCACCTATGAATTGGTTGGTCATATATCCTAAAGATGCTACCGTTCCACATTATGCATATAATCGTACTCTTGTACATAGAAGCTATGTGTTTCATCAATTGAAAGAAATACTAAGCAAGTATCATTCCGATGGCGATAATTGATATCCTCGGAACTCATAATCTACTAATACATAACTTATCATGTAATAGTTGTAGAACATTCTCTTCTCACTCTTACACACTGCATCCCCTAAGTTATGAATTTTCTATTTTTTGATCAGTCCTCTGTTGGAGACATTAGACACAATGTTCCCTAAGTTAAAGACCTCACATGAAATAAGAAATACTCCTTTGAACATTCATTTTCATGTTACATTTTTAATTTTCTATATGGCCACCTTGCATAACACAACTTGCATGCCTATGGTGCCATCTTGTTTGTTCATGAGCTCCAAGCATACAAAGTTTTGCTTGTTTGATGAAGCTTGAAATGTCATTTTTTTTTGTGGAACCTTATTCAGGTTATCAGGAGGTATAACTTTGGTATGGTTAAGTGGGAAGCCCAACCAACGACATGAATTTCCCTATAGCCACCTGCATTTGTGTGAGTACATACCAACAACGAGTGTATATTTCTCACCCTTTTAGGCCTTCTCACCTGTCAGACAACCATGAGTTTCATTGCCTTAGAGTGAGTATACATCTTCTCGAACAAACAGTCTAGATCTGATCCACAACAAGTTGGACAAACTATCAAATATTGATTGGACTTTCTCTTTTCCTTTTCCTTTCATTCTTTTACATCAATTTCTTGTGTGTTCCTTTGTGCTAATGTTTGGATTCCCATGGGATGTTGATCCTGGGGGCTTCATCATCCCTCTTGATTATTGTTGTCTCTTCTTGCCAGCATGAGTGTATTTTGGATCCCTCTTGATGTGCATGTTGGGATACTTTAGTGTGAGTTTGAAGCAAGTTCATCCTCTCACTAAAGTGGGGGCCAAATGTAACGTAGAAAAATGTATCCTTAGATATTTTCACACTCATATTTTCCTTTCTTATGGATTTTCGCCTGATTTTGCCTAAATTTAATGTTGTAATGTGGTCAACACATTCACATTAGGCCGTGAACACTTGTAAATCAATAAAATCCTAATGATGTCTTGCAAAGATGTTGTGAATTATCGTAACCCACTTTCACACTTTTCTAGAACCTTTCTAATGTATTTCACTTAAACAACCTCTTTTTATCACTTACCAAGCCTTATTTCAAAGTGTTGTAAGGATTTGTAACAAACCCTCACAATTTCCTAGGCTTCTCATCAATAATTTGACCCTTTCTTATGTTTAAATGGCCCCTTAATGCACTTACATACCTTACTTAAGTATGTTTTAGAGAATAATCTTGTTAAACATTATTAAATACACTTTAATTTCTGACACCCAGCAAAATTTCCCTAGTCGTGGGACCAAGTCACCGCTTGGGGTGACTTAGTCCCATATGGGTTAAAAATCAAAATTATTTTAAAAATTCTAGCGGGATATTATTCTCTAGACCTTGAGGTCAACCTGTGATGAGGTATTTTTGGTAATTAGGGAAACTCATGTATAAATAGGGGGTTTTCCCCTCATTTTCATCCTTCCCCATTCTCTCATGATCAAACTATTTATCTTCATCAACAATCCAAGCATTCAAGAATTCTAAGCATTATCAAGCATTCATCCATTGGAGTTGTTATTTGCATATCTTCAGATTTCTACATCAAGGGTTTGGTGAGTTGTAGCATTTGGATGTTGTTCAATCATCATTCTCTTTCCATTTCATTTCATTTTCAAGGGTTTGATTACGAAACTGGGGTTTGACTAAGGAAAACCCCTATTCTCTAACCATTAACCCTTTTCCCCTCTTTGCATGTGTTTTTTGCAGGTCTTGTATGCAAATTTTTCAAAGAGAAAGGTGTTTAAGGCGTAAACATCTCATCGAAGTCATTCAAAGTAAACAAAACCCTAAAAGAAGCTTGGAGATCACCTACAAGTCAAAGTTTGCAGATTTGGATCTAGATTCTTGTCAGAAATTAAAGTACAGACTGAAAGCTATAGATTGCATCTTCGAGATTCCTGAAAGCTAAAGGTTGACTAAGTCACCATAATTGGAAAATTTGTCCCACTACTAGGCTTGAAAGGTATTTTTTTAGTCTCGAATACCCAATTTCTTGAAACTTGTTTTGGTAGAATCTCCCTGAAATAGGACTAAGTCACCTAGCTTGGCATAAGTGTCCTAGTTGGCTTCAATAGCAATTTATGCAAGATTCCAAAGCCTCTCTATAGCACATTGTAAATTACAAGTTCACTTCTCCAATACCTTTCATTTCTATTACAATTTACATGCATTCTTAGGTCATATTGCATATGATATTGTGTTTTCAAACATCTTGCATTTCATTAGTTTTGCATTAATAATATTTCATCTCTTTTATCATTTTATTGCATCTAGGACATTTATTTTAGACAAATTTCAATCACATTTTCATTAGTCTTGAATGAACCCATAGATTCCTTTTTTGGGATACCTTTCTCCTTTTAGGTGAAAAACCCTAGAAGCACAAGGAAGCCCTATTCCACAAAAATATACAGTTCATATTCAAATATTGATGCAAGGGCATCAATTTTTTTTGGAAAATCATGAGATTCTATCACATTGAATAGATGTGTGTGCATCATATTAGTGTCCTATAGAAAAACTCAAATTCCAGCATACCAGCATATGGTCTCAAATTAGCAAGAAGAATTAGAAATTGTTAAAAAAAATAGTAATATGGTGAAGGAAAAAGAAAAGGATGGGGATAAATTGATCCTTAAAATATGCTAAGAGAATAGAAACCAAATAAATCCCAATTAATAATATCAAATTGCAAGGAAAATTATTTGTTTACATTAAAATAAGTGTATATTTGTATAGCCATACCCATATGAATTTACATAAATATACACATTGTAATGTAAACATATTATAATATAAAAAAATGTGCCTTTGCAATTTCATGTTATGAAGGTAGCCAATTTATTCATAAATAAATATGAGATATAAAAGTGATCCGAAAACTAGATTAGTTACTACTAGACCCACTTAATTGATCATTCCATACATCAAGAATAGAGGAAACTAGGAATAGATGTAGAGCACCTAGGGGAGAAGCTAGTGCATGTATAAATAGATACCTTAGGGCCTTGAAACTAGATTTAACCTTTGTGAGAATCGCTAGTTCTGATTAGGAGTAGTGAGGAAGGATTACACTTTTGAATAGAAAACTATATTAATTTATGATGATGATATATAAATAACTAAGAACGTAGGAAAGCTTGGGAAGGTCTCTTAACTATTAAATTAGGGAAAGATTGTCAACAAGTGTATTTCTTTCAAATATGTTATATTATGAAATGGTACTTAGAAATTGGTCTAGATCATACAAAGATACTTTGACATGCCTACAACAAAGATGAAGTAGCAACTCTAGCTTATGTAGAAGTGGTATTAGACAGAAAGATAGAAGATGCCATGTAGAATAAATTGCACAATGACTTATATAGAAGCTCACAACTAGAAAAATATTAGGTGAAATTATCCACCTTCACACTATCAAATTGAAAGATATAAGAAAATCTAAGGGATTCATATGGACACATCACACAAGACTCTCATTTTGTCTTGAGAAAAATATGAGTGTTGAGAATTTTACCACAAATAAAGAGAGAGAAATGACAAGGGAAAAAATAGAATTGAGAAGGGATGTTAAAAGGATGGTGATATAGATATTTGAGGATGTAATCATTAATGGGGGTGGCACAAATTGGAAATAGAGGATAAATTTACATGATAAATATATTAGGCAACAAGATTCACCTAATCTAGGCATGTGGGAAATGGTGTAGGAAGAATTTCAAAAGAGGGTAAAGGACCAAAATATTGGGTAAATTACCCTATTGAATGTTGGAAATAAGAAACACCCAAATCAACAATGGTCTAGCCAAAGAGGGGCTAGTAGCTTAGTTGGTAGAGCACTCCAATAGAAAATGGAAGGTTCTAGGTTTGAGTCATAGTTGGTCCATATGAGTTGTAGCTCAATATATGGTATCTGAGACAAGAGAGAAGCCTCAAACACTTGCAATATCGCTTAAGGGAGGTGTTGGAAATAATCCACAATTGAATTGATGATGTGATAACCAAAGATGAGCTAGTAACTCAGTTAATAGAGCACTCTAAAAACAAATGTAAGTTCCTAGGTGTTGGTGTAAATAGGTATTTTATCTAACTATTTAATTAGCACTTGGATCATATTTACATATTAAGTCAACTTAGGTCCTAGAAATAATTCTAGAAGTCTCAATTGTCATCTAGATCTTATCTTATCTTTTTGCATTTAATAATTTTATCTAGGTCATTTAAAAATAGGTTAAGTTAGTTGTCACATGTTAAAGGATTGTGACACATGTCATAATATTTTCTAATCATATATTTCTCCTTGTCTATATAAGCAAGGTTATTGTACACTTTGTATCATATATATATTATATATCAATATCAAGCAAGCTCATTTCTTGCATAATATCTTGTGGAAGGTTTTCATTATTTTTTAGTTGGTCATGGATGTTAAGCTAATCTTTAGATCCTACACTAGGTTCAATTCCTAGCTAGTCCATATGAGATGTAGCTCAATATTGAAGGAATCACATGTTGATGAAAATTTTGATGGATACTTATAGATCTACAACAATTTACATACATCAAGTCAAGTGTTACAAAGAATCATTTATTACATCCAATTAGATCAATTCATAAATTTCTTAGAAGATTACATCATGATGCCAAGATGATTTAAAAAATTATATGGTAAGATAAATCATGTACCCACCTTCCAAAATAATAAATTTTAAGGAACAAGTGTCACTTGGGTATTAATTTTTATTCTACATGCATTTCAAAATATTCAAATTTCACCAAACAATATTCTCTCTATAATCATATTGTAGCTTCTATTTGAATTTCCACTACACCATCCAAGGAGCTTTAGTAATAAGAAATGATCCCAATTACTTGTGATTATCATGGTAGGACTTGATCCTCCATTTTCTTCATCCTTTATAGGTTTTATTGGAATTTATAATTGGATTGTACAAATCTAATTATTGATTGGATAATTGGTTATAGATTAAAAAGGAGTGGGTGTAAATGTTAATTATGCTCTTCAGAATCAATATTTCTAGAATATTATTCAAGGGGTTTCTTAAGAACCTCTATCTATCTAGATCATTTAATTTTTCAAACTCCCTCATCCTTTTCACTTAGTCCTTTTCTACTCTTTCTCTTACCTCTATATTATCTTTAGTTGTTCTTTTTTTTGTCTCTTCATTGCAATCTAAATGTTTTTATTCCTTTATCTCTGTCTCAATAGATAGATGTTGACCTTTCTCTCATCTCCATATTATTTGTTCCTTTCCTTTATATCTACAATATGTTTCTTTTTGCTTCTTTCTCCATATAAATTTGCATGTACTCATTTCTAGTGAGTATATGAGATTGTTGACCCAACCTGATTATGTGATAAATCTCATGAGAATATATTGTGTTCACCTTTACATTTGATAGATTTAGAAAATATGATAACCTCATTACATTCTATTGCATTATAGTTGGCTACAATATGGATCTACAATTTTTGTATGAACATCATGTTGTGTTCTTCTCTTGAAGAAATTTATTTGTCTTCTACACTGATAGGTTTATTTGGTGTATATTAATGACCCGTTGTGTTATTTCGAAGATATGAAGGGAATTGAATTGAGATTATTACATCCCCATTATCAAGGTGAAGGTTAACATCAAATGTTTTAGAACCTTTCAAGGTGTAATATGATATGCTTATTGATGTAAGAATAATTAAACCTACTATATCTTGCACACTATGGTTCATATTGAACATGTTCATTTTTAGCAATAAAATCATCTCGTGCCTATTCAAAATTAGTAGAATTGTGTTGTGTTTGTTTGTCAATAGTATAATCTTGATGAAGTTGCTTCTTAGTTGTACTATTTAGATTTTGAAATCATTAAAAAAATTATTAAATTTTAAATCAATAACTTGTATAAATCTTACAATATCCTCTACTGAATTGATTTCATATTCATATTCATCACCAACATCAAATATTATAATTGGATTCATGTAATTTTTTAGTTTTATTGGGTTAAAAGAGATAAAACTCAAGTTTTTTAAAATCATGTCTTCATGTTAACTATTGTGAGGGCCTTTTTGAAAGTTACATTGCATAGGTGGTCTAATTCAACTTTATTAATTTCTAATCTATAATGATTTTCCATACACTCTAACCTCTCACTTTTAAAGTGGTTTTAGAAGGAAATACACTTACATCTAAGGATTGGAGCTTGTAGCTTATGAAAAATAGCAATGCTAGGCCCAAGTGACTCTATTTTTTTGGTTTTTTGGGATCGACCCATATGACTTTCAAGGTGTGCCTTCTTACCACCAACCATTTTTTTGTGAATATGTAACTTTATCTTTATTATTAATATAGATAGCTACCTATTCATAAAGAAAAATAGCAATGTAAGGAGATCAAATCTTGAAGTGATTTCTTCTTGAATTATGGGAAGTGTCACATTTTTGTCATGACCATAAAAGATGAAAAAATATCACTTATTAGGTAAAAATCCATCAAGTATAGTTATTTCAATGCGATTTATCTAGTTGAGGAATAATTTCGTAGTCATCTATGCAAGTAGTTGAGTTCCCATATAAGCTCTTCATTCATAACTTGTAATGTAATTTTAATATGTCCTTTGACCTTTAAAAATATAGAATCCATGGATGCTTTTCCTTATTGCATTAAAGTCATACATTCTCTACTATTTGACTTAATATATGGAACACTTCATGACCTCATTTTGGATACTAACTTTACTCCACATTTTCTCCCATATTAATAACCAATTTCAAAAAATTCCTTTTTTTTTTAATAAAAGGCCAAAGGCCTAAACTTTTAAATTAACATTAAAACAAAATTGTATGATTCGAAACTAATTGTAGCCAAGACCTGTCAATGGAAAAATAGAGAAAATCATCTATAAGTTACCCCCTGGAGCCCAACATGCATTTTGAAGTGTCCGTCCAAAATTCGTGATGCTCAACATTGTATTTTTGTTTAAATTTAAAAACCAACACCCAACTTACCATGAGTAGTTAAAAAACCTAGCTAACAATTACAAGTCCTTCTATGACAAAACATTATATGTTTAGATTCAAAATTAATAGAGTTCAGATCTTGCAGAGAAAACTAGACTATACATTACGAATTCCTAAATATAATTGATAAAGTTTCCAACCCATTCAAAGTCATGGACCAACTCAACATGAAGTATTTTCCTCAAGAATCTTACTTCCACCTCCAGCCACACTCTATGTTTACATAGCATGTCACCTTTGATAACTAGAATAAAGGGGAAGAAGGTTAATTCCTTACCTGGCACTGGAAGTTGTCCAAGTCACAAGACCTAGGAATACCTAGGCCAAAGGAGGTGCCATCCATCACCACTTCCAACCTGCCTAAAATTTTGAGTATAAAAAGCTTGCGTGCTATTTCCACCACCTCCACTTTCAAAGTATGTAGGTCTAGTACAGCCACCACAAAACATGAGGATATGTCTAAATCAACCCTGTACCACTCATCTGACACTAGAAATTTTTGATTGAGGACAAGATTAATCACTTTGATCAACACAAAATCACGTTCCAACATGATTAGCTTCAACCAGAGATTTGTGAATGCATCTGTAAAGGCCATCTATCTATGGGTGCTCATGAGGCCGATGGGAGTATCCATATCTCCTCACCCGAATTCAAAAATCCCTTGAAGTACATATGCATGCTATGAATTTTAGAGTGCTTCATCAATTTGGTCGCACTGATATCAAGTACTACTCGTGTGAAAAAGCACGAAATTTATAATGTATCAATAAATCCTATTAAAATCTAATTGTACATGTATCTAGTTAATGATGATGATTTTTTTCCTTCACATGCACTCAAGTTTAATCTTGAAAGAAAACAACCACAAGATCGCACGCTAGTATGAGTATATCCATTAGCAATTATGGTTGGATTCCTTGATCTTTAAAGGCAGATGTGAGAGATTAATTATTCATTAATACCCATCAAATCAAGTTTAAATTCAAGTGTGGTACGGGAGGAACTCCACCACCTTGGGTCAAGACAGAGTTAAAATAGTATTCCCTCAAATTTAGAAGGTGTCTTAACATTTGTAGTGGCATTCCAAAATAGAGTTCTTCATAGATGTGAAAATAAACACGGACTCCCAAACTACAACTAGAAGTGACAGTGAACCAATGGTGCTTTGTTTTATCTTTCCTTGGGCATGGCCATTCTTAGAATTGAACCCAAGTGACATGTGGTGCTAGCAGATAGCAGGTTCCTATTAGGAGCTTTCATATCCTTTCTTGTGGGCCTGCAAGTAATAAGGAAGCCGATAATGCACCTTTGCGCTAGCTGCAAGCTCAAAATTCTCTGGATCTTGTGCACATATGACATGTAGCATTGCCCTGGTGTCATGGGGAGTATAGTGCAGCAATTGTAGCAACAGAAGCTTTCAGAAACAGGCTGCTAAACAACCAATCACACACCATCCATAATTCTTCAGAATCAAGATGTTCCTGAGCTTGCACCCATATAACACGTGGCATTGTCGAGTGTCAAGCTCAATACATTTGTTTTTTACCTCCCGTGGAGGAGAACAGTGCAAAAATTTGTCGCAAAATTCAAGCTGACAAAAAACCTTAGTGGACCCACAACTTCTTAGCACTTCCAACACCCTTTTAAGGGTACACTTTCAGGACCCCCCTTGGAAGATTATTCCTCAAAAATGGACCAATGTCGAACCTTCCACAACCTGCATGATCCAAATCAATCAGAACTTGCGTGCAAGAGCCACGTGGAACCAACGGCCAATAGGCTCAAATTGTGTACTTCAGGGCCTTCTTTCGGGGAGGGCAGCATTGCGGAGCTTGAGGAGTTTAGGATAGCCATCACGTAGACCATATAAAATAGCTTTCTTTAAGCATTGCCGATCATCAAGATTAATATAAGGCTCTTCAAGTTGCACGAAGGGTGTAACATCTCGCATCAGCTTGTATTATATTTTCGTACTGTTTCAAACCCACCCAAACAGCTACCACACCAATGAGGTGTGAAAACACAGGTGATCCATAATTAAACATGCAGTTGGCTTGGGACCCCCGAAGCGTTGCACCCTTGACCTTATCTATGAATAATTTATGCAAAATCCTCCAAGTTGAGGAAATTAGATGAATGAATTTGGAGGATTTCTAATTCTATTTTGCAAGTGTGGTTTGTTAGTGTATCTTCTGCCAAATTTGCTTCCCTATAGTAGCGTGTGATTGTTACTGAAGCGAAACCATCTAGGAGCTCCCAAAAATATTTAAATATGTAATAAATGGTCCAGTCGGTTCTTGCAAGCATTGATAATGTTTAGAGAATCTTCTTCAATGTGGATATTTTTGAGCTGCATGTTGTGTGACAATTTCATACCTGTTAAGAGGCCATGTGCCTTTGCTACATTATTAGTTATCCTAAGTAACTTTGGAGCCAAACGTTCTAAGAACTCTCATTTTCATTATGAATTACACAACCTAGCCCAAATAGTCCTAGGTTTCTTTTAGATGCACCATCATAATTTAATTTCACAATATTTAGAGGTGGGGTACACCATTTGATACTACTTCTATCAACTTTTGGGCATTAGAGTATGCTCCTTGGGTTGGAACTTTCAAAAGAGACCAACTCTTTAGCATTTCATTGTCCCAGCTTGAGAAAAACTTGCATGAGTTTTGTTTTTTCACTACATCTGCAATTACTACCTCTAAAATATTTCTTTCAAACTTATTGAGGAAAATGTTTAAATCTAAAAAACTACTAAACGTTCTTTTGTTTCTCTCAAGCCAAATCTTCCACACTAGTAAGGTCAGGATCACCATCCAAAGTGCCTCTAAGAGAGAACCTTTATAGAGTAATGACCAACTTTGAAATAATTCCAAAATTGTGTTTGGCAGTGGGAAATCTAATGAAATTTGTTTTGGATCCAATTTCAGCATGTTTGAGCAAAGTTAAAGTGGAGCAAAATATGACCTATTGATTCCTAATGGATGCCACATAGAATACAATTGAATGGATGGGCTAGGCCTAGCATGGAAATCCTACAACTAGTTAGGATCCGATTATGAAGAGCTAACCAAGGAAAAGTAACTACTTTAGGGAGAATTGAGGTGTTCCAACAAAGCTTATATAGCCACTTACCTAGTTGAATTCTATCCTCAAATGTTAAAGATTTGTATCCTTGTTTGACATTATATTGTCCTATTTTGGATGGGGGCAAAATAATTATATCCTCAGAATATAAAATTAGAATAGTTCTTGTGTCCAATATTGGTTGCATCTTATGTTTTTGTTGTTGGGGGAATGGGAGATTGTGGAAATTTGTCCATCTAATGTTGGATTTGATATTTGAATTGTCCCTTGCTACATAGTGCTTGCTTTCTTGGATCCCCAAATTGATTTTAAACAAGCTTGAGCCTCTTGTAAACCATCAACTAAAGTTAGTGTGGGGTTACCATTCCAATAATCTTTCCAAAAGTTTACCTTTTCACTAATGTTGGCAGTCCATGATAGGAAAGGTGAGAGTACATCTCGACATGTGACAATGAAATTCCACATTTTTATCCTTCAAGAGGATTTTCCAAAGTCAAGATTCTTTTTGAAGCTCATGAATCAAGGTACTTGGATCTCATAATTCGACTCCATTTTGAAGAAGGGTTTGCATAGAGTTTCCATGTAATCTTTGCACCTAGGGGTAGGTTTCTCAATTCCATATTCTGAATACTAGCACCTCCAAAGACTTTATCCTTGTATACTTTTCACATGAAACTAAAGGTATTTTCCTAAGTTTTCCAAATTTCCTCTCCACAAAACTTCTTGGTTTCTTTCGCAATGTTCTCATGAATCCCTCTTAGTATTTTGAGTATCGATATAAAGTAATTTAGAATGGTAGATAACACTGATCTTATCATAGTAAATCTCCCAACTAGAAAAAACCATCTACCCTTCCATGATGTTACTCTGCTTTGTATAGCTATAAAGATCTAATGGCAAAATGAGGCTTTTTGAGCTCCTCCAAAGAAAAGAAAATCCAGATAGGTGTAGGGCAATTTATTCTATCTAAATTCTAGGATAGAGATCATACTACCCATTAGCAGAGTGTGAGTATTTTGAAAAAATATTTTTGACTTCCTTGGATTAAGAATTTGGCCTAAAATTAGATAGTAGTTGTCCAGCAAATAATTTATGTTTTTGGCTTCATCCATAGAGGGATGATCAAATAGTAATGTATCATTTTCAAAAAAGGAATGAGTGTAGGAGATGTCTGATTCTTGGTATTTTTATACCATTCCATTTACTTGATATATGGAAGGCTAAAATTGTCTAGCTCAATGTATCTGCCATCCGGATGAAAAGAAAAGGAGAAAGAGGGCCACCTTTCCTAACTCCTTAAGAAGAAGAGAAAAAACTAGTTGGAGAGCCATTTGTGAGGATTGAGAATTTGGTTGATGTAAGATAAGAAGAATCCATTTGCACCATTTTGTAGAAAAAACTCAAGTCTTTCCAAAACTTTTGCTAGAAAATCCCAATTTACTTTGTCATAGGCCTTCATCATGTCTAATTTTATGATTATAGCTAGAATTATTTCTTGATGAATTGAGTGCAAGACTTCATGAGCTATTATTTCCCCTTCGATTGTCTCTTTCCTTGGAACAAAACCACCTTGTTCCTCTAAGATTATGCCTAGAGTGAGTTTGGAAATCCTTAGGGTGATAGCTTTGGAAAAAACTATATATGGTATTGCAGAGGAAAATAGGTCTAAACCTTGCAAATAAGGTGGGAGTTTTGACTAGGTATAATAGAAATATGAGTGGTATTGATTTCTTTTAACATTGTGTCATTTCAGCAAGATTCTTCTAAATCCAACCAGATATCTCTTCTCACAAAACCCCTACATTTTTGGTAGAATAGTGTAGTGAAACCATCTAATCCGGGAGCTTTATTTTGGGAAAGTAAAAATTGTAGTTTTGACCTCTTCCAAGGTGAATGGAGATAGGAGAAAATTGTTATCATTTGGACTTAGTAATTTTGGAATGAAATTTAAAAAATATTCTTCTTTTCTAACCACATCTGGGTCTTGATTTATTAGTTTGGTAAGGAGGTTGGAAAAGAATAGAGAAATCTCATTTTGAATTTTTTTCTCATCTTTTTAGAGTTCATTATATTAGGGCCTATACTATAATTTTTCTTTGTAAATTTTATATATTTTCATTAAATGCATCTATGAAAAAAGGTCTAGGCATGATAGCTCTATATTTATATATTAATAAATTTTATTTCTTAGTTCCAAATCAAGGGTATGTACAGGATCATGATGGACAAAAAAGTGGCGATATGTAAGTGATATGATGGCCCATGTGGCTGACAACTTTTTTTTTTACCCAAAATTGATGTAACAAATAGGGTTTTTAAAGGAGATTCTCAAATTTCCACCAATATAAATTATGCTTTACCTTGAATTTAATAAATTATTTTTATTGAGTTTCTATTTGAATTACGACTAAATTCCTAATTGATAGGTTGATTGAAAAATATCTATAGCTTTCGAACATTATCATATTTTTTGAATCTGAAACATGTGCCATATTCTATGCTTCACATACTATAGGATTAAAAAAACTAAAAAAATCATGAAGTTTTGACCAAGTTAAGGTGGTTAAACATACAAGTTTGTATATTTTTTTTAAAGTTGTAATAAAAAATCATAATTAATTATTTACATGAAAAAGAATTACAAAAAAATATGCATCATATCAGGACATGAGTCCTCTATTTATATCTAAAATCTTATAAAAAAATATTATCATTTTATTGTGGTTAGGGTGGTCAGACAGACACTTACTTCTTATTTTTTTCCTGAAACTATAAAAACCCCTCCGTTTTGTCCTTTTGATCGAACAGTGTTTTGTTCTCTTATGTTGTGTAGACATGGAAAATGTACAAGTTTGTTTTGGCACACCTGATCCCAATTACTAACAACGTTTCCTCTTAAATCACATTCTCATCATTTCATCACATTCTATCTCTTAATTTAATAAATCATTATTTATCAGATTGAGTCTTTCTCTTTCAATGATTAAATTAATCAATTAATTTAATTAACCATTGCATCCCTGTTTAATTAAATAAATCATTTTATTTAATTAAAATCTCTAAACTCCTCCTATTAAATTAAATAAATTAAACCTTATTTGATTTAATCTAACATATTCCTTCTTGATTAAATAAATCAAATTATTTATTTAATAAATCATCTCCTCTTTGTTCCTGACTTAAATCAATTCATAAATCTAAGTCTAAATTGTCACATCATCTAATTCTCCATTAAGTTAATCAAAACATTGATTAAGTTAATCTCTCTCCTTAAAATCCTCTAGAGAATGCAAGTTGCACAATAAATCAATTACTTTGATTTATTAATTTATCTATTTTCCCTCACAAAGCATCAAAAAGGAATATTCCCTCTTTTGAATTCAAAAAGGCCAAGTGGACTTGGTCCTTCCAACAAGGCATTCAATACCTCTTACATGTCCTTGACCTTGAGCCAAGTGACATTAACTTCACTTCTCTTCCCCCTTCAACAAGTCAACTCACCATTTCAAATTCAAATTTATGCATTTATCATGCACATTGGCCAAAATGTGCTCATTCCTCATCCAATCACATGTGGACAAGTGGCACAATGCCATTGGATTATCTTTTGTCCCACATTGCTTAATCTTGCTCACTTCTTCCAAATAGAAGTCTATAAATTGGAGACTCTTCTCCTCAATCTTCATCCACAATTCACATGCAAAGTTACTCTCTCCAATTGAGAACTAATTTTGTTCATTTCATCCAAGCACTCACCACATTTTCATTTTTACACCAAGGTTATGCTCAAATCTCTTTGGAGATTTGACCATTTCTTCATCAATCTACATTGCAACATAGGAATTGGGAAAGGGCCAATTGCAACACTCCATTGGCACCAATTCCCCCATGGGATCATCAATCTATTAGCTAGATTAGGATTTACTTTCATATTATTTGAGTTTGTTCTTCATTTCCTAATATTAGTTTAAATAGGTAGATTTTATGGGGAATCCTTCATATTTGCATGCATTTTGATCTAACATTAACCATTTTTGTCGTCTTTGTGCAATTGCAGGTTTAGGGGTTCACACGTTGTACTTCTTGTTTGTACCTTGACTATGGAACCCGACTTCTATTTGATCGCTATCTATAAAGCGACCTTAATGTTATCTTTCGATGTGATGGTATTTTAATATGATGTTATCTTATGCCATGTTTTGGATTAACATAAATGGATATTTGAATTAATGATGTTTATGCTTTGGATTATTTTAGTATGTTAGATTTGTTAGTTAGTACTACTGTATTAGTGAAGAGGACGGTACCGCATCACTCGCTTGTGAGCGCCCTGCAATTCTGATATTTTCTCTTCACGGTGTGCTTTAATGATGACATATATTGCATGTGGATATACTCTTTGTTCGCAGGTTGATAGGTACAAGACATCAACTCCACCTGGTTTCACAGGGTTGAGCGTATCCAATGGTCAACAGTATTCAATTGGGAGATAGTATCTAGGATTATGTGCCAAGTCGTCACCCTAGTCATAGTGTGTCATCGGTCTTAGTTTGGTCCAGTTGCTTTAATATTGTTCAATTTGCTTTGTCTCAGTTTAATTCCAAGTTAGAAAATGGTAATTAATTGCTTTATGTATTTAAAGTTATTGATTAATTAATTGGGTTATAACGTTAGAAACGTTGTTGAATTTACTAATTAATTTAACCTGATTAATAAAATGATTTAATATTGGATTAAGATTTATTTTATTAATTACTTAAATTAGATTATGTTAAATTAAATTATTTGTGTTGAAAAGAATTAGATCCTTCAATTTGGAAATGCATATTAGATTTGAAAATAGAAATAAAAGAAATGCATTAAAATTTCAATTTAGCAATTTTTAAAAAAAATTCAAAATTTTGAAAAGAAAGACTTTTGCTATTATGTTTTCAAAAATTTATGAGGGTGGTTGTACGATTTCTTGGGAAAAATTTGCATTATCTTGGAATTTCTTCACAAGTCTTGTTAATGGAGTTTTGGAGAGAAAATTGAGAAGAGGAGAGGAAGGATTGCTAAATTTTGTGGGTTTGGAGAAAAAGCTCAAAGAATCTGTGGAGCTCAACAGGGTTTCAAAGCACCATCAGGATCTTCAGCATAATTCAAGAAAAATAAGGTTCTCATCTTGTTTAATTGAATTCGTTTGATTCAAAGGCATGTGTGTTGTAGGGAAAACAGTTGAACATGTTGATTGTGTGCAAACAAATAACCATTCAAACTCTAGCTTTCCAAACTTGTAGAACACCACTCTTTGGAAAGATTGTTTGCAAAATTAAAATGAAATCTTGTTTATAAAATTAGTTTTTCTTCAACTATGTGTTCTTCAATTTGTTGGGAATCTCATTTGGAGAATGAAATGTATATATATATATACCTTGTTTATTATTTTTAATTTTTTTCCCCATAGTAGGGTTATTTTGGCCAATAGAAAGTTTTCTTTTAAAAAAAATTAGGGTCTGGCTTTTTTTTTTATGAAAAATAAAATAAATGACAGTCTGGTTTTTTAATGAAAATGTTTTTTTTTGAAAAAAATTATAAAAAAAAAGTTTTGGTTTGGGGGTTGGGGCTCACCCCACTGCCACTCCCTTAGAAAGCGAAGTGGAGGAGCACACTCAGCGTCCCCTATCCGCGATCCGCGTGGACTATGCAGCCCGCGCCACACGATTGGTGGTTGGTGCTGCTAGCTCTGCCTGCTCACCGCCCTCTGCCTCCGCGCCCTGCGTGACATCTCTGCCTGCGTCCTACACTTCTCTCTCCACCCGGTGTTTCCTTCTCTGCCCACCCCTGTGCAGTGACTCCTCCGCCCTTGCCTTCCCCTTCCGGCGGCGCTACCTCTTGTGGCTGCCTCAGCCTCTCTAAACTGCGGTCTGAGATAAGAAACGCGGTCGTCACCCAGGTAGATCCGTTGGCCCTAAAGCGCGTGGCCCGAGGCCTTTGGGAGGAATAAAATAAAAAATAAATAAATAAATAAATAAAATATTTTAATATATAATATTATATTTAAATAATATTAATATATTAATATATATAATATTGTTAATATATACATATATATATTAAAATATATAACATTATATTTATATATTATTAATATATTAATATATAATATTATATTTATATATTATTAATATATTAATATATATAAGATAAATAATATTTATATATGTGTATTTTTGATATGCACATATATGTGGGAATTATTTTGGTAATTTGGATTAAATAACTTTAGATATGTCACTATGGTTTATTGTTAAAATATGAATTTAATCAATGATAATTTTTTAAATGATGGCAAGATTTAAGTGAAATCGTGGAAATTTTATATTGAATTAAAATAGACGAAATACTGGATTGTTCTAAAAGAATAAATTTTGTTAGATCAGTATATTTGATTTTAAGGGATATGTTTAATTAGATGAGTTAATTATTTTTAAATGACGTTATTAAAATGAGGAAACAATATCTATTTTAAAGCAGCGTATTTATGTTATATGCTAAATTGGTTAATCTATCATTATTTAAATGCAAGTAGAGAAATAAAATGATTAGTTAATTCCTTCCTTATTAAAATGACATATTTAATTCAATTATCTTATGCAATGCATTATTGAATGTTATTGAGTATATGGATTTAGTTAATCCAAAGTAGGTTTTAATGCTTGCCTTGATTTTGAGTTGGTTATGTCATCATTTGGAAAATGTGGGTCATAGCGTTGGACAAGTCTTCCAGATCGGTTTTCTAAGGAGTAGGTTGTCATAAGGTGTAGTCAACCTATTTTAAATCCCTTAGGTAGTGCATGGGAAGTTATCATTTATTTACCCAATTTCTGCGAATGGGGACATTTTGTGTCTCCTGAGAAAGGAGTGGATTATGGGATTTGTGTTTCCTTGTAAGGAGTGACCTTGTTATATGATTTGTTGCCTCCAGTGTTGGAGTGCGGTTCGGTTTATGTCGCCTCCTGAGAAAAGAGTGGTCGTGATATCTGGTTTGTTTGCACTTTGTTACCCTTGATGTTTGGATGTTATGTGTGTTGTCAAGTAGAAGAGTGGCTTCCGTAGGGGCCAGAGCCTGGAAGAGGTAAGATTGGGTAACCTTCATAAGTGGTGTAATTAAGTGATAACTAAATCAATGTACTTAGAAGTTTGGGTAGTACTTCACACTAAAAAGATAATTATGCCTCACTCATAGACCCAAGTGCTCGATTAGGCTTGGGATGGGTGGGAAGGCCGGTAATGGCAAGGTCATCTATCTTGTCTGTATGAAAGGTATTTGATTCTGCATTAGTAAGTATGAGGGCCGGGGATCGGTTTGAGGCCACCATCCTGACGATCCGCAGTGGGTAACTCATGACGAGCTGTGCGATGACACTCTGTCTAGGACAACAGTTGGCTTTTGATTTTGCATTAGTAAGTATGAGGGCCGAGGATCGGTTGAGGCCACCAGCTTGACAATCCGCAGTGGGTAACTCATGATGTGATGTTTGATGGCACTAATTATTACTTGTTTATTGTGGGTATGGTTTCCATGACATACCTAATGTGACCTTGGTTGGTGTTTGATTCTGTGGGTATGGTTCTCATAACATACTTGATCTACTTTATAACTGGGAGAAATGTAACCATGTTGAGTTGTACGTGTGATGCACTTGTGATGTGTGTATGTTGTACTTGTGTTGTACTTGTGAGGTTCATGTGATTGGTTGTTTTAGTTTGGTATAGTTATGATTTAGCCTGTGTCTAGAGGTGTTGGTCTTGGCTAGGATTCTTTGTTACTATCTCCTAGCACGGGGGGTGGGCTTTTGGGTTCCACTTGGTTGGGTGGCGTGCACCTAAATCCATTGGGTTCTTTCTTCATGTTCATGTGGATGAGACTTCTAGTTGGAGAGCTCGTGGGTTTCAGTATTAGTTCTTGTTGTATTTCATTTCAGTTGATCTTGTATTATTTTACCCCTCAGTTGTTATCGAGGTGGAAGTTGTATTTATAAACTTATTTATTGGACTTTCCTCATTTGGGGAATGAGAAATGTAATTGTAATATTTAATTATGAATTAATGAAATGGAAAGTTATCTTTATGCTTGATGTAAACTATCTTAATTGGAATGTTTGAGTTTAAATTATTAAGTAATGAATGTCATGGTTTAATTCATGTTTTTGTTGAGGTTATATATAACCTTTGTCTCGTAACCTTAGAGGTTGTTGGCATTAGTTGTGAACTTGCATGTTAATTGTACTTAAGCAAAAAAAAAATTAGCCTGTTTAAGTAGTTGTTTGCAACTTCCTCTAGGGTTGTATGGTGGGGCGTTACAGAAACTTAAGTACTACTGCATTGAAATTATTTTCACCAAATAGATTTTTTTTAAAAATAAACCTAGTAGTTTAGAAATTGCATTCAATTTTCTACATATTCTATTCTTACATATTTTTGAAATAATATAGACAACTTATTCATTTTTTTACATCAAGTTGCCTAACCCTAATTTTTTGAATTTTGATCGCAACTTAAGGGCCTATTTTTTCCATGATGATCCTGCACATACCCCCAAGATATAATCTCTTTAGACCTATCCACCATTAATTCCTATAAATCCATTCTCAAAAGGATTTTTCCTAATTTCATAAATTTGATAAAACCGTGTTTTCAATTGTATGATTTAAATACTATATCATATCTTAGACATATCTTCTCACCATTACATAATCATCAATTCTTCTTCATTATAAAAAATGGTTGGTGACCCTCTCTTTATTATACTTTTGAAATTTAATGAAAAAATTGATAGGATTGTTGTGGGAATATACAATCTCTTTGTGGTAGATCTGTTAGAGTTCCCAATATCTTCAACATCTTTGATTTCATGGTCCATGTTAGATTTTATCCATATTTGATCGATTGCAACATTCTCAAAATAAGTAGAATCTCTAGTCACCTACACATTTGGTATCTTTACATTAGTAGTAATGCCCCTTTTTTATATTATAATGAAACACCACCCCTCTTTTGTGCTTTTGTAAAGGCCTTATTCTTTGACGTCAATTCTTCTTAGAATATTTTATAATAAAATATGAGAATTGTACAATCTATCTAAAATATATTGTATAATTAAAACATATAAATTAAATATATTTATAATCTTCATTTGAACTATATATTAGCATTCTTAGATTGTACACAATGAAATTTATAATGCATAAAGATATTAAAATATTTTTTTGGATGATATATTGAAAATAATATGTGGTGTGTAAATTTTTAAGATTTCATTAAATGCCACCATGAAAGACATTTACTAAGCACCCATTTAATATTTAATCAATTTTAATTTGTTCTTTCAATTCAATTATACACTTTCCCCCAACTAAGAATTGGTTCATTAAACCAAGTATACATAAGTACCTTTTAATTTGTGATAGAGGTATGGATCACTAGTTTGTGTTACAAAATCACATTGGAATTTATTCAAGAAGGTATCAATATATAAGTAATAATATATATTTGTGACTTGAAACTTTAAGTTACTTTATAGATTGGTGCATTTGTTTCTAGTCTAATATGAAAACAAGAATTATACTAGATTTCTTAATAACCCTTCAAAATTATTAATGGTTTCATACCAATCATAGAAAAATATTTCTTGGTAATCAAGATAAGGTGTGCTTTAATTGAAAAAATATCCCTCTTTCATAGTTGAAGATAATTAAATATATTATAATTATACCTTCCATGAAACTAATTCAAAATTTTCCTATACTTGATCTATAGAATATACCATGTTCATGATTGAGGATAACAATTCATGAATCTTGTTGTAACTATTATATCCTTCCATTAAGATTGCACATTGGTAAAAAAAAGTGCCCTCATATGAAACATTTCTCAAAATTAAATGTTGGTATCTATTTGAACATGCAAGTGGTCTAATACTCTTTCTATTAAAATTAAATGAATTTCATAGTTATCTCTCAATATGGTAGGGTAATCCTTACCACATTTGAAATTATTTACAAAGAGAAATAACCTTTCTAAAAAAAATAGATTTAAATTGTTCTAAAATCTATATAATAGTGTAGCTTAGAAATCTATTAGAATGTTATTTTGAAATTTATTGCATTTGTGTTGAAAGTGCCAACATAAAAGATATTATGTGGATTTTATTATTATATTTATCCTAGATAAGACAAATTTAAGTCTATATTTGTGCCTAGTTTAAATATAAGATAACAATGTGGTGCAATTTTATTGTTCAAGATAGTATCCTTTTTAATTATTAAGTTCACAAAGTATCATCTCCAATCCTCTTATTAGGTATTTATTTTACTTTTTCCCAAGCCTATTAAATCTCAATTTTATCGTATGTTTCCTTTGATAATTATAATATCCTTAAATTAGTGTCATTTATCAACATTCATAATTACAAGCAAACATCATGTTTGTATATATTTTTGGGTCAATATAATTGAGAAAATCTTATGTTCTTTTATATTTATTTAGTTATCATCTAATGTGATATAATATGTCTCATAAATAATATAAAGCTCAACAAGGCTATGTGAGTAAATATCTATCTTGGAAGAATTTTTTTTTATACATCATCTTTGGTGGTGTTGTGCATAGATGATTTTTCTTTTAATGGATAAGAAGAAACCAACATTCGATAAAATAATATTTTTCCACTATTTTTTAAACTAATGCATTGAGTGAATATCAAATTTTCTACTTTCACCATAATATAATTTCCAACCTAGTACATAAATTTAGTGAATATAAAATTATGAAATTTTCTCACTTAAACAAGATAACATCCAAAACTTATATTTGTGAAAGGCCACTTGAGGTAGGTATTTCCTTACTTTCCACATTGTAAAAGTGTGAGATAAACTCATTAACTTGAATTTTAGTATGAGAGTATATTGAAGAGTGTGAATTGAAACAATATTGGATTATATTGAATTATGTGAGCTAATTTAATATTATATATCATACTGGAATGTGTAAGCTACATAGTTTCATTCACCATATTTTTCCTCAAGAAAAATTCATGTTCCATTTTCCCTTTCTCTTTTCCATTGACACTATTTCATGTTTATATCAACTATTCAAGAAAAATTAAATACACTTCAAGAAAATAACTAATACTCATGTTTCTCAACTAAGTACTATTCCTAGGGATACAAATTTCATATTTATTAATAATTGTTATATTTATCTTGGATAACATAATTATAAGTCTATAAAATTCCATTATGTTTAAGTATATTTATAATATTGTTAAGATTATTTTTTAATATCTATTATTTTGGAAAAATAATCTGAATACTTATGCAATATGTGATTTTCATCAATGCTACATGGACTAGGATGATAACTTGGGTAAAATTATTTACATTAAAATAAATTTAATGTGAGTTGAATATATAAATCAAAGGTAGTGTATTTGGATAATGCCTAGTATGATTCTTGCATAAGTTGTTGATAAGAGAGATTGTAGACTAGAATTTTGTACAATCACTACTAATGTAGTAGCATATAGAGAATTGCAATAGTTAAAATTTTGAATAAATTCAATAGAAAATAACTACTTCCAATATTGGATATTATATAATTTTTAATACTATTTTCTCTAGTTTTTCTTAATTTATGGACTTTCTTTTTATTGGTTTTTTTCCTACAATAAATTGAACTATGTCTATTCAATATTAATTAATTGATTTTTAATTCTGAGTATTTCATTTCAATGTTTAAATATATTTTTTAGTAAGGATTCATTAGTTCCCTCTAAAAATTTATGAGTCCTATATGTTGTAAAATATTGCATACATATCTGGGTATTGTAACAATCAGATTTTGGTTGTCATAGTCCAATAATTGAATTGTAAAAGGTCAATAAATGGTCTTACTTGAGCTATAACTATGGGTTTTCTTCATGGTTCTTTCCCGCCAGTATGCCTGCCTGGACCAAGATCTTGTAAATTTATCTATATAAATAATATTAATATAATTATAGTGGCTTGCGACTTTTGCAAAAAAAATAAAAAATGTTGCATACATACAATGGTCAATGAAGTTCAAAGAATGAACTAAATATACTAGCTATGAGAAAATTATATTTATAAGTTCAAATTGTGTGCTAGAATCTATACAAGATTGATCTACTAATATTTAAATATTTTTAAATTATGAGTATCTATATGGCTAAGTTTTGATTACAAAACACCCCTAATGGGCATTTTTTAAAATTTCATTTTATAGAGGTGTCATGGTGAGGGTTTCCACGGGGCAAAGCTTGGAAGAAGCCTAAGAATTGGTCAAAATGCCATCAATAGTCAAGACTGCTGATGGCTAGGGGTTATCTAAACCCCTCTCCAAGGGTAGGGATCATCAAGAAGGTTTTTGTAGGTTGGAAAAAGCATTTATTCAATTATCATCATTTTGATCAGTCTAAAATTTGAGTGCCCATAAGAACTCATTTAAAGGCATTAGATGGTGGAAAGGGTCCTACAAATTTTCCTAACATCATATCCATCCCCAAACCAAATCCGTTTGGTACCCCCTTTGACCCTCCTCTACCAAGGATATTGCAGTTTCAAAGACCCGCTAGGAAACTTGTTAGGTGGTATAATAAGGAGAACTCAAGTCCCAACTCCCAATAAAATGACATGGACCAATGACTTGAGTGATAAAAAAAGGACGTGAACTTGTTAGTTAAGCAACACAAGCAAGATCCAAAAACTAAAAAAAATCCAAGAGGTGTTATCCAAGTGACATTCTTAGAAGATCACCTTAACTTCTAAATCAAGGAGCTTCAAGAAAAATCCATCATTGGTAAGTTTTGGAATCTTAACCCTACTAGAAAAATTTGACTAACTGGGTTGAGGATCATTGGGCAAGAGTTAATGAATTTCATTACATAAATAAGGGTAAACAATTTTATGTTGCTATTTTTTCCTTGAAGTAAACAGGGGATGCAATCTTCAAGGTGAAGACATGGTTTTTACAAAATACGAGACTTTACATTCAACCTTGGATCCCCAAATTTAATCCTACATCCACAATGATATGGTTTGTGTCATTTTGGTAGCAAATATTAGCTCTACCAATTGAATACAGATTTATCCAAATAGTAGAAATCATGGGAAATCAAATGGGTATCTAAGTTATGAAGCTTGATTATACTTGTTTTGACAACAGTGAAGCTTCGCTCAAGTTCTATTTTTATTAGACAACACTAAGCCCTTGCCACATGATTTTCAAATTTATTCTAGGAGCAAGACTTGGTAACAAGAAATATTACTCAATGAGTCAGAAATAGAATGTCATTCCTACCATCTAAAGCCTCCCCTGAGCACAAAATGTTTGCATCAAGCTACACAACATCGAGAGGCCTGCAAGGATCAAGAAAGTATGATAGTTGATGAAATAGCACTTCCCAAGGATGATACTATCATGTCTCTAGATATTTCCTCAATGGTTAAATGTGTGGCATCAAATAGTATCAAGGCTTTAGAGGAAATTTCTCCAAAAAATACATTGAGAAAAAGGACTTGTTCGACGCCCAATTGGAAAATATTTTTTCTCCTTTAAAGGTACAAACTTCCAACAAGGAGATTAAAGGTCTAGTGTAGTTGAATGTAGTGTTGGAAGTACTAGATTCATAGTTGTTGGAAAATAATAACAAGACTACAAAACCTAAGAATATGATCTCAAACCTAGGGGTAGAGAAATCTAAGATTCAAGATGTTTCTTCAATTGTCCCAAACTCATTGGATTAAGATCCAATTGAGTAGTTTGGAGGAGTGATCTCCCAGAACACTTCTATCAAGACTATGGATTTAAATACTCCTCCTATCCCTCAGATTGACATGAAATTTAATCTTCCTATAGAGAATAAGGACTAGGATATTATAGAATATTCCCCTAGGCTCTCAAGTTCTCTCCTCAAATTCTTTATCAGCAATGGCAGAACAAATCTTAGTAGAAGTGGGAGGGAAAATCATTGATGAAATCAATGAGGAGGATTTAAATGATTTTGATTACTCTAAATCACTTTCAATCTATTGGACACAATTTGATGTGCCTACCTTGTCTCATAAAACAAATACAAAGAAAGGTAAAAATTACAAGACAAGGAAAATACAAGAAGAGTTCGCAATGGGTTTATATACTACCTTAGATAAAAATCTGAATGTGAGATTGAGGAGGGCTCGTCACTCTCCTCAAGACCAATGAAGGTTGTTTCATGGAATGTTAGGGGCTTAAATGCCCCTAACAAAATGAATTTTATTAAGCACTAGATTGATTCAAGTGACACTGATATTTTTCTACTACATGAAACTAAATTTTTAGATGAACAAAACAAGGAAATCCTAAATAAATGGTCTAAATGGGAAGTGATTTATACTCCTACAATAGGGGCATTAGGAGGAATTGGTAGTATTAAGCTACCCATGCAAGGTCAATGCATAGTGTATTGCAACCCAACAATGGTGGATGCTTGTCAAGATTTAACACTTTCAACACACATTTTGGATATTCAATGTTTATGGTCCAACATCAACTACTAGCAAGAAATAGGTATGGAATTCTTTGACAATGACCCTCTTTTGTTAATAGAGCAAGTGATTATCTTAGGAGGATATTTTAATGTTGTTACCTCACTGAAAGAAAAAAAAAAATGCAGGTACCATTCCCCCCCAAAATCAATGGAGTAATTTTCCAATTTCATCCTCGATAAAGGTTAGTGCAAGACCATGGGGGTCCAAACTAGGCCCCTAAGTGGAAATGAAAATTTTAAAAAACTGAGTTAGAAAACTTGACATAAAAAATTGAATGTTATTAACAAAATTTGAAAAATATATAAGAAAAAATTAGTATAAAATTGAATGTAGTTTCTAAAATACTATTTCTTTTTTGGAGAAAAAGTAAATCAATGGCAAAAATTTCAATGTAGTAGTATAAATTTTTATGAAAAAGTAAAAAATAGGTGTATGTCTGACCAACCTAAGTACAAGAAAGAAATATTATATTTATTTGAAACTTTCAATATAAATATAGGGCACATGCCTAGATGTGCTGCATTCTTTTGTAATATCTTTGCAAGTAAATAATTAGTTATGAATTTTTTATTAATTTTTTTTTTAAATATTAAAACTTGTTTGTCTGACCACCATCACTTGGTCAAAAATTTATGAAATTCATTTTTCTTTTTTTCTTTTTATCCTATAGTATGGGAAGCATATAATGTGTTACATCATTTGGATTCAAAAATATGAAATTATTTAAGAATTATAGATGTTTTTCAATCAACCTATCAATTGAGACTTTACTCAGAGTGTATGTATAAAATCAATAATAATTATCTATTTAATTCCAAATATGTCATATCTTATATTTTTTGAAAGTTGGCAGTTTTCTCAAAAACCCTTTTTGTTTCATCAAAATAGGATATAAAAAATGTTGTTAGCCACTTTTTTGTCATATCATCACTTTTTGGACCCCCATGATCCTGCACTCACCCATAATGCATTGATGGATTGTTTACCAATTAATAGTAAATTTACCTAGACAAAGAGAAGGAATCATTTTTGTCTCATCAAAAAGAGGCTATATAGATCATATTCTCTATAATTTAGACCATTACTGATTTTAAATATGTTCTTCCATCCTTTCATTCTCAGATTTAGATCATTACTCAATCTAGCAAGATATTATTTGGAATTCGATATGAAATAAAATTTAAATCATCATGTTTAAATTTGAACACATGTGGTTTAGGGATGAAAAATTATTGCTTTATCTTAGAAAATGGTGGGATAATGCACCATTAATTATTGGATCTAGACTCTACCAATTAGTGAAAAATCACTAATTTGAATAAAAGCATAGATCAAACAATGGAGCCAACTTCATTTCAAAAATATTTCTGAACAAAAAAATATTCTCATTCAATAAATTCAAGTGCTCAATGAGAAATTTATCCTAAAGGGTATGAAAAATTAATCATTCCACCATCACAACCAATGTCAAAAATAAATTGAAGAAGTTCTTGTTAGAGAATAAATTTATTGGAAACAGAAAAAAACACAAACTTGGTTTAAAGAGGGGGACAAGAACACCAATTTTTTTCATAATTTAGCCAAGGTTAGATGCAATGCTAACACAATTTTCTTTTAAATTCTACATCTAAGGAAATCCTATAAGATTATCAATGGATTCAAAATGAATCCATACTATTCTTTTCCAACCTCCTTGCCAAACCGACAAACCAGGACCATGATGTGGTTAGAAAATTTAACAAGGGTTTTTTAATTTCATTCTAAAATTACTTATCCTAATTGATAATAAGTTTCTCCTAGATCCTTTTACCATAGAAGAGGTCAAAACAACAGTTTTGTACTTTCTCCCAACAAAGCTCTTGGATTGGTTGGTTTCATTGCATTATTCTACTAGAAATGTTGGAATTTTGTGGGAAGAGATATCTAGTTGGCCTTAGAATAATCTCATTGAAACGGCACAATTTTAAAAGAGCTCAACACCACTTATATTGTTCTTAAATACCCAAAGTCAAAACTCCCACCTCATTTGTAGAGTTTAGACCTATTTCCCTCTATAATACCATTTACAATTTTTTCCAAAGCTATAACCTCAAGGCTTGCCAAACTTATTCTAGGAAAAGCGTAAAAGGAACAAGGTGGTTTTATGTCAAGGAAAGAGATAGATGAAGGAGCAAGAATAGCTCATAAAATCTTGCACTCAATTCATAAAGAAAAAAAATCAGTTATGATCATGAAATTAGATATGATGAAGGCCTATGACAAAGTAAATTAGGAATTTTTAGAAAAGGTTTCAAAAAGATTAGGTTTTTCTACAAAATGGTGCAAATGGATTATTTCCTATCCAACATCAACTAAATTCTTAGTCCTCATAAATGTCTCTCCAATATGTTTTTTCTCTACCTCTCAAGGAATTAGACAAGGAGACCTTCTTTCCCCCTTCCTCTTCATCTTGATGGTGGAAGTGTTGAGCCAAACAACTTTAGCCTTCTATGAATCAAGTAAATTGAATGGAATATGAAACATAGAGAAATAGGGTTCATCAAAGTGAATGGGTCAATATGATGAGCCACTAATTTTCACTCTGAAATAATCAATTATGAGGGAAAAATGCCTAAATAATAATTAGAAAATAATCCTAACTGTTATAGCAACTATGACGTGAGTTTTGAGAGCTCAAAATGATGTATACCTTGCTGCAAGAGGGTTGTTTTTAGGGCACAAAGGATTCATTGGTATTTAGTGGTGAATAGGTCCCTGTTAGGGTTTTTGAAACTGAGATCTAGGTTTTGTTCCTTGATTCCCGCACTATCAAATCCTCGATTGTCATCTCCCAAAAAATTGTAATAATTTTTGTAGCTTTCTTTCTGTGTTCTTGCACTATGAATGGCAATTTGACAATTTTGCTTCAAACTTCTTCTCCACTTGATCTTCAACTTGTAAATATACAAATACACATTTAAGAGGAGAAAACCTTGTTAATTGTTAGTGAAGAGGGGTTTTCCTAAATCAAACCCCTTGTAGGTAATTAAACCAAATGATTAAATAATGAAATTGAAGCATCAACATGAAATAATGAAGTGATGATAACATGGAAGTTATCTTAGAGTGTAAATTTGCAAACCAACATGTAGTTGTGTCACAAAAAAGTGTAGCCTTGAAATTTTTCAATCATTTGGGCCTTTTCCTATGGATTTTAGCCTAATTTTTATTATATTAAATGTTGTAATGTGGCCAACACATTCACATTAGGCCTTGAATGTTTGCAAATCAACAAAAACCTAATGTTGTCTTACAATAGTGTTGTGAAGTGTTGTAAAACATTTCCTCACTTTTCTAGGACTTTTCTATAGTAATTCATCTAAATAACCCCTTTCCAAGCCTTATTCCAAAGTGTTGTAAGGTGTTGTAACCAACTCACATTTTCCTAGGCTTGTCATCAATAAATAAACCCTTTTCTTATGACATAATGACCCCTTAATGCACTTATAGGTCCTACTCAAGTGTGGTTTGGAAGACAATCCCGACAAAAATCATTAATCACCTTTTAATTCTTGACAACCACTTGAAATTTTCCAAGTGGAGTAAGTTGCCACCTTGGGCGACTTAGTCCATTTTGGCATAAAAATCAAATTAAATCTTAATTTCTGGCAAGATTTTGTCTCCAAAACCATCAGGTTAGCCTGTGATGTGTTATTTTTGGGAAATTAGGGCATAAAATGTATAAATAATGGTTTTTATCATCATTTTAACCCCCCAACATATCTTGCATCTCTTATCAACTCATTCTCTCATGATCAAGCAATTTATCTTCTCAAGCAAGCATCAAGCACTAAGCACATCAAGCAACATCCATTGGAGTCAATCACTTGCATATCTTCAGACTTCTTCAACAAGGGTTTGGTGAGTTGTTGTACTTGCTTGTTATTCAATAATATTTCCCTTTATGTATTTCATTTCATTATTTAGGGTTTGATTACCAAAATGGTGTTTGACTAAGGAAAACCCTATTCTCTAACCCTAACCCTTTTCATCTCTTTGCATGTGTGTTTTGAAAACTTTGTATGCAGATTAGTTAAAGAGTAAGGTGATAAAAGGTCTCATATTTCCATCCACATCATTCAAAGTCAACAAACCTTAAAAAGGAGCTTGAAGACAACTTGCAAGTCAACATCTGAAGATTCAGACATAGGTCTCTATCACAAATAGAAGTACAAGTGGGTAGCCACATATTCCAATCTCAAGATTCTCAAAAGTCCCAAGTGGACTAAGTCGCCATTATTGGTGAATTAGCCGACTGCCAGGCCTAAAAAGTGATATCTGCAAATCTAGACACCCATTTCCCCGAAACTGGTTCTGGCAAAGTTTCCCTGAAGTAGGACTAAGTCACCTAGTTTGGCATAAGTATCCCAGTTAGCATCAACACCAGAATCTAGAAGATTCCAGAGCTCCTCTTCATCAACCTTTAGTATCCAGGTGCACCACTTCTTCCTCCTTCAATTATGTTACAGTTTGCATGCTTTTTAGGTCATTCTGAGGACATTTTGCATAGTGTTTTTAATACATTTGCATTACATTAGTTTTCATTTCATGGTTAGTTCACTTAATTAGTTTACAACACCTAGACACATTCTATTTCACACACCCACATTACCTATTCAAACCCCTAATCCTTAATGAACTCACAAGTTCCTTGGAACGAAAAGAACACCCTCTATCTCCTAGGTGAAAAACCCTAGGAGCTCGGAGGGAATACTCTTTCCCCCAAAATTTAAGGTTCATTTTGGTGAACCCGTCCTAAGAACACTTATTTTTCACTTTTGATCTTAAATTTTCATCCTAGGAAAATCTTAGATTACATTAGGGTTTTGCATTATCTTGCATTCTAGGGTTTTTTAAAGTGCATTAGTGAAAATTTCATTTTAGCTTGCATTTTGCATTGCATTTTCATTTTAAAAGTCCAAAATGTTTGCATTTTCATTCTGTATTTACATTGAAAAAGCCTAAAAATCATAAAAATTATTCAAAACTTTTAAAATTTGTCAAAAATATCATTGTTGGAACTAATTCACCACGCTGGGAAACTTAGTCCACCTGCATATTTTGCACTGTAATTTCTGGCATTTTCAGAGCATTTTCTGCACTTATATTTTTTGTTTCCGTATTTCTGTATTTTTTTTCAAAATTTTAGTTATAAACATTTTAGTGTTCTTTGTTTGCATTACATTTGCATCCACCCTACATTTAGAAACCTTTGCATGATTGTTTCATGTCCTATTGTTGATACCTTAGTGAGAAGAAGTTTGAGACTCATGGAATCTCATGACAATACATTTTTTATAGATCTTGGGTTATCTCAAACTTCCACTTCTAGTATTGCAACTAGTACACTAGGCTTGGAAACTACCCTTTGTAACTCTTTGCCTTCAGGAAACATGAATACTAAACCTAAACATGATTATTTCCCACATGAAAATATATTTGGGATTCATGCAAACTTAGTAGACCTTCAACATCAAGTAAGCTTTGAGAACATTTCTGCCACTACTATTGCTACTATAGAAAACCTCCACCGTATGCTTGATAGTGATGATGGCCTAGATGTTGTGAAGAAAATAGTTGAGATATATCAAAAACATTTTCCTTCCACATCTCGGGTCTCTCAACTAGCCACCCCTATGGCTAGCCAAGGAGGACCTCAAACTCCTCCCTCCTCAACGGTAGTCTCTATACCTACCTATTCTTTCCCTAATGTTACAACTACAATGTGACTAGTTAGCAATATGATTCATTCCCTTGGTATTCCTCTTAGTATTCCTACCTCCTTTGTGGCAGCGCATGCTTTATCCTCTTCCACCATACCATCCATTAGCATTCCATTCACTTGCCCTACCACTACATTCACCCCATCACCACTTTCCCTTCCACCTAACACCACTTATACTGATCCTCTCTTAACATAACTTTTCCACACAGTCTCATCCATGTAACAAAAACTTTCTACCATCAACCAAAACTAGAATGGTTCACCCACAAACTATGTCCACAATAATCCCTTATCCTTAGAAATCCTGCGAACTTCGATGCCACAAGGAAAAGAAATACCTGGATTTGAGAAATATGGAGGGAAGGGTTATCCTTCTAACCATGTTGATGCTTACACTACTTGGTGTAGTGATTTTTCTCTTGATGATAAATTGTTAGCTAAACTATTTCCTAGAACCTTAAAAGACACTGCCTTGGATTGGTTTTCTTCTTTTTCGAACAACTCAATTTATTCATTCAATGAACTTGTTGATTCCTTTATCAACCATTTCCAAGTGCGCATGAATCCTAAAAATACCTTGACTGATTTGATGAGATGTAAGAAAAATAATGATGAAAAGATAACCAATTTTATCTCATGCTATCAATCACTTTATTCCCAAATTGATGTCAAGATCCCCGATCCACATCTTCAAAATATTTTCATTGAAATTTTTTCAACACACCTTCAAGACAAACTCACCATGATGAAATTTGTTTCCTTTATGAATTTATGCACAACACTCTATGATTATCATAATTTGACTAGTAGTCACAATACACAATCCACTTCTAGTCAAATTAAGAAATCTGACTCTACCAACCAAACCAATCCTTCACCATTTTGAAAGAAAAATAAATATTTTTTACAATTTAACCCTCCTCAACAAACCCCTCCACCTATCAATAATCAAATAGCAACTATTAAGATCGCAGTGCCTTTCAATTATGGAGATCCGAAACAAAACTTCACACCTTTACCTGATACCCTCCATAATACAATGACTCAACTTTTACAGCAATAAATGATTACCTTACCTAATGTCCATGCACCCAATCCTAATAATCCTTTACCTCCATCCTTTAACTCCAACACTTATTTCCACTTTTATAGACAAAATGGACATGACACCGAACAATGTAAGCATCTTAAACACCTTGTTCAAGACCTCATTGATTCTGGTTGTCTATCCATTACTAGTGTTAATGATAAAGGTAATAAGTTTGTCACCCCCCAAACCAAAATTTAAAAATATTCACTAATCCTTTGCCTAAACATAATATCTCATTTTTCAAAGCTAGTGAAACTCCATAGAATGATGTAATGAACGTGGATACAAAGGACGAACATTATGATCATATTCAATATGTGACCCATGTAAAGACTATGAATGAATGGTAGGCACGATAGATGTTATCCCTCGTAAGGGCCAACCTAAAACATCACTTGATATTACTTTTTCCCCTCAAGACATACTCAAAAATATCCTCGATGGTTCTATCTACATAGTCAACCGAATTTATGACAAGCCCACTAATGGGATACCAATAGATCCCACCTGTGGAGAGAATGTGATCATAGAATAATTTTTCATACTGCATGATCTTTATAAAGATGTTTATGATAAACCTAACACATGGATCAAAACACACAATGGTTTTGCTTTCCCTACGATCAGATCGATCACCCTTCCATTATAGATAGGACCCAAGACATTGGATGTTACATTCTCTAACATCCTACAGTCAGACCAATTTTGTTTGTGGCTACGCCACCCATGGCTTCGCTCAATGAAAGATGTTCCCTCAGTTCTTCACAAATGCTTGAAGCTTCCCTTTGACAATGATATATTCACCATCCACCATAGCGGCTTCAATCCTTTGTCTTCCAAAGGAAACTTTTCCTTAGAATTATTTTGGCCCAAGCCCACAGAACCCATCACCCCTCGAAGAGATTTCTTTTTCATCGCTTATCAAAAATTCAAAGCTACGAAATATCTGAATTATTTCTTCACAACATGTCCCCATCCACTTCTGAAACTCCCATCCTTGACAAAACTATGCTACAACCCGAATTATATCTGCCTAACCAGACAACACCTAAAACTTCCTCTACATCGTCCAAGAGGTCTAGAGATCATGAAAGTAATTGGACATCCTACCTCCTTGCATAAAACAAGTTTATAAAGCAAAAGGGAAATTGGTTGAACAACCTATGGTTACTTTCGTTCCTCCCCCTAGAGATGACAAGCAACCTATGATTAATCAGCATGTTGCTTCCTAGATGCAACTTGACAATAGAATAAAAATAAATAGAAGAGCTAGGTAGTATAAACATCATTGTCGTGTTGTTTCTCGTAAGTCAGGTGATGAAGAAAATCATGAAAATCATAATCCACACTTGTCAGAAGTAATTCATGATGACCCTCCTCCCCCACCACCACAACATGATCCTATACCTCCATCACAACCAACATTACATGCTTCAACTAACATTTTCTTTTTCCCTCCTATTGTCATTAATTTGGATGATGATGAGGAGGAGATTGCTAAAATAGATGAAGAGGTACATAACAACTTGAACACATTATTCTCTTCTTCCATGAGCTTGCATGAAAACTCTGCTAGGATGAGCATTGATCTTGATGCTAGTTCTACAATTGTTGTTGGCCCTCTAATGATTTTCCCACCTACACTTTACAATGAACAATATTGGGAGGCGGATGACTTGCTTGATGGTTGACGAGTATTTTCCTTACTAATCTCTTTCTTTTTCTTTTGTGTGTTTGTTTGTGTGTAACATGAACCCCATATAGTTTTTTTTGATGTTCTCTCTCTTTGTGACATTCTTCTATTTGTCTCTTCATTCTTCTATATATTTTGGCTTTTTATTTTCCTTTTCCTTTTTCTTTCGCCTTCCTTTTGGAGATGATGCAAGTCATTGAGACTGTAATTTCTCCTTCATGTTGACCCAAAAGGCCCCTTTCCTTTTCCTTTTTATTTTTTCTTCCTTTTGGGGATGATGCAAGGTATTAAGACAACAATGTCCCCTTCATGTTGACCCAAAAGGCTCTTTTTATTTTTCATTTTCTTTCGCCTTACTTTTGGGGATGTTGCAAGGCATTGAGACAATAATGTCCCTTTCATTTTGACCCAAAAGGGATCTTTTCCTTTGTCTTTTCCTTTTTATTTTTTTTTCCTTCTTGGGATGATGCAAAGCATCAAGACACCCTATGTCTCTTCCATGTTGACCCCAAAATGACTTTCTTTTTCTTTGTTTTCACTCTCTTTGTGTCCTTCAATTTCTACGAATTTGGGGGGAATGGTGACATCTTTGAGCTCTCTACACAAACATTGTAGTAATGAACATACTAACCTCAAATCCATAGATCCCTTATGTGTTTGGTGTTTTTCATTTTGGGGGCCACCCCTTTCCCTTTATTTGTCCTTGTTTCTTCACATCATGGAGCCTTACATGGAAACATGTGACTTGGTATAGGGATTTCCAAGTTGGCTCTCATTTCTTTTTCTTTATTTTTGAATTTTTTGATTTGCTACTGGGTGAACCCACAAAAGTGGTTTACAATTCGAATGAGGAAGGAAAACATCCAAAAAATGCCCCCACTAAAAAAAAAATTGTTTTGAGGGGTTCGAATGAACTCAAGGTTCGAGCAAACACAAAAGGGGTTCGTTCGAACCAAGGTTCGATCGAACCCCTTTGAATGTGGAAAAATGTGTTTTCCATTGTGGAAGGGGGGTTCGATCGAACCTAAAGGGTTCGATCGAACCCCCCTTTTCCCACCTTCCCACCCTCCCACACAAAAAACTTCCAAATTTTTGACCTTTGAAGCTTTGGTTGCGGATGAAAATGGAGGAGACTTCAGAGACCGAACTAGAAGATGGTAGTCCTCAGAACGATATATCCAACAAATATAATTTTAATATTTTTTGGTTTTATTATGTATGTGTCTTTTTGGTTTTATTAAACATAGGTTTTTCAATGAAAATCAAGCTCTTTGTTTTGCACATGTGGAAAAATAGCAGATTATCAAAATAAAATTTTAAAAAATATGTTTGTGATGGGTATTGATGTCCTTGATCCATTAAAAAAAAACAAAATTGAATTCTGATACATACAAAAAAAATTATGTTGTATATAGTCCGCCTATGTCTGAATTGCAATTGGTTTGACTTCGAAACTTGATTAAGGAAAAAATATTCAATAAAAAAATATGAGACCAAATGAAAGTGCTAGATATCATAGTTACAAATATAAATTCTAAAAAAAAAGAATTTTATCCTTCATACAAAAAATGTTATGTTGTATATGGTGACCGTCACTCCTTAAAAATTTTTTTTTTTTTTTTTAAGTTAGTTTTCGAAGGAGATGGAAAAATAAGTGCAATCGGATTCCAAAAATTTTGAAAAAAATATATTTAGAGTCTATAGACAAAATGTCACAAATCACTAGTTTGCATCATCTTCAAATTCCTCATGGTTTAGCCGCTATAGGAGCCCAAATGTGAAGATTTAGTTAATAAAAATCAATTCAGTGTCCAGTTTGCCCAAAAATTGTAAACGAGTATTGTGGGATCACCCTACTTTAAAGTAATTTCTCACATAATGGTGTGTAGCAATCCCTTTAAAGTGGGGGCATACACTAGCATTACCTATTTTTGCATTTTTCTTAGTTCTTAGTGTAGCCTTACTACTTCATACAATGTGTTTATCACTTTGTGGATGACATTGGGTGTAATGTTTTACATGAAAGTGATCTATCTCAGCATATTACATTCCTCTTAGTGGCCTGATCCAACACAATGCATCCCCTAAGTTGTGAATTTTATATTCTTTGATTGGTCCTCTCTTGGAGAACTTTGACACAATGTTCCCTAAGATAAAAACCTAGCATGAACTAAGCAAGACTCCTTTGAACATCCCATTTTACATGTTACATTTAACATTTTTCATATATGGCCACCTTGCATAACACAACCTGCATGCCTGTGGTGCCATCTTTCACTTGTTCATGAGCTCCAAGCACATAAAGCTTGTCTCATGAAGCACAAAAACCCTTGTCTTTTTTGGTACCTTATTAAAGTTATCAGGAGGTATAACTTCGGTATGGTTAAGTGGGAAGCCCAACCAACGGAACGACTTTCCCCATAGCCACCTATGTGTGTGTGAGTGCATACCATCCATGAGTGTATGTTTCTTACCTTTTTGGGCCTTCTGAGCCGATGAACAACCGAATTTTTCATCACCCCAAAGTGAGTACACATATTTTTGGAAAAAAAGCCTAGATCTGATCCACAACTAGTTGGACAAACACTCAAAGCTTGATCTGACTCTCCCTCTCTTTTCACTCATTCACATCAATTCCTTGTGTGATCTTGTGTACTGATGTTCGGTCTTCCATGGGATCTTGATCATAGGGGCTCGATCATCCCTCTTGATCATAGTTGTCTCATCTCACAAGCATGAGTGCACTTGGATCCCTCTCGATATGCATGTTTTGGCTACTTTAGTGTGAGTCTGAAGAAATTTCATCCTCTCACTAAAGTGGGGGCTAAATGTGTCACAAAAAAATGTAGCCTTGACATTTTTAACTCATTTGGGCCTTTTCCTATGGATTTTGGCCTGATTTTGCTTAGATTTAATATTGTAATGTGGCCAACACATTCACATTAGGCCTTGAATGCTTAAAAATCAACAAAAAACTAATTTTATCTTACAATAGTGTTGTGAAGTGTTGTAAAACATTCCCTCACTTTTCTAGGACTTTTCTATAGTAATTCATATAAATATCCCCCTTCCAAGCCTTATTCCAAAGTGTTGTAAGGTGTTGTAACCAACTATCACACTTTTTGAGGCTTGTCATTCATAAATCAACCCTTTCTTATGACATAATGACCCCTTAATGCACTTATAGGTCCTACTTAAGTGTGTTTCGGAAGACAATCTCGAAAAACATCATTAATCACCTTTTAATTCCCAACAACCACTTGAAATTGTCCAAGTGGTCTAAGTTGCCACCTTGGGTGACTTAGTCCCATTTGGCATAAAAATCAAATTAAATCTTAATTTTTGGCAGTATTTTATCTCCAAAACCCTAAGGTCGGCCTATGATGTGTTATTTTTGAGAAATTAGGGCATAACATGTGTAAATAAGGGTTTTTCTGGTTAAGCAGGAAGCCCAACTAGCGGCGCGACTTTCCCCATAGCCACCTATGTGTGTGTGAGTGCATACCATCCATGAGTGTATGTTTCTCACCTTTTTAGGCCTTCTCACCTGATGAACAACTGAATGTTTCATCACCCCAAAGTGAGTACACATATTTTTGGAAAAATAGCCTAGATCTAATCCACAACTAGTTGGACAAACACTCAAAGCTTGATCTAACTCTCCCTCTTTTTTCACTCATTCACATCAATTCCTTGTGTGATCTTGTGTACTGATGTTTGGTCTTCCATGGGATCTTGATCGTAGGGGCTCGATCATCCATCTTGATTATATTTGTCTCATCTCACAAGCATGAGTGCACTTGGATCCCTTTCGATATGCTTGTTTTGGCTACTTTAGTGCGAGTCTAAAGCAATTCCATCCTCTCACTAAAGTGGGGGCTAAATATGTTGCAAAAAAATGTAGCCTTGAAATTTTTAACTCATTTGGGCCTTTTCCTATGGTTTTTGGCCTGATTTTGCTTAGATTTAATGTTTTAATGTGGCCAACACATTCACATTAGGCCTTGAATGCTTAAAAATCAACAAAAAACTAATTTTGTCTTACAATCGTGTTGTTAAGTGTTGTAAAACATTCCCTCAATTTTCTACGACTTTTCTATAGTAATTCATATAAATATCCCCCTTCCAAGCCTTATTCCAAAGTGTTGTAAGGTGTTGTAACCAACTATCACACTTTCTAAGGCTTGTCATCAATAAATCAACCCTTTCTTATGACATAATGACCCCTTAGTGCACTTATAGGTCCTACTTAAGTGTGTTTCGAAAGACAATCCTGGAAAACATCATTAATCACCTTTTAATTCCCAACAACCACTTGAAATTGTCCAAGTGGACTAAGTTGCCACCTTGGGTGACTTAGTCCCATTTGGCATAAAAATCAAATTAAATCTTAATTTCTAGGAGGATTTTGTCTCCAAAACCCTAAGGTTAGCCTATGATGTGTTATTTTTGAGAAATTAGGGCATAACATGTGTAAATAAGGGTTTTTCTGCTCATTTTAACCCCTCAACATCTCTTGCATCTCTTATCAACTCATTCTCTCATGATCAAGCAATATATCTTCTCAAGAAATCATCAAGCACTAAGCACATCAAGCAACATCCATTGGAGTTGATCATTTGCATATCTTTAGACTTCTTCAACAAGGGTTTGGTGAGTTGTTGTACTTGCATGTTATTCAATCATCTTTCCCTTTACATTTAATATCATTATTTAGGGTTTGATTACCAAAATGGTATTTGACTAAGGCAAAACCCTATTCTCTTACCCTAACCCTTTTCCCCTCTTCACATGTGTGTTTTGCAGACTTTGTATGTAGATTAGTCAAAGAGTAAGGTGCTAAAAGGTATCATTTTTCCATCAACATCATTCCAAGTCAACAAGCGTTAAAAAGGAGCTTGAAGAAAACTTGCGAGTCAACATCTGAAGATTCAGACATGGATCTCTATCAAAAATAGAAGTACAAGTGGGTAGCTATAGATTCCAGTCTCAAGATTCTTGAAAGTCCTAGGTGGAATAACTCACCATCATTGGCGAATTAGTCCCACTGCTAGGCTTGAAAAGTGATCTCTGCAAGTCTGGACACCCATTTCCTCGAAACTAGTTCCAAATTTTTTTCCCTAAAGTAGGACTAAGTCGCCCAGCTTGGTGTAAGTGTCCTAGTAAACATCAACAATAGAATATGGAAGATTCCAGAGCTCCTCTTCACCAACCTTTAGTTTCTAGGTGCACCACTTCTGCCTCCTCGAATTTTGTTATAGTTTGCATGCTCTTTAGGTCATTCTTAGGACATTTTACATAGTTCTTTTAATGCATTTGCATTACATTAGTTTACTTCATTAGTTTACAACACCTAGACACATTATATTTCACACACCCACATTACCTCTTAAAACCCCTAATCTTGAATGAACCCACAAATTCCTTGGAGTGGAAAGAACACCCTCTAGCTCTTAGGTGAAAAACCCTAGGAGCCCTTAGGGAATACTCTTTCCCCCAATTTTTTTGGTTTAGTAGTCTCCATGAAGAATGTAGATCTTGATCTCAAATTATATGTGTAATAATTTCTTTCAAGTAGATCTTCAAGGCTACATCAATTATCTTAGCTCAACAACATGCTTGAATGCACTATGCCTTTGACATGATGGAATGACCTTGAATTATTGCAATAAACTCTTGATAATCTACCTTTGAATTCCTTTGAAATGATCTTAAAATTATCTAATGCTTGAGAACTTTAATTCTTAGGCCTCTTATAAACTTTCTAGGAGAAACAATTTGAATTAACCCCATATTTATACTAAATCTAGATATTAACCCTAGAATTCAAATAATTCAAGCTGACCTCAGATCTAGGATTAAAAATCATTAGAATCCTGCTAAAATTAAATTATAAAAGGGGTGTCCTATGTAAGGAAGACCCATTCACCACTAAAGGTGAATGGGTCATAGCACAACTTTCTAGGACCTTGCTTCGGGAGATGAAAGAACATAAAAAACCCACCTCAAAAATACATAGAAAGGGGTGTCCTATGTGGAGAGGACCCATTCACCACTAAAGGTGAATGGTTCCTATAACCATTTTCTAGGACCTTGATTTTACCAAATTAAATTTTATACAATTTGAATAAAGGGTACATCAGGATAGATCTCTGAAAAATGCAATTAAGAGGGATCGAGTTTGAATTAAAGGGGCCCATTAGGCTCAATTAATTAATGAAACCCTAGGTAAGTGTGAAAGTGTAATATAACACTTTACAAAACCCTAAATAAGGTACAATTTAAGTACATTTTATTAAAAAGAGCCCTAGATTAATGTGAATGTGTACAACACATTACAACATTAATTAAGGCATAATTAGGTTAATTATATATCAATTGTTCCCAAATTAAGTGTGAAAAAGGGGTTACTTTTCTTGACACTACATTTTGGCCCCACTTTAGTGAGAGTTTTCCCCCATGAAAAAATCACACTAAAGTAGACATTCAAGACACTTTAGTTTGTACAACCATTCCAACATGATGTGGAAAGGGGTTTTTTGTTTGTAACATGTGTGTCTCACTCTAGAGTAGTGGAACCTCAGTCTGTCCACTAAGTGAGTTTGTCCCAATCATGTATGCTCACTCTAGGGTAGTGGAACCTCAGTTTTTCCACTAGGTGAGTTATCCCAATGCGGTAGTAAATGAGAAAGGCATGCCAGTGTGTCAGCTTCTCACTATACAATGAGAAAGTCATGCCAGTGTGTTGGCTTCTCATCATACTAACCATACCAAAGCTATCCTCTTGATAACTTCAATAAGTCACCACAATTCTATGCTTTTGTATGCTTTTTAATGTCATGTAACTTTTTGTTAAAGGGGACTTTTCTTTTTCAAGTAAGGTCTTCTTCTTAGGGAGCATCACATGCCCAATGTCTCCAAGAGAGGACAAATAAAAAAGTATCAAATCGCCACTTATGGGATGCCTCTCGCTTCACATCATGCCACAAAGGGAGATCATATACTTAGAAATATCACTCTTGTAGGACATCAAACCCAATGGCACCACCAAGAAAAGGACACATCACAAGAAAAAAAATTATGCCATGAAATATATTGAAATATGTGGGTGAACCCACAATATTGGTTTATAATTTTTTGCCAAATTTGGACATTGAACTGATTTTTTCTAACTAAATCTTCACTTTTGGGAACCTATAATGGCTAAACAGTGAGGAATTTGAACATGATGCGAAATAGTGATTTGTGACATTTCTTCTGTAGATTCTAAATATATTTTTTTCAAAAAATTTGGAATCAAATTGTACTTATTTTTCTATCTCTTTCAAAAACTAGTTTTTATTAGTAAACACCATTTTTAAGGAGTGATGTTCACCATATACAACATAAATTTTTTCTATGAAGGATAAAATTCTAATTTTTTTCAAATTTAGATTTCTAACTATGATATCTAAACCTTTCATTTGGTGTCATATTTTTTCCTTAATCAAGTTTCAAAGTCAAACCAATTACAATTCAAACATAGGCAGACCATATACAACATAATGTTTTTTTGTATGTATCAAAATTCAAAAAAAATTACTAGATCAAGGACATCAATACCTAGCTTGCACATATTTTTCAAAATTTTATTTTGATAATCTGTTATTTTTCCACATGTGTAGAATAAAGAGCTTGATTTTCAGTGAAAAACCTATGTTTAATCAAACTAGAAAAAAAATACATAATAAAACCAAAACATATTAAAATTATATTCAATGGATAGCTTGATTCGAGGACTACCATCATCAAGTTGGTATGTGAAGTCTCCTCCATTTTCATCCTCAACTCGAGCTTCGAAGGGAAAAATTCTACATAAATTTGGTGCTAGAGGGGGAGAAGGGGGGGGAAAGGGGGTTCGAATGAGCCCAGGTTTGAGCGAACCCCCTCTTTTCCATTGTCTTCATCATAAAAAAATGCAAAAAAATGGGTCGCATCATTTAATATGGTTCACTCGAACTAGGGTCCATTCGAACCCCTTTTGGGTCCATTCGAACACCCTAGTTCGTGCAAACCCCTAAAAGGAAAAATATTTTTTTCATAGGAGCGTTTTTGCAATTTTTCTTCCTCACTAGAATTGTAAACTAGTTTTGTGGGTTTACCCATGTCATCGATGTATTCCCCCACTTTTCTAACACCATTACTGTGAGAAATTTCTTTAAAGTATGCAATGTTTTATCCTAATACATGAGATCTTTCCTCGAAAAGCCTTATGCCAAGTCATATATTTCTGAAATAAAGCTATGCCATGAAATAGGAAGGAAGGGTTACACCCAAAAATACATGAGGTATCTATGGATTTGAGGTTAGTATGTATTTGGTACAATGGTTTTAGAGATCTTGGAACTATCATCATTCCCCAAATACTCATACAACTGGAAGAATGACATAAAGAGAGTGCAAATAAAGAAAAATCCATTTGAGTCAACATGGAAGAGACCTGAATGTCTTGACACCTTATGTCATCCCCAAAAGGAAAACACGAGACAAATGAAAAGAAAAAAGGAAAGATTTTGGGTCAACATGGAAGAGACCAAAATGTCTTGACGCCTTGTGTCATCCCCAAAAGGAAAACACAAGACAAATGAAAATTTGTATGACATAGAGAAGAATGTAGGTACATATAGAAGAATGCACAAAAAGAAAGAGAGATACATCAAATGAAACGTCATGGGGGATCACATTATGCACATGCAATCACATAAATAATCGTGAAAAAGAAAAAGACTAGTAGGGCACCTGCAAGTCAACCTTAAGTAGGTCATTTGCACCCCAATCTCGGTTTATATAAACAAAAGGTGACCAACTAGCCAAAGGGACAACAACGTGTACCAAATCTAGGACAAGGCTAACTAAAGCATGCCCCCATTGAGTGTGGGACAAGGATGAGTCGAGGTGGGTGATGATATGTCACTCCTTGCAATAATGAAATAATTTTCTATGAATGTATAACATGTAATAGTCAAAAATTTTAAGACCCTACAACTATTACATGGCAAGGAGTGGGAGGGCATCCTGCTTAAGGGATTACTTCTATGGGTTCAAAATCTTTAAATATTTGTTTTAAAGCATGAAATTCATCGGTATTGTGTCCAAAAATTCTATGGTATTGATAGTGAGATGTGTTGTTGTTCTTAGGATTTGGGAATTGGTTTTCTCACATAGGTGGTAATGTAATAAGTCCTTTGTGTAGAAGTATCTGTAAATGCCTTTCAGTTGTAGTTGATGGATAAGGGAATTATTGTTTCTTGAGATTGTAAGGCCTTTGTTGCTTGCTAGATTCACCAATTTCTCTAGGTGGATATAGAGTAGGAGGGCTTGAAATGAATTTGTCTTCTTTATCATCACTAAGAGGCATTGGTTGTTCTTTATGAAGGAGGACACTTATGTCGGGAGGAGGGCCTAAGACAATCCTATCATTTTTACAAGGCATTGGTTGTTCTTTAGGAAGGGTAACAGTTAAGTTTGGAGGAGGATCTTGATATCCTAATCCTTTGGTATATTCATTTGGTATTTTCTCTAGGAGTTGATGAATTTAATATTCAATTGTATGAAATCCTTGTTTACTTGAAATCGTGAATCCTTTTCCATATGTCTCTTCTAGATTAATAGGATTATTTGTTACCTTGTTAGCATAGAATGGTTGAATGTTTTCTTGACTAGAGGAGCTAGGTTCACCTATTGTAGGGAACTTAGGCTTATCTTGTGACTCACTTTAAGGGTGTAAAAGACCAATCATCTCAAATTGTGTTGGTTGTTTCATGGAAGGAAAAAAGGATGCATTAGACTCAAGGTTGATAACGCAATAATTTATGAATTAATTTATGTTGGCATCACCTTCTCCAATGATGTCAACATCACGAAGAGGACATTCATTAGGAGTTGTGTGAGGGTGATCCCACAATAATGGGTTACACTTTTTGGCCAAACTTGACATTGAAATCAACATTTTCCACCAGATCTTCACTTTCGTACGCCTATAGAAGCTAAACCATTAAGAATTTGAAGATGAAATAAACTAATGATTTGTGATATTTTATGTTGAGAATCTAATTATATATTTTTTATAAATTAAAAAATAAATTGTGAATTATTTTATGTAGTTTTTATTAACTTATTTTTTTTACTAAACATCATTTTCAAAAACTGATGCTTACTTTTAGCCACATAACTTTTTTTATAGAAATCATACAATTCTAATTTTTTAAATACAGTGTTTTCACACCATTATCTAGTGGATGGATATTTTTTCATAATTTTTTGTTGCATAAATATTTTTTAATTAATTTTCTAATTCAGAGTAATTATAATTTGGATATATTATACTTTCGACTGCATAACATTTCTTGTATTCATTTGAATTAACTTATTCTTTTTTTGTTGGAATAAGAACATCAATAGCCAATGTACATGCATTTTTAAGAAAAAATTTTCTCTATTTCCCTATTTTTTAGTATGTGTGAAATAAAGACCTCGATGTTCATTGAAAAACCTACATTCATAAGAAATACAAAATAAATATAATATTAAAATTAAATATATTTAAAATTATACTTTTTGGGAAGCTTATAATAGGGAATACATGTTTACAAAAAAATAATTTTAAATTAATTAATTTGATCCCCTAAAAGGTAAATGAAAAGTGGTTTTTTATCACCATTTTGATAGGTGTAGAGGAGACTCCATTATAGGTATGGTTTTAAAATAGCGCCTTTCTATCCAAGGAGGTTTGATATAAGTGGGTTTGATTAAAATATTTTCAATTAAAACCCTTAAAATGGAACCTTTTTAAGGCTTAAATCATTATATTTTCTAAAAATATGTGATTTCAGCAAAAATCAAGATGTCCCAAAAAGTGTAACCCATTATTGTGGCAGCACCCGTGAGCATGAGTAGGTTCAAGTGCATTAGGTTCATTTCAAAAAACACAACTCGAAACATCAACCAAAGAGAACAATGACTTCCACGGATGGCTAAGACACTTGTCCATTTTCAAACTTTCAAATTTAAACAAAGTAATTTGTTGATTACAAAATGCAATAAATTGAAAATGAAATGTTGTAAATGCAATTTTGAATTTTGACAATGCACTAAAATGAAGAAATTTAAGCTATATGCAATGAATTTGATGAAACAACAAATCAAAAAACTGAAATAGGAATCTAATAGCAGCAAAAAGAAGCCCTAAAACTAAGATTTAAAATTCCAAAAAATGCAGACCATGATCTATCAGGGACTCATTCATTAGTAAAGGTGAATGGGTCTCGATTAAGGATTTTTGGAATGTTTTAACTGATTTGTAAGTGATTTTCAATTCTTTTAAGATGCTATAAAGTATAGGACCAACCTAATCGGGGACTCATTCACCAGTAAAGGTGAATGGGTCTTTGATTAGGTTTTTTTAACTATTTTTGAATGATTTTCAAGCTTTTTGAAATATATTTCAATTCCAATTTTGACACGATAACTTACAGTTTCAGATTTTACAAAAATGCAATGTGAATGCAATAGAATGATGAATGCAAAGACCTAATTTGAAATGCAATGTTGCTTTGATTTTCAAAATGAAATCTTATGAGATCTAAATGACATGCAAGATGACTAATTTGTTTTTGTATTTTTAAGATTTAGAGAAATGCAAAACAATGCAATTGTAAACCCTAAATGAAATGTGAGTTTGAATGCAAAGTAAGAACCCTAAATAAGATCTAATTCAATGTAAATGAGATGCAAATAATGTTGAATAATAAATATACTAAGGGGGGTGAATTAGTATCCTCTAAAACTTATTGAACAACCACCTTTAATTACTTTGCAGTATAGAACAAATAAGAGAAATAATAGAACATGAAATTCCACAACACAAGAACATAGATTTTACGTGGAAAATCCAATGAGGGAAAAAGCACGGTGAGGATTAGCTAATAGTATATAGTTATTTCAATACCGATTACAAGGAGGCTCACTACCAGATACAAAAATTTCACTTCTTACAAGGAGTCATTGTCCAAACATGGAGGCTCACTGCCTACATAAACTATGTAAACAAAAATGGCTAACCGCTAGAGTTGAATTGATGAAGTTACAGCACAAGTGATGATTCAGTTCCTTTGATGCTCAGAGTATTTGCTCCTATGACAACAGACTGATCTTCGACCTTCTATTCACACACTTCACTTACCATTTACATTTCTTCCTTTCTTTTTTGCATTCACATTCCATACATGTTGGGTGATCCCACAAAGTTGGTTTACAATTTCTGGGAGATTCTGATTTTTGCTGAAATCACGTATTTTTAGAAAATATAATGATTTAAGCCTTAAAATTTCCATTTTAAGGAATTCAATTGAAGAGGCTTTGATCAAACCACCTTAGATCAAACCCCCTTGGACAGAACCCCGCTAGTTTTAAACCATACCTACAACCGAGTCTACTTTACACCTATCAAAATGCTAATAAAAAATCAATTTTGATTTACCTTTTGGGGGATCAAATGAATTCATTTAAAACTTATTTCAAAACATCATGGTATTCCTCAGAATGAGCTATCTTATGAATATAATTTTAATATGTATGTGTTTTTCTAGTTTTATTAAACATAAGTTTTTCACCGAAAATCAAACTCTCTATTTTGCATATGTGGAAAAATAGCATATTATCAAAATAATTTTTTTTTAAATATGTTCAAGCTAGGTATCGATGTCCTTGATCCATTAAAAAAAGAAAATTTGAATTTTGATACGTATATAAAATGTTATTTTGTATACAATCTGCCTATGTTTCAATTGTAATTGGTTTGACTTCAAAACTTGATTAGGGAAAAAATATTTAATAGAACAATATGAAACGAAATGAACTTGTGCTAGATATCATAGCTAGAAATCTAAATTCAAAAAAATTATATTTTTATCCTTCATACAAAAAAATTTATGTTGTATATAGTGAGCGTCACTCCTTAAAAATGTCGTTTTTAAAAAAAAGCTAGTTTTCGAAGGAGATGGAAAAATAAGTGCAATTTGATTCCAAATTTTTTGAAAAAAATATATTTAGAATCTATAGGAAAAACTTCACAAATCACTAGTTTGCATCATCTTCAAATTACTCACGGTTTAGCCGCTATAGGGGCCCGAAAGTGAAGATTTAGTTTTAAAAAATTAATTTAGTGTCCAATTTTCCCAAAAATTATAAACTAGTATTGTGGGATCACCCTGCTTCTTCTTATAACCATATTTCATATATACCTGCATGCATCAATTAGGTCAGCCTAATTGGATGCAATTCATATTTTCAAAAAGATAACTTGTCAGCTTCATATAAATATTTTCTGAATGTAATTCACCCATGTCATGTAACATCATGTGGATTGGGACCAAAGCTAGGTCTCACATATAATGAAAAATTATGTAGAGCAATAAACTAAGTATTAGGTCGACCATGATTAACCTAATACCAAAATTCAATTACCAAAATTGATGCCAACGTATCACCCAAACATATGAACATCACATAATACATACATACATACATGCTTTTGACAATCATAATCCTTTTCCCAAAACTTTAGATCATGTTGGTTACTAGAGAGAATATGCAGACCAAAATACTGTTTCAAATACCAGATGTGATAAGCTTGATCTGCACACTGGTACAGGGTACCAGACCAACATAGTGACATCAATGACAATATAGGACATACTTCCAATAATCTCCCCCTTTGGAATTGATGGAAACATGTGCAAATATTCCAATTCAAAAATCTTCTTCAATCTCTCCAAAAATTCTCCTCCAAATATCTCCCCCTTTGAAATGAATGGAAAAGGGTGCCAAAAACGATGTAAACATGGTAACATCTAATGTTAAAAAAAAAATTATATTTCATCAAAATTTCAAAACCTCAAAACTTTAGATCATGTTGATTACCAGAGAGAATATGCGGACCAAAATACCAAATCAAATACCGGATGAGATAAGCTTGATCTTCACACTGGTACAAGGGACCAGACTAACATGGTGACATCAATGACAATATAGGACATACTTACATGAAATTCCACAACACAAGAACACTCGATTTTATGTGGAAAACCCAATGAGGGAAAAACCACAGTGAGGATTAGCTCACAGTATATAGTTATTTTAATACCGGTTACAAGGACGCTCACTTCCAGATACAAAAAGATCACTACTTACAAGGACTCACTATCCAAAAATGGAGGCTCACTTTCTACAAAAATTAGGTAAACAAAAATGGCTAACCGCTACAGTTGAACTGATGAAGTTACACCACAAGTGTTGATTTAGTTCCTTTGATTCTCAAAGTATTCACTGCTATGATAGTAGACTGATCTTCAACCTTCTATTCGCACACTTTACTTACCACTTACACTTATTTTATTTTTTGCATTCACATTCCATACATGCTTCTTCTTCTAACCATCTTTCATATATACCCGCATGCATCAATTAGGTCGGCATAATTGGATGCAATTCATATTTTCAAAAAGATAAATTGTCATCTTCATATAAATATTTTCCAAATGTAATTCACCCATGTCATGTAACATCATGTCGGTTGGGACCAAATCTAGGTCTCACATATAACAAAAAATTATGAAGAGCAATAAATTGAGTATTAGGTCGGCCATGATTAACCTAATACCGAAATGGAATCACAAAAACTGATGTCAGTGTATCACCAAAATATATGAACATCTAATAATACATACATACATGATTCCAATAATCATAATCCTTTTCCCAAAAATTTAGATCATGTTGATTACTAGAGAGAATATACAAACCAAAATACTGGATCAAATACCGAATGAGATAAGCTTGATTTGCACACTGGTAGAGAGTATCAAACCAACATGGTGACATCAATGACAATATAGGACATACTTCCAACAAATAAATGCAATATCTAACCTAGGATGCAATTAAAGACTTCCAAATTAGAAAATTGCAATACTCAATATGTCAGGTTAACCAAACGAAACATAGATAAATAGGGTTTATATTAACGTGAATGGGTCAAGATGATGAGCCACTAATTTTCACTATGAAACATTAAATTATGAGGGCCAAAATTCCTAAATAAAAATTAGAAACTAATCCTAACTATTATAGAAAATATGAGGGGAGTTTTGAGAGATCAAAATGATGTGTACCTTGCTGCAAGAGGGCTATTTTTAGGGCACAAAGGACTCAGTCGCCTTTAGTGGCGAATGGGTCCCTATTAGAGTATCTAAAATTGAGATCTGGGATTTGTTCCTTGATTCTTGCACTCTTAGATCCTCGTTTCTTAGCTCTTGACATCCTATAATAATTTTTGTAGCTTTATTTCTATGTTCTTGCACTATGAATGCCAATTTGACAACTTGACAACTTGACAACTTTGACAATTTTGCTTCAAACTTCTTCTCCACTTAATCTTCGACCTGTAAATCTGCAAATTCAAATTCAAGAGGAGAAAAACTTGTTGGTTTATAGTTAATAGGGGTTTTCCTAAGTCAACCCCCTTTGTAGTTAATTAAACCAAATGATGAAATAATGAAGTGATGATACCTTGGAAGTTATCTTGGAGTGTAAATATTCAAACTAACATGTAATGGCCATGAAGATTGTAGATCTTGATCTCAAATTAGATGTGTAACAATTGATTGCAAGTATACCTTCAATGCTACATCAACTATCTTAGCTCAACAACATGCATGAATGCACTATGCCTTTGACATGATGAAATGACCTTGAATTGTTGCAATAGACTCTTGATAATCTTCCTTTGAATGCCTTTGAAATTCTCTTGAAATGATCTAATTCTTCAAAACTTGAATGCTTAGGCCTCTTGTAAATTTTCTAGGAGAAACAAGGTGAATTAACACCGTATTTATACTAAATCTAGAGATTAACCTTGAAATTCAAATAATTCAAGCCGACCATAGATCTAGGATTAAAAATCATTAGAATCCCGCAAAAATTAAATTCAAAAAGGGGTGTCCTATGTGAGAAGGACCCATTCACCACTAAAGGTAAATGGGTCATAACACAACTTTCTAGGACCTTGCTTTGGGGCAATGAAATAACATAAAAAATCCACCACAAAAATGCATAGAAAGGGGTGTCCTATGTGGAGAGGACCCATTTTCCGGGTATGTGCAGGATCATGATGGGCCAAAAAGTGGCGATATGTAAGCCATATGATGGTCCATGTGGCTAGTGACTTTTTTTTAACCAAAATTGATGAAACGAAAAGGGTTTTTAGAGGCGATTCTTAGCTTTCCACCAATATAAATTATGCTATACTTTGAATTTAATAAATAATTATTATTCATTTTCTATTAGAATTACGAATAAAGTCCTGATTGATATGTTGATTGAAAAACATCTATAACTTTCAAATGGTGTCACATTTTTTGAATCCGAAACATGTGTCAAATTCTATGCTTTGCATACTATACGATTAAAAAATAAAAAATTGAATTTCATGAATTTTTGACCAAGTTAAGGTGGTTAGACAGACGAGTTTTTATATTTTTTAAAAATTGTAATAAAAAATTCATAATTAATTATTTACTTGGAAAAAAACTATAAAAAAATATGCATCACATCGAGACACGAGTCGTCTACTTATATCTAAAATCTTATAAAAAAATATTATTATTTTATTGTGGTTAGTATGGTCAGATAGACACCTACTTCTTATTTTTACCCTGAAATTTAAATACTACTAGATTGAAATTTCAAATTTTCACCAAATAGATTTTTTTTAAAAAATAAAGGTCTAGTAGTTTAGAAACTACATTCAATTTGCTACAGATTCTTTTTTTACATTTTTTTGAAATAATATAGATAACTTATTCGATTTTTTACATCAAGTTGTCTAACTCTGATTTTTGTCTTTTTATTGCCACTTAAGGACCTATTTCTTCCTTGATGATCCTGCACATACCCTGCCACTAAAGGCAAATGAGTTCTAGCACCATTTTATAAGACCTTGATTTTTCTAAATTAAATGTTATGCAATTTGAATAATGGGTGTCAAGATATATCTCTGGAAAATACAATTAAGAGGGCTTGAATTTGAACTAAATGGGCCAATTAGGCTCAATTAATTAATGAAACCCTAGAGAAGCGTGAAAGTGTAATAAAAAACTTTACAACAACTGAAATAAGGTACAATTTAAGAAATTTTATTAAAAAGGGCCCTAGATTGATGTGAATGTGTAAAACACATTACAACATTAAATCAAGGCATAATTAGGTTAATTATATATCAATTGTTCCCAAATTAAGTGTGTAAAAGGGTTACTTTTTTCAACACTGTAGAATAAAATACCAAGATTAGACATCTCTTGTACCCATTCCTTGCTTTTAGATGACACATTACTATTCAGTCACCCCTCGGTGAGTGAAGCCAAAAATATAAAGTATGTGTTAGACAACTACTATCTAATTTTAGACCAAATGATGAATATGAAGGTCAAAAATATTTTTTCATAATACTAGCTCTCTAGTAATGGGTCACATACTCTCCATTTTAGAATTTAGATAGTATAAACTTCCCTACACCTATCTAGGTATTCCTTTCTTTGTAGGGGCTCAAAAAGTCTCAATTTGGCACAAGATCCTAAAAACTATACAAAGTAGAGAAACATCCTATAAGGGTAGACGGTTATTTGTAGAAAATAGATTTACTATGATAAGAGTAGTGTTATCCACCATTGCAAATTATTTCTTATTAGTACTCAAAATACCAATAGGGATTCATGAGAATATTATCAACACAACTAGGTAGTTTCTATGGAGAGGAAATTTGGATAAATCCAAAATAATACCTTTAGTTCCTAGGAGAAAATATGCAAGGATAAAATATTCAGAGGTGCTGGTGTCCAAAATATAGAACTGGGAAACTTGGCCTTAGGTGTGAAGCTAATGTGGAAACTCTATACAAACCCTTCTTGAAAATGGAGTTGAATCACAAGATTCAAGTACCTTGATTCACTAGCCCCAAAAATAATCTTCACTTTGGAAAACCCTCAAAGAGGATAAAAAATATGGATTTTAATTATCATATGTCAAGATGTACTCTCACCTTTCCTATCATGGGCTCTTAACAATGGTGAAAAGGTAAAATTTTGGGAAGATTCTTGGAATGGTCACACCGTGCTAACTTTAGTTGATGGCCTACAAGAGGCTTAGGCTTGTCTAAAATTGGTCTGGCGATCCAAGCTTAAGCACTATGTAGTGAGGGATAATGCAAATTTCAAAGCCAATGTAAGTTGGAAAAATTTCTATAATCTCCCATTCCTCAACAACAAAAGTAAGCTGCAAGCAATATTAGACACAAGAACTGTCTTACTATAATATTCTAAGGATATAATTATTTGGGCCCCATCCAAAAGAGGATAATATAATGTAAAAGAGGGATATAAATATTTGACTTTTGAGGATAGAATTCAACTAGGTAAGTGGCCATATAAGCTTTGTTGGCATGCCTCAATTCTCCCTAAATCAAGAACTTTCGTTTGGTTAGCTCTTCATAACAGGATTCTAACTAGTTGTGGGCTTTCCATGTTGGGTATATCCCAATCATTCAATTTCATTCTATGTGGAACCCACTAGGAATTATTGGATCATCTTTTGCTCCATTGCAACTTTTCTCAAACATGTTGGAATAGGATCCAAAATAAACTTCATTAGTTTTCCCCTACCAAGTTCACAATTTTGGAATTATTTATGTAATGATGGAAATTGTAGTCCCTTCTTGTATATGGTACAATTTCTCACTTAATATGGACCTATTTTAGTACCCTTTCATTTATAACCCCTTAAGTCATCATTAATAGGCCCCTACTTGACCCTTTATTTCAAATCTTAAGGCTTATTTTGACTAAAATCCCAACAAAATGAATAAATATACTTAGTTTTCTTACAACCCATCACTGACCCACCCCAAAAAACTAGGGTAGGACTCATACTCCACCTTGGTAATATGAGTCCCCCCTAAGTGGGACCCATATGCCACAAGTGGCATATGAGTTCTGTGTGGTTCCTTTTTAGGGTTTGACCAGGAAATTCAAGTTATTAATTCAAAATTTTGGTTGATGTCGGTATTTGAGATCTAAATAATAGTAAATTAGATGAAGTGCATATATAAACAATCCTTCAAGTCATTATTTTCATCTAGAAAAATAAAATTAAAGATGTAAGCATTCACAAGCACTCAAGAATTATTTCACAAGAATATTCAAGAGCAAGTAGCAAGAAAAGTTGAAGTCTTGGAGTAGGATAATTGTGTTTTTGCAGGTCTTCAATCTCACTTTAATTCAAGATCTATCATTGTCAAGGATTGATTATGGTTTCTTGTGGTGAATCATGATGGATTCTAGGTTGGAAAGATGCAACTAGCCATTGAACCAAGCCTAATGACTTGTTTCCTAAGTGATTCCATCCTCCATTATCACTCTACTTTGAACCTAAGGAAGGAACATGTATTATTAAGGCTTATTAGGGTGATTAGATATCTCACAAAGTGAGTCTTTCATCTTCATGTTTCATTCATGCATCTCATTCTAGCACATTATAATACACTTGCATTGCATTCCAGGTTTCCTAATCTTAGATGCACTTAAGGTTAGGGTTTATATTTATCTTTTCTCTCAAGATCCATTGTTTCTATCAAGGTTTAATTACCGAACTAGGCGTTTGACCAAGGCAAACCCCTGAGAAGAAAATCAACACTATATTCTATTTTACAAGTCTTTTTATAGGTTTAGATCTAAAAATCAGATCAAGAAGAAAGAGCAAGGATAAAATAGTAGATTCAAACTTTGAATTTTTGAAAAAGCTAATCGGGACTAATACGCCACTTGTGGCGTATGATTCCTAGTACAATGAATTTTCTAGATTTCTTAAGATCATGTCATGCCATCACCAGATTCTTACATTTCAGTCCAGAAACCCCAATTTGGGACTGATACACCTAGCTTGGCATATAAGTACTAGTGTGCCTTAAATTCAACATTTTCAACATTTTAGATTTGATTCTAAGCTACTACAATTTTCCAAGTGCACCTCTCTAATTTTTCAATATTCTATTTATATTTGCATTCATTTCTAGGTCATTTACTTTTTCATATCATTAAGTTTCATAATTAGATCTTGCATGTTACTAGTCTTTCCAAGCCCTAGCTTGGCAGTGAACCCCTTTGTAGTCTCTAATCATACTTTGTCACCAAAAAGTGTAGCCTTCACACTTTTCACTCAATTGGGCCTTTTCCCTTGGATTTTGGCCTAGCTTTAAATTGATCTAATATTGTGATGTGGCCAATACATTAACATTAGGTCTTGAACACTTGCAAATCAATAACAACCTAATGGTGTTTTACAAAGGTGGTGTGAAGTGTTGTAACACATCTTCCCACTTTTCTAAGACCCTTTCAACAAAATTCACCTAAACAACCCATTTTTACCTCTTTCCAAGCCTTTTGCCAAAGTGTTGTAAAGTGTTGCAATACATTTCCACACTTTCCTAGGATTTTCATCTCTAATTCAACCCTTTCTCATGATAAATTTTCCCCTTAATGTACTTTTACGCCCGACTTAGGTGTGTTTCAAGAGACAAGCCCATTAATCATCATTTAACACCACTTAAATCCTGACCACCACTTGAATTTTTCCAAGTGGACTAGTCGCCACCTTGGGCGACCTAGTCCCTTTTGGCATGAAATTCAAAATTAAAACAAAATTCTAACAAGAATTTGCCTCCAAAACCCTAAGGTTGGCCTATCATGTGTTATTTTCAGGGAATTAGGGCATAGCATGTATAAATAAGGGTTTTTATCCTCATTTCCCCTCTCCCTTATCATCATTTTCATATTTGCAAGCACTCAAGCACTCAATCTTCTCAAGAAAGCATTCAAGCACTTAGCATTTTCAAACATCATCCATTGGAGTTGGTTCTTGCATGTCTTCGAACATCTTCAACAAGGGTTTGGTGAGTGTTGACGCAATATTTTGCATGTAGCAGCAGCCTTATGGGAAATTTAGCTATTGGGGGACATGATGTGCTAGCTAAATAACCTCTAGGATTTTATCGAAGCCGACTCTTTATTTAATGGGTGAAGTAAAGGGTAAGAGAGATTGCAGGAATGTAAAATTTTCACTACAGGCGATGCGCCAAATTCTTTAGACAACTTTACCAGAGCACAGTGCATAATGCAAAGGCCCGAACCACTAAATTGTTGTTGTTTAAGGTAATTTTCTCAAAAGCACTTATCATGCAAAAATACCCTCTAATTTGTATAATGTAATCAAGCATAACTTTGTATTAACACAGAAGAGTTGTAGAAACATGATTTGTATTCATTCCAGCTATGAGAGGTTACAAAAACTGAAGAACAGACATTCATACAAAAATGAAGATAACAGCACAGGTCAATAGTTCCAACAAATGCTTGAAAACAGAAAGGCTGAATTTATTTGGCACAGTCCGAAGTCTTTGAATTAAAAGCAACTATTACACAAGGCTTACTTCCCAGTGCTTGGGAGTTTTTTCCAAAACTTAATCAACAACTAAATAAAGAAAACAAGGCCCTATTTATTGGCCAGTCCACTGCCTAGAGATGCATCAAGAGAAGAGAAAACCACACGCAGTGATCGACAACCCAGATCATCTCGAGCCGCCACAGTAAACATCCATCAATCAACAACACGCCAGCAAGGCCATGCAGCAGCAGGAGAGGACACGTAACAGTAGGAAGTACAAAAGATTTGTCAGCATTTCCAAGGTAACAGAAGGGGAAACAGAAACGCCACGTGTCACCCAGATGGAGCCCGACAGAAAGCTAAAAAGGTGCATAGCAGAAATCCTCAAAAGAAAGCCACGTGGAGAGCTCCGAGCAAAATAAATAATGAGGCGGGCCCAACTCGAAAAAGCAGCCAGAGTGAGCCACGTAGCACACAGACAGAGATTGCCGAAAAGCGAAGCGAAGGAAAATGAAAAGCTTCGCGAGAAAGCCACATGGAGAGCTCTGAGGGAAGTGAGCATTTGGAAAATAAGGCGCAGCCACAAAGGTAAATATAAAACTGCAAGGCTTTCGGCAATTTTTGTTGAACAATGAGTGTTTACATTTTCTTGTCATTCAATCATCTTTCCATTTTATTCTATTTCATTTGGGTTTGATTACCAACATGCGGTTTGACTAAGGCAAACCCCTATTATCTAACCCTAACCTTTTCCTTCTCTTTAAATGTGTGCTTTGCAGGTTTGTATGTAGATTATTCAAAGAGTAAAGTGTTGAAAAGGTGTCATCATTCCCTCCACAACATTCCAAGTCAACAAACCCTAGAAGAAGCTAAAAGACAACTTGCAGGTCATTTTCTGAAGATTCAGACACGAGTCTCTATCAAAAATAGAAGTACAAGTGGGAACCTATAGATTCTAGCCTTGAAACTCCTGAAATCTTCAGGAGGACTAGGTCACCATCATTGGCGAATTAGTCCATGTACCAGGCCGGCAAAGTGGTTTTTGTGTTTCTGGATACCCTTTTACCAGAAACCCATTTCAAAAAAATTCTCGAGAAGAGGACTAGGTCGCCCACTCCGGTATAAGTGTCCCAGTGAGCATTTCTAGAAGATTCCAGAAGATTCCAGAGCTCCTCTTCTTTAGCCTTCAGTTCCTAGGTGCACCACTTCTATCTCTTCCAGTTTCTTTCCAATTTGCATGCATTTAGGTCATTAAGTTTTCTTTTCATATAGTTTACATTTACATTTTCATTTAGTTTACATTTCATAGTTAGTTTGTTTCATTACACTGCAGCACTTAGGCAGACCCTATCACACACAACAAAACCCCTATCTTTGAATGAACTCACCAAAAAATACATAATTAGTGCAAAAGAGAGTCATTCTTCCATCCAAGCTCCTAGGTGAAAAACCCTAGGGGTCTCATTGGGGAATCATCTTTCCCTTCTTGTATATATTTTTGGTGGTTCACATACCCTAGGATAATATTTTTCAAGATCTCTTTCCCCCTTTCTACCTTCAGATTGAGATCCCCAAGGTTTCCTTGAATGAAACAATAGTGAAATAGGAACCCTTTATTGTGCTTCATCTCCCAAAAGGTGGAGCACCCTATTTATGTTGTTACAATTTTGAAGCTGGTTGTTTCTGTATAAAGGTTTTCTCTTTGAAGAAATTTGGGCGGTGATCCTAGATTTACTGGTATGGAACATTTGGCTTGAGCGGAACAAAAGAATTTTCAGAAATAGTTTCTTAGATTTGAAAATTTTCCTCAATAAGTTGGAAAGAAATATTTTGAAGCTGTTTATGGAAAATGTAGTAAAAAAACCAAACACACACAACTCATTCTCAAGTTGGGACAGTAAAATGTTAAAGAATTGGTCTCTTTTGAAGGTTCCAAACCAAGAAGCACACTCTAATTCCCAAAAAGTTGATAGAAGGAGTATCAAATGGTGCACCCCACCTACAAATATTGTGAATTTAAACTTTGATGGTGCATATAAAGGAAATTCGAGTCTATCAAGACTAGGGTGTGTAATTCACAATGAAAAATGAGAGCTCCTAAAGGGTTTGTCTTTGAAGTTACCTATGAGCACTAACAATTTAGGAGAGGTGCATTACCTTTTATCAGTTATGAAGCTAGCACATAGCATGTAGCTCAAAACTATTCATATTGAAAGAGCCTCTCTAAACATTATCAATGCTTGTAGGAATTGACAGGCTAAAAACTAGACCATTTCTTATGTATTGAAATCAGTGTGGAAGCTACTAAAGGATTTTTCTTTAGTAACATTTACACACTATTAAAGGGAAGAAAATTTGGAAACAAGAACTCTAGAAAACCACACTTGCAAAATGGAACCAGAAACCCTCCAAACCAATTCATCTAATTTCCTCTTCCTGGAGGATTTTGCACAAATTTTTTATAAAGAAGTTCAAGGGAGCAGCACTTTGGTGACCCCAAGCTAGAAACATGTTTTTAATTATAGATCTCTTCTATTTTTTCACATCATTAGTGTGATATCTTTTTGTGTGGGTCTCAAAGCACTGTGGAAATAGAATATAATATAATGCAAAATGCTACACCCTCTGTGCAACTCGAAGAGCCTTATCTTAAGCTTGGTGATTTTCAATGCTTACGAAAATTTATTTCACATGGTCCATATGATGGCTATTTTAAACTACTCAAACATAACAATGCAGTCATCCCCAAAGGAGGTCTCAAAGTAAACACTTTGAGCCTAATGCCCACTAGGGGCGCATGACTCTTACACACAATCTTTGAAAGCTTTGGAGCTTGAAGGTTGTGGAAGGTATGAAAAAAATAAAATTTATTTAGCCTACCACCCAAAATTATGATACTACCCACCCCCTTGTAGGTGCCTAAAAACTCACTTTAAATTGAGCAAATAGGTAGATAATGAGAGGTTGTTTGTTGTAAGCAACTCACACAACCTTTACAAAGGTTTAGACATGTTCCGCAAGATAAATAACAAGTTTAAGAGGCATAAAATAAGTTGTATATGCACAAACTAACTTGCTTTCAAAAACAAACTACTGTTGTGGGTACCTGCAGCGCTGGCTGTAGGTGACTATTCAGAATTTCAGCAACATAAAACACTCAAAACTTGCACAAAAAATTTGATACTTCCATAACAAAAAACCCAAAACCATTATAACTCATAGACACATGCACATAGACAACAACTATAAAGAGGAAAATATTATATTACTTTTAAAAATGATTTTTTTTACACATTTAAACATGAATTTACATAAATATCTGCAAAAAGAGTACCCTCTATCAATCCTCTTCATTTTTCTTTGTGCTCCTATTGTCTACTACTGGCTTCTTTGACCATTTCCAAAAATTCTTCTATTGTCCTCCAATATTCCCTATTGTCCTCTTCTTTTCTCCTCAGTTTTTGTTGTTCTAACCTCTCTTTTTTTGTTCTCTCTTCTATTTTTTTTGTTGTTCTATTCTTCTTCTCCCACTTTCCAAAATCTAGACGCTTCCCCTCAAAAAATCTCCAAAAATCTCGCCTAAAAAGTTGTAACGTTCAAAATCATCCACAAATGCTTCCACCTACCTATTTTTGACTTCAAAATCTCCCAGGCCCAGTCCCTTCTTTCACATTTGTTTTACTGCTTCTCATTAAATGAGCTCATGGGAGGTAGTTTCTACCTCTAAGTCAAACAAAATTCAAATTTAAAATTTAAACTCCTTACAACTCCTTCACGTGGCATTAGCTGGGTAAATAATAAAAAAGATTTAAATAAACTGATGCCCCTGCATCAAACTACTGGTCTATAAAAATTTGTGAGCCCTTGCTCACTGTGTAAAGATATTTTTTGATGTATGTTAAAGGTTTGATTGTTGCAAGTTAGAAACATTTTCATCTTGTGCTAATTAAAGTGTTTCTAGCTCTATTGAGCTCAACCATGTTGCATCCTCCATCGATCTACCCTTTCATCTCACTAAATATTCATTGCACTCTTTACCCCTTGTCTTCCTAACAACTCTTGAATCCAAAACATCTTCAATATCCTCTTTTGCTTTGTTAGGAAATTTTTCCTTCCATTTTTCTGGTAATTCTTTCTCTTTATATTGTTGGCTGCTCCAACTAAGTTTTTCCCTCACTTTTTGGTGTAAATCTTGCATATGTTTGCAAAATCTTCTCCTTCATCACTTCTCTTGTATCCCTCACTATTTTCAAGCTCCCTTAATTTTGAAATACCCTTCGGGTTGTAACCATATACAATTTGGAATGGACTCTTACCTTGCTGAGTTCTTGGTAATCCAAGCACGAAATCCATACTCACATCTTCCCATGGTTTTTCCAGTATGGTTAATGGCTGATATAAGCTTGTATTTTGACTCCCTCCTTTGGAATATTGAAAAAATTGACATCCTTGCACACATTTTCTTATTTTTTCCCTCATTATTGGCCAAAAATATCTTTCACTCAACTATTTCATTGTCTTATCGGCTCCAAAATGTCTAGCTAAACCATCACAATATTTTCCTCTTATAAAATTTTGCTTCATTGATCCTTGAGGCATCCATATTTGTTGTCCTTTGAGCCACAATCTATCTTGTATAAGGTAGTCCATACAAGGTGCCATATCCATATTGGTAGGAACTATACATGTTGTACATGCACCCTTAAAATCCAAATCATCTTTGTATAACTCTTTAATGGCATAAAACACAACTACTTCAACTCTCATTTCAGTAAATGATGTAGCCCTCCTACTTAATTCATCCTCTCTTATCTGAATTTCGTGATATCCACTCTTTAAATCATTTTTGGTAAAATATCTATCTTTTCCCAAACAATCCATGAGATCATCCATTCTTGGTAAAGGAAAATGATACCTTATTGTTATTTTTTTGATGAATCTTGATTCCATGCACATTCTCCATTCACCATGCTTCTTTGGTTCTAACACAACTCGTACCGTGCATGGGCTAAGACTCTCTCTAATCAGTCCTCTTTCCAATAATTTTTGTAGTTTTTTGTTCACTTCTTCATTTTTTGCAGGTGTCAACCTATAGGCTACTTTGTTGGGTAAACTTTCCCCTAGAATCAAATCAATGTGATGGTTGATGCTCCTCATAGGTGGTATCCCTTCTAGTAAATCCTTGATCATAATTTCATCAAACTCTTCAAGCAACTCCTTTACTTCTAAAGGCATGTCACTATTGTCCTTTGTTGCATCTACTTGTAGCTCCTTGGGAACTACTGCAAAACGCAATGTTTCCCCTTTAATCTCCTTCAAAAATTGTTTCCTTGTAACTAGCAATGTTCTTGGACCACTTTCCACCTCTTCTTCCTTGGTTGCCAATGGTGTAAGAGTATGTTTTCTTCCATTTTTCTCCAAGGTATAGGTATTTTCTCTTCCATTATGGATTTCCTTCCTATCAAATTTCCATGGCTTCCATAAGAGTAAGTGGCATACATCTATGAGCATGATATCACACCACACCTCATCTTCATATGTTCCTATTCGAAAATTTACTAGCCATTGTTGATCAACCAAGACTTGGTTCCCTTTTTGCAACCATGACACCTTGTAAGGGGATGGGTGAGTTGTCATTTTTAACCCTAACTTTTCAACCATTTAAATTGAAACTAAATTATCAATGTTTCCACTATCTATTATGACTTTGCAGCATTTTCCACTTGATTTACATATTCTTCTAAATATTTTTTTCCTTTGGGCAGGTTCCTCTTCTTTTTTGGTTGGCTTCAACAACACCATCTTCATCATCAGTGATCCCCATCTCTCAAGTTCATGTGGTTCACTAGTAGACCTTGTAGATTCATTATCCCCTTTTGCTACGTGAGCACTTGTTGCCCCTATTCTCCTTGATCCTTATGGGTTGCATTGTGGGCATTCATAAAACCTATGACCTAACTCTCCACAATTAAAACATGTGCCTTTAAAGCCTCTACCTTGTCCTATTCCATATCCACCTCTACCTCTCATTGGGTATGGTCTTAACCTTCTTTCATCCTTCTCTTTTGGAATTTTTGATGGGTTGGGCTCCTTACCATGGTTATAATTTTTATGTTGCTGCACTTCCCCTTTGTTGAATCCACCTCTACCTTTGTTTTTTTCTTGCTTCCTTGCCAATTTCTCTTCAACCTTTAGAGCATATTGATATGATTCTTCCACATTTCACAGCCTTATCATACTTAGTTCATCTTGAATGTTCAACCTCATCCGATTAAAATATCTTGCTACTTTTTCATGGTTTGATTCATTATGACTAGATTTGATGGAAATATTGTAAAACTCCTCAGTATAGGCCTTCATACTCAACTCTCTTTGTCTTAAATTCTGTAATTTCTTGAGAATCTCAAGTTGATAATCATTGGGAAGAAACTTAGCCTTCATCTTTCTTACTATCCAATCCCATCGAGTGATATTTTCTCTACCATTTCTCCTTCTCTTAGTCTATACCTATTTCCACCAAAGTGTTGCATGACCAGTCTTCAACCTTGTTTGATAAAACTTCACTCTTTTTGGGTTCTCTACTTCATCATACTCAGAGTATTCCTCCATCTGTGTTATCCAATCAATTAGCTCATCTAGTTCTAAACTTCCTAAGAAGCTTGGTAACTCTACCCTTGTTCCTTTCCCAATATTGGAAATAGCTCTTATAAGTCTTCTTTCACCCACATCCATATCTCCATCTACATTGTCACCATCTTGTTCAACCATCTCTTATCCACTTTCATCATCTTCACTGTCACTTTCTTCAAGTTCTCTACCTCTTCTCATTCCACCTTCTAATGCATTCATTCTTTCCTAAATTTCCCTTAGGGTTTCCAAAACCTCATCTATTCTTCCTGCTACTTTTGCAGTTGCAACCTTTGCCATCCTTCTCCTTGGAGGCATCCTGCTACTCTAAATCTCCTTCTTACTATATTTTTCCTTGCTACAATATCCCTTGTTGTAGGGACACACCCATAGTTCACACTCAAAAGGTATTACTCTAACCCCAATCTCAGACCAATATCCTTCTTCCCAGAGTTGTAGTTATGCTCTGATACCACACTGATGGCACCCAGCCTCTTATAGGCACCTAAAAACTCACTTTAAATTGAGCAAACAGGAAAAAAAGGAGAGGTTGTGTTACTGTAAGAAACTCACACAACCTTTACAGAGGTTTAGACATGTTATGCAAGCCAAATAACAATTTTAAGAGGCATAAAATAAGTTGTAGATGCACAAACTAACTTGTTGTAAAAAATAGACTGTTGCTATAGGTAACCGTAGCGCTAGCTATAGGTGACTAATCAAAATTTCAGTAACATAAAATACTCAAAACTTGCACACAACATTTTATACTTCTAGAATAGAAAACCCAAAACCATTATAACTCATAGACACATGCACAAATACAACAACTATAAAGAGGAAAATATTATATTACTTTTAAAAATAAATTATTTGTACACAATTAAACATGCATTTACATAAATATCTACAAATAGAGTACCCTATATCAATCCTCGTCCTTTCTCTTTGTGCTCCTATTATCTGATATTGGCTTCTCTGACCATTTCCAAACATTCTTTTGTTGTCCTCCAACATTCTTTGTTGTCTTCTTCTTTTCTGCTCAGTTTTTTTCTCTTTAGGCCTCTTTTTTTGTTCTCTCTTCTATTTTTTATGTTTTTCTATTCTCCTACTCTCGATGTCCAAAATCTAGAAGCTTCCCCTAAAAAAATCTCCAAAATCTTGCCTAAGAAATTGTAGCGTTCAAAAAGCTCCATAAATGCTTCCACCTACCTATTTTTGACTTTGAAATCTCTTGCCTAATCCCTTCTTTCGCATTTTTCTTACTGTTTCTCATTAAATGCGCTCATGAGAGGTAGTTTCTACCTCTACGTCAAACAAAATTCAAACTTAAAATTTAAAATCCTTACAGCTCCTTCACGTGGCATTAACTAGGTAAATAATAAAAATGATTTAAATAAAATGATTCCCCTACATCAAATTACCAGATATTAGATGGGCACAAGTGTAGGAACATCTTGAGCTTATAGAATTGTAGAAGGTGTGTGATTGGTTTCTCAACAACTTTTCCACTAATATTATATTTATGATTGTTAGGCAACTCCAAGAGTAGTTTTAAAGCTATGTTGATACAACTGATGTGTGTTATATTCCCCTAAGTTAAGTTCCAAAGGTGAACACATTAGGTATAATGTCAGGCAATACCACAAGTCACAAGAGCACAAACTCAAGAAAATTTGGGCTTTCAATTTTCACAAAGGTGTGCCATTGGTTTCCTTATTACTTGCGAGCCCACAAGAGAAAACATGTAAGCTCTTAATAGAAATCTGATATCCACTAGCACCATGTGTCAATTGGGCACAGTCCTATGAAGGCCCATGCCTAAGAAATACTAAAATAAAGCACCATTAGCTCGTTGTCACTTCTAAAAGGAGTTTTGGAAGTCTGTGATTATTCACACTTGTTAAGAACATTAGTTTGAAAGGCCACTACAAATGTTAGAAGCCTCTAGTTTTGAGGGATTACTATTTTGATACTTTCTTAGCCAAAGGTGGTAGACCTCCTTCCATACAACACTTGTGTCTAAACTTGATTTGATGGGTATTAATGAATATTAATCTAGCATAGAGATGCATTCAAAGATCAAGGATGCTAGCTATAATCATGAATGTTATGTACTCATACCAACATATAATATTGTGTTTATTTTCTCTCAAGATGGAAGTTAATTGAATCTAAAATTCATAAATCATCATCACCATCCATATACACATACGATTAGATTTTAATAGGTTTTATTGATACACTCTAAGGGGTTCTTTTCCATGTATGAGTATTACTTGAAATTAGTGCAATCAATTAATTAACTAAGCACTCCAAAATTCATAGTGAGCATATTTGTTTCAAAGGCTTTCTATCTTCCTATGAAGAGTTATGGATACTCCCACCAGTCTTGTGAGCACCTGCGGATAGATGGCCTTCTGAGGCACAATCACAGAGCTCTGATTGAAATGAATCATGCTCGAACTAGATTTTATGCTGATTGAAGCAGTCAAACTCATCCTTGGCTAAGAATTCTTGGTGTCAGAAGAATGGTATAGAGTTGATTCAGATATATTATCATATTTTGTGGCACCATTACTAGAACTGCACACTTTAAAAGTGGAGGAGGTGGAAATGGCATGCAAGCTTTTTATACCCAATATTTTAGGTGGGTTGGAAGTGGTGATAGATGCTGCCTCATTTGGCCTAGGTATTTCCAAGCCTCATGACTTGGAGCCTCCTCTAGTGTTGGGAGAGGAAGTAACCTTCTTCCTCTTCATTCTAGATATCAAAGGAAATGCACTACATGACCATAAAAAGTGGGTAGTAGTGGAAGTAAGATTCCTAGGGAAAATGTTGCATGTTGAGTCGGTCCAAGACTTTGAATGGTTTGAAAATATTATTAATTATATTTAGGAAATTGGTAATGTATAGTCTATTTTCCTCTGCAAGATCTGAACTCTGGTATTTTTGAACAAAAATTTATAATATTTTGCTATAGCAAGACTTTACAATATTAGCAAGGTTTGTAGCTACTTCGGGTTGGTTGGTTGTTTGGGTCTAGAATTTCTAAAGACTACATTAAGGACCATAAATTTTAAATAGTTGATTCATACATCATGTTGGGTTGGTAGGTTAAATTAAAGACGATTTCTCTATTTTTAGCCCTTGACGAGCTATGACTGCAATTACTTTTTAATCATGTATTCATATTTTAAGATTAATATGAATGTTTAGGCCTCTTTCCTTTTATCCTTATATATCTATATATATATATATATATATATATATATATATATATATATATATATATATATATATATATATATATTTATCTTAATACATTATGTATTCAATTAAATTTTTTTCATAGGAATATTAGATATGAGAAGTACTCCAATAATTGTACATTGTTCCACTATTAAAAAAAATTAGTTAACTTGTTTGAAGTGACATGTTGACAAGTGAAAAATAAATCTTAAAGCATACTAATTTTTATGTACATGTGTGTGTGTATTATACTTAGAACACCTAAGATCCATAGAAAAAAATAGAAAAATGCATGTCCATTGGTCACCCTAGCCATAGAAAAAATTAATATAGTCTAAACATGAAACCCTTAAAATCACCCAACCTATAGAAAATAAGGATCAAGCAATATTGTCTAAAAAATAGTATATCAAACTACCCAAGGACATGAAAAATTACATAGGCCCATGTGTCCTACCCAAACCCTTATATTCACAATTATAACAAACACCTCTTGAAGTGCACAATGAGAACAAACAATTGTACTAGTGGTGATAATTTATGTAACATCATTAGAATCCTCACTATCATAACAATCAAAAGAAGTATCTACCATGTACTCTAAGAGAACCACCTTAATACTTCTCATAATTTCCTCTATAGCTTATTGAAAGCAAGTTTATCATCACTTTTTTCTAATGCAAGTGATTGAGAATATAGTCAAAGAAAAAACATAGAATGATGGTTTATCTCTTTAATGTCATCATGGATCAAATGCAATCCAACAATTGAAGACAACATGCAATCTCTACTTATATTCTAGGCCATGTTGAATGCATTCCTTCTCCCCCTTGAATGACCTAGGTTGAGAAACAAATTTAACATGGATTTCCCAATACCAATACTAGGAGTGCCATCAATCTCCTTAACAAGATCCTAGATTCGCACCAACCACAACCTAAGATATGATTTCTTTACCTCCCATTTGATAAAAACCATGAATTCAACTACTGTCACTTTGCTAGAGACATGTCATTCCCAATATTTCCTTAAAATTCCTCTCATTACACCCTTCACCTTCTTACTTTGATCACTTTACCATCTACCACACCTCACACAACCTTTGGAAGCCATATGCCTACAAGGGAGAACCAATCTTTCACAACCACCATTAATCAAACTACCACAAATAAACTTAATCTCTCATTTCTTCACCAGCATGCAAAAAAAAATTCATGTCATAAAAATGAGTGTAGGCTCATCCTATCATCCACCCTTAACAATTAATCAAATATCATTTTGTGATACTTCAACCCCATTATCAAGTATTGTATGTGAGATAGAGAAATAGATGTAATAGATACATTTTTGTTTTCATATGCTTAAATATTAATGCAACTTTACTTTAAATTTATACACATATGATAGATAATTATATTATATATAGCAAAACAAATTACATAACATTTAGTAATATATATTTTTTATCTTTTATTTATTTGATAATGTTTTGATTTATATTTGCAATAAATATAAACATGATATCATTTTTATTTGTTTTGATACTAATATATATAATCACAACTATTATAGACCCCACTTAACTAATGACTCTTCCTCCTTAACTCGAAACCCAAATAATAATTAGAAATATTCAAGCAATGTCTATCAATTAATCAATAAAAACTTTATAAGTTTTAAATAATTAATAGAAATTTCTAAATTTCATTTAATTAATCAATATGGTCAAAAGGTACATCCAAAATGCTGGGTAAACAATACGGTGAATCATGGCCCCGGCTGCAAGAAAAACCCCTTCAGTAACTCACATCGCCCTCTATACAAACTCCTCTGAAGTCCATGTGCAGAGATTGATCTTTCTGGCATATATTTGTGCAGTAGTTTCATTGTGATTTTTCCATACGTCGATGAAGAAGAGCTAAGTTGTTCAAAAGCAGTGATATAAAACAGAATTGATGGTGGTGGATGGAGATAAACAAAATCAGTCACACAATATTGAGAAAAACAAACACAAAATCTTCACCGCGGCACAACGTTCATTCATCTTCATAAAAATGATTACAAATCCATACAGCTTGATGAGATTTACAGCAAACATATATTCTAATCGTCAGCAAAATGTAACAAGAGAGACAAGCGGTGCTTAAACATTGACATCTGAAAAGGGTGGAGAACAATGGCGATGTTAAGGCCGAGGCCCTCATGGTGAGGAAGCAAGAGCACCAGGCCAAACTACAGAGACTTATTGTAGGGAAAGTGATCCTAGTCCATCCCCACCTTCCACCACATCATCATGGTGAAGATCTGCAGTCCTCAGGGAATCTGTTTCCTCACCATGAGGACCACAGCCTTAACATCGTCATTGCTACCAACCCTTCTCAGATGTCCAAGTTTGAGCGCCTCTCGCCTCTCTTGTTAGGTTTCCCTGACGATTAGAATATGTGTTTGCTTTCTCTACTCCTATTCTAACGAAGATCGATCTTCTGAATTGTTTTGTATGCGTAAAGGGTTGTAGTACACGTATGCTTATAATAGTAAGAAGTGCATAAGAAGACACGTTCTGCTAATCGCCTCCATTAATGTTTTCAACACATTCCAGAAGTTCATTGGCTTTATGCGGGCCATTAATGGTATTCAATAATTGACCTAAAAATAATCCACCAATGTTACTGTTTAAAGTGGACAAGACAAAAGGAAGGATTTATATATGCTAATATTTATGTTGAAGGCGTTCGCCGTTATCGAAGGCATCACGCTGGCTTTCAAAATAAATGGTTGATGTTATGTAATAGAGGATGCCACGGGTTGGAAATAATTTGCGTTATTCATATGAAAATTTAAAATGTCTCTTATAGGTTTGTTGACTATACAAATGAGCATAATAATCAAGTAACAAAGGGTCAACAATGGTTCCTTCAACATTTATGATGACCATTTACCAATATTTACATAAAAGTGTTTTTTTTCTACAAATCGAGCGTAGTCACTTAGATATTGCAAATCAAATTATTAGAGAAATGAGAGATATTCTATCAAGTTGAACAATCCAATTAATAAGAAAGTGTCCTTTATCAAATCCTTAAACCACAACACATCTTCCATTTCTCCAAATTAGTATGTCTCATTACACTTTTGTTGGCAACCATATGCAATATACCATTGTTTGTTATTTGAAAAAGTCAAAGTTTCATGTCTCCAATGATGCCCTACAATTGGGAATCTTCAAACAAAGAGGCAAGCAAAGTGTAAACTTCCTCAACGTAGATGTGCCTTAGTGATTGGATTGTGTTAGCAAACAATATGTGTAGTTTGTGGATTTTGTGAAGGATGTGCTAGTAATGACCCTAGGATGCCATTGTGGTGAGGTTGTTTTAGTTTCAAAATTTCTCATTATTAATCTACACTCATGTCCAAAGATGATATGCACTAGGACTTTGAGTTTTTAGGTTGTAGCTTCTTCTCAACTATCCCTATCCTATCGTACAAACTTGTCGAAACATTCCAAGGAATAGAAGAGGGGAATGAAGGGGTGGAAACAACCATAGGCAATATAGGAGGGTTAGGGATTGTCACCTCAACATTAGTAGGAGGAGCAAAAGCCTCTAAGTCAAAAACATCGTTAGCAGTCTCCATAGTGAGGTTTTCATGAAAATAATTCTTCCACCAAGAGGATGAATGAGGGGCCTTTGAGTAAGGGAAAATTTAAGCTATATGACTAGTAGATAAACACTACATACATTGAAAGGGTATTACTTCATAATCTAAAGTATAGCTCAAAGAGATAATAATGTGTGAGAGAAGGGGGATGCACTACTCACGAGTTCTCTTCAATGAGAGACCCTAATGGTGCGAACTGCCCTAAACCACCTCAAAGGATAGCAGTGAAGGTTCTAGAACCAAAAAGAGTAAGTCACAAAGATCCTATGGACAAACTGTCAATCTCTCAGCCAAAGGACGTTAGCACAGAATCTGGATGACAGCGCAGCGCGCAGGCATCCCCAAGGCGCGTAGGCATCTCATACAAACCAGAGAGCGAGTTTATCATAGAAAAGAACTAAGTGACTACTAGCAATCCGAAAACTGAGAATTTCTAGAAAGTGATAAAGAAACAGAATGTAAAGGAACTGAAATAGAGTGAAGTAGAAGTGAAAAAGATAAGAAGAAGAAAGGAAAGGAAAGGAAACGCTCACGGATGTGCGAGTGATGAAGCCTCTAGCACATGAACGCCTTCAATACCTACACACAAGAGAGAGAGAGAGAGAGAGAGAGAGAGAGAGAGAGAGTGTGTGTGTGTGTTGGGGCTGTATAGGGGTTTGCCTAAGTCAAACCCTCGTTTTGGTGTTCCCACCTCCACAAACAACCAAGAAGATAGATAGAAACGTATGAAATGAAGTAAAGTACACAAAAGCACTGCAAAATAGTGTTATGCCACTCATCTAAGTAATAGAGAAGATTAGTGAAAGCTTACCACCTCTGCCCAAAGCACTCAAGGCTCGTGGGGGAGAAAATAAGAGGAACTCAAGCCTTTGCTACAATCGTGTTTCATTCCACTTGCTCTATTGAAGTGATGGAGTGTTGATCTTGCTGCTATGAACTGTAAAGTGTTGGATGATGGATGGAGAAGTTGCTTGGAGCTTGTGGGGAGATTATAGAAGGAAGAGGAGAGTCTCAAGATGGTCAAGAGATCAACTAGCCATGAAATGAATGAAAGTGAGTGAATTTGAAGGAAAGGGTGAAAGAAACGGCCATATTCGAGTCAGTCGGCCGAAGAGGGCATTACAAATCGACTCCCAATGGGAATGGTAATGCCTTTGCAAGCTCCAGACTCAAGAATTTGTTAGGGACGTTAGTGCGTCACACAGATGTCTGCGCACCATGTGGGCATTCTAGACAGAAACGCCTCTACCGACACTCGAAATAGGTGCCAAGTGGAATGAAGGTAGCGGGCTTGTGTAGAGTTTCACCTTTAGATTTGGTTTTCTAAAGTGTGAAGGGGAAAAAGGGAATTTGTGTTAGGGGTGCAAATTCATGTTAATACATTTTGCCCCCATTTTAGCGAGCACGAGTACTGATGAGTGCTTCGATAAAGTAGATTGAAGAAGCAGAAAGACCTACACAAGACAAGAATGTTAGAACATAAAAGGATTTGAGTCAGAAAATTAGAAGAGACCTTGATATAAAAGGTTGTCTCAGTACTATGCGTCGTTCCCAAATCAAGAACAATACATGTAGAAGAATTATGAGATAAAGAAAGGAAGGGCATATACTCAGGACACAGAAGATGCAAACCTTCGATCTAGTATATACAAGAGTTTAAGAATGAAAGAGTGATAAAATCAATCCCCGTTCAAGGAGGAAAACCTGTACCACCGAGTAATAGTGATAAAAGAAAAACCCCCTTCGGAGTAGAGCCTATATCATAGAGTAAAAGTGATAAAAGAAAAACTTGCTTTAGAGTAGAACCCGTATCATTGAGCAGACAGTCACGCAGACCATCATTAAGCTAGAATACTTTCAAAGGGGTCACTCAGGAACCCTTCAAAAGGAAGGAGGGTCCACTCAAGGGATGCATTGTTTGAAAAATGAAGTCTAGTCGGGCTGCCCCCGAGCTAGACGCAAGGAAGTAAGAATGGTCTAGTCAGGGCACCCCCAAGCTAGACGCAAAGATAGGAAGTCTAGTCAAGCTACCCCCAAGCTGGATGCCATAGAATTTATTTGAGATAAAAACTTTCGAAGAGGTCCCTTAGGAACCCTTTAAAAGGAAGAAGGTCCACTCAAGGGACGCTGCATTTGAAAGACATAGAGAGAGAGAGGAGGTCCTTAGAAGGACACACATCTTGAGAAAAAGACATCACTGCCTCCAACATACAAGGGAGGGGAACCATGCAAGATAATTGGAACGTGATAGAGGTAAACCTTGGTATCACTTGTCATGCGAAGAAAAGGTAGGTGTGTCAGCAGGCTCCTGAATCATGATTTTTTTGTATTTTGTCCTTCAAGGCCTTACATTCACTAGTGGAATGGCCAGGCACTCCATGGTATGCACAAAAATAATGTTTTTTTTTGTCATGTTTATAAGATTTCTTGCGTGTAGGAGGAGGAAGAGTAATTAAGTGGGCTTTTAGAAGCCGCAACAAAATATGCTCTTGCTCAAACAAAGGATGAGGAGCATGAAGCAACCCTTTCTCTTGTGGAGAAAGGTTTGACTTCTCACCAGAAGCAGATATGAAGACAGGAGACATAGGAGGATAGAAGAATCTATGAGAACTAGGTTGAGTGGACATTGCGTCAACATTCAACTGTAGTTTCTTCTCAAATTGTTTATTTGAACATCCAAGCCCCAAGTTATGCTTACGAGGTGAAAATTCTAGAGGGACCTAAATTCCTTGTTCATTATGCCCACAACCTTTACGCTCATAGCCATACTTAGAGACGATCCTAAAGCTAGGGCCATAACATGTTTGCAAATCATGAGAAGAAGGAGGATCCTTATAAAGAGATTTATTCCAGCAAGGGGGGACATACTCCTCTACGGGACCATCATCATTCTTCTTGATAGGACAGACAACATTATCCTCCTTAGCAAAAGCATAATCATCTTCCTCAGAAGAATGATCAGCATTAAGAATATTACAATTCGTATTCACATTATCCCATGATGCAAAAGACAGATCATCTTTGATAGCGGGTGTGAATGATGTTGTCGAAATATCTAAGCGGATCAGGTCGACTTTATATTCCTAAGAAAAGGAATTTGTAAAGTATGAAGGACCCCGATCATCACCAAGACATGCATTCCTTTGTGAAGAGGTAGAAGGAATGGAATTAGTATTTCTCGCTTTAGAAGGTTCTTCTTTACGAACATCTATCTCAAGAGTATCCTTTGTAGTAGGTACAGTTGGAGTAAACATCGATGCAGTGGAAGACACTGAAGGAATAAGAGTAGGCACAACCGAAGCCTAACTAGCAGCTGCCATCTCACATAAGTGCATAGCATATGGGTCAACCTTAACTGTGACTACTCGATTATTGCAAACGAACTTAATTGATTTATGTAAGGTAGAAGGGACTGCACCCATAGCATGAATCCACGGTCTACCAAGAAGAAGGTTATAAGGTAACTTCTCTGCCATAACATACACAAGGGTAGGTACGATAATGGGTCCAAGCTATAAAAGGTAATACTGTTGTACCTAAATCTTGTCTCCTAACATTATCGAACCCATGGATGATGACAGAAGAAGCATTAATAGAAGATGGATCAACATTAATCTTAGGCAATATATCAATGCTACATATGTTAAGCATTGAACCAACATTAGCCTGAGTACGTCTAATGCCAATCTTATTAATGTTAACTATAATCATTAAGGGGTCTTCTTGCTTCTATACTTCCGGAGGTGGGAGATCCTAAGGATAGAACGTAATATTTGGTGAGTCCACATGAATATATGCTAACAACACATTAGCTTCTATCAGCCTAGTAGAAGAAGGCAAGAGGATATTTTGCAAGGTTTCCTGAAGCATACCTTGATAAATCGAAGTGGACTGAAGCAAGTCCCATAGTGAGATCTTAGCTGGAGTAACTTGGATTTGCTCAATAGGATCGTAATCACTAGGTGCTTTAGTCGTAGGTTTGGGTGCTTGAACAAGTCTTAGTTGTTTATTCATTCTAGTATCATAGGTACGGGCTACTGCTCTATAAGAGGGAGCCTTAGAAGGATCAAGGGAATCACTATAAAATGGAACACAATCAATAGAAAAAACCCTTTTAGGAGAAGGACTAGCTAGAGTCACATAAATGATAGGTCTCTTAGGCCGTTGAGGGGCAGCAGAGACATAGATTGCATTTATAGAATCATCACAACTAGTAGAGAAATTATTCAAATACATGTTCTCAACATCAATCCAAACAAGATCAAATATGGAAGGAGATTCATCATGCACCAATGCATAATCTCTAGAGAGTGCGTTAGGATAGATAAGAAATTCATCACTCACAAATGCATCGTCCCTAGAAGGGAGTGCATTGGAATGAGTAGGAGATTCATCATACACCAATGCATCATCTCTAGAAGAGGGTGCATTGGGATGAAGGGTAGATTCATCATTCAAAAATGCATCATCTCTAGAAGAGAGTGCATTGGAATGAAGAGAAGGTAGAGTAATGTTAAGAAAGGTATCAATAATTTCATCTTCTTGCAACAAGATATCCTCTAAAGCAAGAGGACTCTCATGAGAAGTATCAAAGATACAAAGTAACATGGGCAAGGCCAAGTCACCATCACATGCATGAAATGGAATATCATTAACATTTTGAACAAAACTAGATACAAAACTAATAAAAGAAGATATTAAATTCATTATGATTTTTTCAATATTTTCTATGTTCTAGTAAATTGCATTTTTGGAGGTCTTCGGAGAAGAATTTGAGGTCGGAACTTTTGTCGATCCATAAAATTTGATTTCTAAAGGCACTAGTGTTTTAGGGATTGAATTAGTTCTCTAGAAGACCTTTCCAACGGTGCAAACGGTTCTGAATTTCAAGCACCGAGTCAAAAGTTATGACCCTGCCAAGTAGGGGTAAATAAATTCCTAGTTTTTCAAAGAACACTGTTCTTCATGTCAGGTTCACCAAAAATGTGAGAGAAGGGGGTTTCAATACTCACGATTTATCTTCAATGAGAGACCCTCATGAGGCGAACTACCCTAAACCACCTCAAAGGACAGTGGTGAAGGTTCTAGAACCAGAAAGAGCAGGTCACAAAGATTCTCTAGACACACTGTCAAGCTCTTGGCCAAACGATGTCAGCGTAGAAATTGGATGACAGCACAATGCATAAGCATCCCCGAGGCGCGTTGGCATCTCGTATGGACCAAAGAGTGATTTTATCACATAAAACAGCTAAGTGACTACTAGCAATCCAATTACTGAGAATTTCTATAGAGTGATAAAGAAGCATAACGTAAAGGAACTAAAATAGAGTGAAGTAGAAATGACAAAGATAAGGAGAAGAAAGGAAAGGAAAGGAAACACTCATGAACGTGCGAATGATGAAGCCTCCAATGCGTGAACGCCTTCAATACCTACACACACACAAGAGAGAGAGAGAGAGAGAGAGAGAGAGAGAGAGAGAGAGAGAGAGAGAGAGAGAGAGAGAGAGAGAGAGAATTTTGGGGTTGTATAGGGGTTTGCCTTAGTCAAACCGCCATTTTGGTGTTCCCACCTCCATAGACAGCCAAGCAGATAGATAGAAAGGTATGAAATGAAGTAAAGTACACAAAAGCACTACAAAATAGTGTTATGCCACTCAACCAAGTAATAGAGAATATTAGTGAAATCTTACCACCTCCGCCCAAAGTGCTCAAGGCTTGTGGGGGAGAACATGAGAGAAACTCAAGCCTCTGCTGCAATGGTGTTTTTTTCCACACTTGCTCTACTAAAGTGATGGAGTGTTGATCTTGTTGCTATGAAGTGTAATGTGTTGAGTGATGGATAGAGAAGCTTCTTGGAGCTTGTGGGGAGATTGTAGAAGGAAGAGGAGATTCTCAAGATGGTCAAGAGATCAACCAACCATGAAATGAATGAAAGTGAGTGAACTTGAAGGAAAGGGTGAAAGAAATGGCCATATTCAGGTCAGAAAGTGGAACGAAGACAACGGGCTTTTGTAGAGTTTTTCCTTCGGATTTGGTTTTCTAAAGTGTGAAGGGGAAAAAGGGAATTTGCATTAGGGGTGAAAATTCATGTTGATACACAATGAACTACAAAACGGCCTCTACTAGAAGAGGCATAGACAAATCCAACTCCATAACAATACAAAAAGGTGTTGTGAGAAAATAGTGTAGTGTCTTAATCCATCATAATAAAACATCACAAGGAGTTACCAATTCCAATATATTAATAATTGCACTGAAAATGGAGGAAGATTTAGGAGGTGAATCCACATTGACAACTGATTGAAAGACTTAGTGAGAGCGTTAAAGAAGAAAACCCAAGGTTTAATTAAGAAGGCATGTTGGCCTCATAAACAAGAATGAGCATTGAAAACAATATTTTTATTAGAGATTGAATTGAAATCCACCACAAAGGAACCCTTCATAAGGGTAAGTTTCTATTTTTCATTTGATAATGGGGCACCACTACTTGGAGATCTATAAGTTTAAGTCACTAAGTCAAGAAATTTTTTTATCAAACCTACAAACTAGACCTTTTCGAGAAGAATTATTTTGAAAAACTTCCTCCCCAAAAATCACAACCAAGGGACTAAACTAAAGGGAACATAGATTTCCATACAACATGAGTATTCAAACCAACCTTAACACAAGTTTATACGATAGGATATGGATAGTTGAGAAGAAGCTAGACCTTTTCGAGAAAAAATTGTCATTTTGAAAAACTTCCTCCCCAAAAATCACAACTAAGGGACTAAACTAAAGGAAACATAGATTTCCCTACAACATGAGTATTCAAACCAACCTTAACACAAACAACATGAAATAGAGAAGAAGGATAAAACAAGTGGACAATATTTTTATAAGAATATTTACCTCTAATAATAGGTTTAGAGCATGGAGTCACACTCCCAACAATAGTGGATGAAAGGGAAGAAACCCCCACTCCACCAAACATAATAGAACCTTAAAATAAACCTAACAAAAATCCCTATAATTGTAAAGGGGTGTTAAAAAATACCTCATCAACAAGCCCAAAATGAGAAAGACTTGATACACCACCAACAAGAGAATTAGGTACAAAGATATTAGAAGAAACCCCAATATCCACCTAAGAGGGTAGAGGCTCAGTAGTAGGTGACAATTCTATGAACATATCTCCAAAAATATTATAAGAAACCCTATGGCCTTTATCTTTGAGTGAGAATAATATATTTGAATCCTTAACAGTGAGTGGAAAGGAGTTAGAAGACTAGGAATAATGGGAGGATCCCCTACAATAAAAAAAATGTATGAACCTTTCTTTAAATTATTATAATCACTCATGAGAGGTTATATGCATGGAAGTGGGAGACCAAAATATCATCAAAAGTGGCTATATTTTTTTGAAATCATTAAAAAATGATCTTAGATGAGAAATCAAAGATATCCATGCTCAAAATTTGAAGATGATAAAAGAACAAAATTTGTAGTACTCATAATCTAGTTTTTAAAATACACTTATTTTTTTAAATAGTGAGATTAGGAGATTTAAATGGGATAGCACACAAAGTGCTCCTATTTTTGCGACAAAAATATAACATAGCATCTATTTTTAAATTTTGACAACAATAAAAATAAGTGTTAAAATTGTGGACCTAATTATGGCCAATTTGTATACTAACTTAACGTTGTCAATTCCAAGGGGGTAATATGCCCCTTGTCCTAAGGAGCACAAGTCTCACTAGGTTGGGAGCCCTACAAAATGGAGTTTTGGAGTGTGATAACCCCCAAATAAAAAATTAACATTAAAAACCTACTTTTCTTGAAGAGTGAATATGGGTAGTTCATTTTAAATCCCTAGATTTGAAATTGGTGATTATGGTGAAATATCATAATTTTATGTAACAATCACATGAGGTTTTTCCTATTATTTATTTTCTGTAAGCAATATGAATACTAATACTTCTCACCATGAATCTTTCTCTAGTATACTACTCTGGTTTTACCATGTAAATCCTTGTATTGTTGGTATGTTTTATTGTTTTATTATTCTACTTTATCTTTATTTTATTTGTAACTAATTTGTGGTATAATAACATATGATTTAAGGCTTCGTATTTTTTCAATATTGCTCCCCCTAAATTTTTGACTTTTTTTAATTATTTTTGTAGTATAGGAAAATGCATACCCTTGCATTTTCACACTTGTTTTGGCCCGCCTTGATTTATTTATCCTTATTTATGTCTTAATTGGTCCTATTTTACATCCACAAGCCTAATAAATTATATTTTTTTATGGCTAATCCTATCAAATATCAAAGGATAAATGATAATTTGATGATTCTGGTTGTGTGTCCCTGATTTTTGGACTGGGTCTAAGATGTCACCTAGGGCATCTTTGTCCCCTAAAGATCTTGGGACCCTGATTTCAAAGGCACCTTAAAAGGCCCCTTTTTGGAGTTTGTGCTTTGAGTTTCAAGCCTCGGGACTAAGACACCACCTATGGTGTTGAACCATCAAAAAGGTATAATACTAACAAGGGAAAGAGGATTCCCCTTACTAGACCCCTAGGGTTTTTCACCTAAAGAACACTTGGTTTAGGAATGCCACTCTTTCCACTTTGGTGATATGACTCTTTTTGGCGATTGCATTCAAAGGAAAGGATTGAATCAGGTTGTTAGATGTGTGTGAGAAGTGTAGTTGAATGCTCAAATGAAATGAAACTAATCTAAGTAAGGAATGTAAATGAAAGCAAATGCAAACTAAGTACAAAGTAAACTAAATGATCTAAACGTGTGCAAACTGGAAAGAAATTGGAAATAACAGAAGTGGTGCACTTGGGTATTGAAAGTTGCAGATGAGGAGCTCCAGAATGTTCTGGAATCTATTGGAAATCTTCACAGGGACACTTACACCATAATGGGTGACCTAGTCCTTTTGTCGACAAAATCTATCGGAGTGGGTTTCTGCCAAAAGGGTATCTAGAAATGTCAAAATCCCCAAAAAACAGGTTTAGATGGACTAGGTCGTCATTGTTGGAGACCTAGTCCTCCTCTGAATTTCTAAGAATCTGGAAGTAGAGATTCGAGCATTCAATCTGCACTCCGGATCCCAATAGGTGTTTGGTTCAAATTCTACAGAAAATGGGCTGAAGGAGGTCTCCAAGCTTCAACTAGGGCTTTGTTGACTTGAATGGCTTTGATAAGTTGGCAACACCTTTTAGCACCTTTCTCTTTGAAAAACCTACATACAAAAACCTGCAAATCACACATGCAAAGAGGAGACAAAGGGTTAGGGTTAGAGAATATGGGTTTTCCTTAGTCAAACCCCTTTGGTGGTAGCTAAACCCAAATGAGAAGCACTGAAAGGAAAGGATGATTGAATGATAAAGCAATGTAGATACTCACCAAACTTTTTGTTGTTGAAGTCTACAACATGCAAGAACCAACTCCAATGAAGGTTTCTTGTGATGCCTTTGTTCTTGATTTATTTCTTTGGAAGCTTGAGTGCAAGAGTGGTGGCACTCTCAAATTTTGAAAATTTGAAGTGCCCATTTTGAAAATTTTGCCTCTACACTTTCAGAAGTACACTTGAAGAATCAGTCTGAGTGACCCACTTTGGAGGGTTAGAATTTGAAGCCTATTTATTTTCAAGTTAAACCCCTTGGTAGACATATTAAATTGACATATGTGAATGTGTGTGTCAATTTTCAGCTTCCCACGATGAGTTTTGATAGGGTTTTGAAAAACTTTCAGTTTTGCAAAGTTGTCTCTCATTTGAGCCTACATATTGCAATTGGTTGACTATCATGTCAAAATGATTATATCTCTGCATTCTCCATACCAAGATGAGCTCATATTTCAGGTTTCAAAGCTTCATGAGTTGATTGTCTATTTTTAGCAGATCAAAACCAAATGCATTTTCTTTAGTTTTGCACTTGCACTTTTAGAAATCTTTCAGGGAGGTCAACTTTGACCATCAATATCTTTTGACTAGTGATGATTCAAGAAAATTGATTTTGCACTCATGCTCAAGGTACCTAAATTTTATTTTGTTTCCAGTGGCGGCCTCCGAGGAGTTGATTTGCTATTTTTTCAAATTGGCAATCGGGTGAGTTTTAATTGACTCTGAACAGGCTGTTGTTGCAGAAGGTTTGAGTAAGAAACTTTGACAGTTTAAAATTTTTTCCTCGTGATATTTTTCTCTAATCTGCTTGTTGCATTGCACTCTCGGATCAAATTTCTACATTCCTACAGGTTTTTGTAACTCCAAGAGGTCGTTTGATTGGTTTCCCAAGTCGATTCTAGAGCCCACTTGGCCAGTTTTCACCATTTTGTAAATGTGTGAAAGTAATATTTAATGATAACCGAGTTCACTTTTTCATCTTAGGAGTGTTCAAAGGTTGTGTCAAACCAATTTGAGCATGAAACTTGTTTGAAAATGAAAAAAAAATTAGTCGGGCCCACATGTGGACTCGACATGCTTTATACACTCATGAGGTTGAAGTGTTTCTTTTAGTCACAAATTCATTGGTGAAGAGGACAACCAGGATCATTATTCAGTTGTGAATGGACATGTTTCAAGTGTTCATATTGATAAAGTGAAGGACAGTGTTGACTATGTATTCAAATAGTAAGCATGATCATAAATTCTTCAATAGTAGGTTGTATTGTGAACTGTTCAAAGCCTATTTTTGAAGCGTTCTAGGTGGAATATAATGATGAGATTACTGAGCATAACAATGGATTGAGGATGTGAAGACATGATAAATAGAGTGCATAAAGTGGTGTCTTGCTTGAAGCTACTATAGGGGACCAGGAAACAAACTTCAACTGAGATTCTCAAATCAACAAGAGTTTTAAATCTCTCATTTAAAATGAAAGAAGTCCCAACAATAAACCAGGGACTTAAATTAGAAATTTTAGAAGAGCTATTGAATGGAAGGTGGTGTTGCATTTTATTTGAAACCATGTGACAAAGTCACAACACTTTTAGCATTGATATGTTGCATTGAATTGGGATTTCATCGTAAGGGCTTTTGTATTCTCTATGAAAAGGCTATTAACCTATGTGAGGGTGATTTGATGAGCCTTTCACTATCAAAATACCAGTTGCTCAGTATCTTTGATTTCTCTCCTGACTGGGCATATTCAGAGACATACACAAAGGTTCTAATAACAAGCAAATTTGTGGGAGGCGCTATTGTTCAGTGATGCATGCGAAGTTACGTTTCCATGTAACTTGGTACCATAGAATGCCATAAATGCTGCTTTGAGTCTAGGATGGATTGCTGGTAATGTTCCATGTAGGTCAACATGGAGGATCTTTTATTTTCCAACCACCGAGCCCAATGAGGGGTTGATTCAACTACGCCATATGAAGGAGGGATTCACGTGCAGTGAAAATGTATCAAAATTGTTTCAAGAAATTCTATTTTGTTGCCGCACAAGGAAGCAGCCATAGAACTTGTTGAATGAGGTGCATTAGATCACAAGGCACGCCATGCAAAATCTTGGGGACAATGTGCTACAAACAGAGAAATCCACTGTAGGAGTCTCTATGCACAAAGAAGCATTTGTGCTAGAAATGGATGGTCTACGCATATGGTTAGAGTGCATCAAGCTTGACTCCCCTTTTGTGTGGCTCAAATGAATTAACACTTAGAACTATTTAAAGTGTTTGGAGGATGATATGATAATACAAAGGTTGCACAGGAAAGAATACGCAAAATCTTGAAGTGGCTCGAAATAGAGGAGGGTTCGAGCTTATCTTGGTATGAAGGATTCATGAGAGGATTCAAATATGGGTGCAGGAAATGTCATGGGGGCCGCACAAATGCATGAAATGTATTTATTGAAAATTCTTTGGAAACCTTCGAGAAAATTCATTTGGTGCACATGAAGATCCATCAAAGCATGAGGGAGGCCCATGCCACCACACGCAACAAGTAAGGTTTGAGGTATACACGTCCATGAAGTGCAAATGCTCAAGCATATTGAGAAATGGTGGCCACATCTATAGAGGGATGCATAATGGTAAAGAATTAGGGCAAGCCTATAAGAACAATGATGGATAGAAGGAATGCCCATGTGGAAAAATCTCACAAACCCCGCAAGGAAAAGGTGACTTGAGCTAAAGGGGTGCGAGGTGAGCGAGGTTGGTAGGATGGTGGGCCCCCAAATTTTTTAAAAGGCATGGGCTATGGTGCCCATTAAATCTTCAATGCTAGAAAATGAGTTTTAGATATAAAGTGTAAAAGGAGGGGTATTTCTTATTTTTTAATGTTGCCTGATGAAATAGTGGGGTTTTAATCTTTTAAGGGCTGATTTTAATGAATGACACAAAGGGAGAAGTTTTAAATGTAAAGGTAAGGGGAAATTTTTGGTCTTGCTGGAGGAGTGAATTAAATAATCACTATGAGTGAAGTGGTTTTATTATTCAATTTTAGGTATAAATGGAGTAAGATTATAAAATGCAGCAAGGTATGGAGGGGAACGAAAAGATATTTCATGGGAACTATAATATTATTATCAGCTAAAAGAGGGGAAAAGGTCTAAGTCAAATATTTTACCCAGGTGGCAAGTATTTTAAATAAGATTTCCAAATATTGTTGTGTAAAACAATCGTATGAGGCACATGCAATATTTTTATGTATTGCCGGGTAAAGTGAATTTACTATTCACTTTGTAAACAATGATTATATGCTTGAAGTAAAAGGAATAAATATTGAAGTTGCAAAACTTTAATATGTGGAGGAATATATAATGTGTAGCGACAACAAATAAAGAACAAAAAAATGAAAAATTTTCATGGGAGTAGAGACATTTTTCACATTGTAGGTAAATGGAGTGAATTTCTTCACATGGACATTTTTTTTGTTTCAAAACAAGGCGAATTTGTTGTTGAAGGTGGAATTGGAGGTAAAATTGGTTGCAAAGAAGAGAGATGAGAGATGCTTTGTATTTTGTTGATCAACGAGAATGGCGCTGCCAAATGCCATTTTTGATCTTCTTCTGGAGTCTTTTATTCTTCTATATCTTCTCTTCTTTTTCATTTGTAAGGGGTTCTGAGTATTGGTATTTGGCTGGGTGGATAGAGAATTGTAAATTCTGATTCATTTCTTGAGTTTGTAAGTTGTAATTTATGATTTCATGAGCAAATTAGCCAGTTTATGCAAATAAAATCATGAAGGTGTTTGCACATTCATGAATATCTTCAGATTGTCTCCATACTTGTGTAGTTAAATCATATAAATTCAATAATACCAAGTGTTTTCTGGGTTTGTCATCTCAAATTTTATCAGATTGTGTTATTTGTTTCTGGGTCTATTTCAAAGAAATGGTTAAATACTTTGAGCAGATAACCTTGATTTCAAGTGTGCAGGTTGGATTTCATAAGGAGAATTTGATTGATAATAAGAGAGGGATTGTTGGTGTAAGACACTAATAGTTGATGCAAGGCATTAGCAATTGAAATCCACTGGTTGAAGTCTATTTGTTGATGAATTCATTTTATGTGTTTGACTCCATGGCCCAGAATTTGCACTGATCTATTATTCAGTTTTATGCATCTTAAAAACATTTTATCAATTCAAAACCATCTTAAATCCTTGTTTTTTGGTTGTGGTTTAGTGTCGATCGTACCAAGAGTTTAGCCAGATTTGAGGTTGTCGATGTTTTCCTTAATGTATCTTTATTGGGAATTATCTTCTATAAAAAGAAATGTCAGTATATAGTTGTATTTAAGTTTTGGGCATTGTATAGGTTGACCCACCTTGGTCCTATAGAGCCAAAAAGTTTAGAAGATTTCAATCTTTGACTGAATCTTATCAGTTGGCCAAATCCCCCATTGAATCTGATAATTAGAAAGTGGCTAGCCTTTAGGATTCATTGGGCTGATCAATTTGAAACACCAACACAAGAGTACTTGTGAAGATGAAAATGAGCTTAAAGCGAGGGGCAATGAAGGTGAAAACCCTTATTTATACAAGATATGCCCTAATTTCCTGAAATTATCACATGATAGGCTAACACTAGGGTTTTGGAGGAAAATTCTCGTTAGTTTTTTTTTTAATTTTAAATTTTAAGCCAAAAGGGACTAGGTCACCCAAGGTGGCAACCTAGTCCACTTTTGCAAATTCAAGTGGTGGTCGGGAATTAAATGGTGATTAATAATTTTTATTAGGTTTTCCTCCCAAAACACACTTAAATCAGACCTAAAAGTAAATTAAGGGGATAAATTAACATAAGAAAAGGGTTAATTGGTTGATGATAAGCCTAGGAAAGTGTGAAAATACATTACAACACTTTGTCACAAGGCTTGGAAAGGGTTAAAAATGAGTTATTTAGGTCAATTGTTGAAAGGGTCTTAGAAAAGTGGGAAGATGTGTTACAATACTTCACAACACCTTAGTAAAACACCATTAGATTGTTGTTGAATTGTAATCATTCAAGACTGAATCAAGGCAAAATAAGGCCAAAATCTAAGGGAAAAGGCCCAAAAGAGTGAAAAAGTGTGAAAGGCTACACTTTTTGGTAACACATTTAGCCCCCACTTTAGTGAGAGGATGAACTTGCTTCAAACTCACACTAAAGTAGTCGAGTCATGCATATCAAGAAGGATCCAATGTATTCATGCTAGGAAGATGAGATGACATCAATCAAGAGGGAAAATCAAGCCCCTAGGATCAAGATCCCATGGAAAACTAAACATAAGTGCAAAATTTCACACAAGAAGTGATGTGAGAAACCGAGGAAAGAGGGAAAGGTCAAATCAAGCTTTGATCATTTATCTAGCTAGTTGCGGATGAGATCTAGGAGCCATGTTTGTCCAAAAAGAAAGAGGGTATACTCACTCTAGGCCAACGAGACTTTCAATTTTCCGTTGGGTGAGAATGTCGAAAATGAGGTGAGAAGCACACACATTGTTGGTATGCACTCAGGGTGTGTGCAAGAAGTTGAGTCCACATTTTGGCCAGAAAGTGGAAGTGTTTTCCCTGATTTTTCATAATTTGTCACATTTGACCTTAAAATTTGAGGCACTTGGAGATGGAGTCTTGGAAAAAGTCACTAATCATAAAATGTAGTACTCGGAGTCTAGTTTCAAAATATGTAATTTATTTCAATACCCAGATGATAAAAAATGATTTTCAATAGGTGAACGTTCTAAAAACCATTGTTTAAAAGTCACTTTTTTTACCATACCATGCACATGTATGTCATCCATATTTTGACTTAAACAATCATATTTTTCTAAATCCTTTTGGGAAAATATTCGTAACTCACTGAAGCACATTTTCAATATTTTTTTGTAATTTTTTATTGATTTTTTTTTTTTGGTTAAATTTTTACCGGCCATATTTGTTGTTTTGAAAAATCACCATGTATCTCATGCATAAGATGACCTAAACTTTTCATTTTTTAATTATTTTTTTTCAAATTAAGAAATTTTTTCTAAAGTACATTTTGGTGCAATTCGTTTTACAAAAAAATGTTTTTAAAAAAAGTTATTAAAATACTAAAAATCCCTGATACTTCAAGTTTATGGACTAGTTTCATTAGAAATTAATTAAAAAATAGAAAAATTAATAAATTGTAAAAAAAATTACATATTTGGAATCAACACTGTCTCATCTATAATGGGTTTTAATTTTGTGAAAAAATTCTGCAAAATAGGTCTTGAGATATATGTCCAAAGTCACTATTTTATTGTGACATTAACATGACCTTCGAGTTGCAGGTCAAACTATGTCCAAAGCTTAGGTTCGGGTCCCCAAGCCATTTCCCGAACCAAAAAACAAGCCAAAAACCCAACTAAAAATTCATATTTTAAAAAACGGGATCACGTTTTAAAACGGGATCCCATTTCATACAAAAACAACTTTTTTAAGGTTCTACAAAACAAGATCCCATTTTGAAAATTGCCAAAAACATAAAGTTTCCAAAAATGGAAAGTTTTCAAAAACGAGATCCTATTTTGAAAACTTGTCAAAATAGAAATTTTTTAAAATTGAAAATTTCCAAAATAGAAAGTTTTCAAAACAGATCGCTTTGAAAACTTTCCATTTTGAAAATTTTGGAAAATTTTCAAAGCAGGATCCCATTTTTAAATTTGGCTCGGGATCCCAAAGCTAAATGGGATCCCGTTTTTTAAAAGCAGGATCCCATTTTTTGCAAGTCGATTTCATTTTTTTGCCTAAGGAAAAAACTTTCATGTTTTGTGGACTCATCTTTGTGCTTTTACCCCTCACACACAAAAAGGTGGCTATGGGGAAAGGCGTTCTACTAGTTGGTCTTCCCACTCGACCATACCAAAGTTATACCTCTTGATAACTTTGATAAGGTGCCACAAAAGGCAAGGGTGTGGTTCATGAGACAAGCAAAGCCTTGGATGCTTAGAACTCATGAACAAATACAAGATGGCACCACAGGCATGCAAGTTGTGCTATGCAAGGTGGCCATGTATGCACAAAGCAAAAAAAATGCAACATGTAAAAATGCAAAAGAGATTTTCAAAGGACTATTTTACTTAGGGAACATTGTGTCTAATGTCTCTAAGAGAGGACCAATCAAAGAATCGAAAATTCATAACTTACGAGATGTAGTGTGTCGCATCAAGCCACTAAGAGGAATGTAATATGCTAAGATAAGTCACACTTATGGAGGACATTACACCCAATGTCATCCACAAAGTGAGAGGCACATCATATGAAGTGATAAGGCTGCATTAGGAACCGAGGACAAAACATAAAAATGTGAAAAGAGATAGTGCTAGTGTATGCCCCCACTTTGAAGGAATTGTGAAACCCCATACTGTGAGCAATTACTTTAAAGTAGAGAAGTGAAAAATGAAAAGAAGAAAGAAGGACATGAGAGCCGACTTGGAAAGCCCTATGCCAAGTGATATGTTTTCAAGTGAGGCTACATCATAGAAAAGATAGTATGTCACATGCGAGTTAACTTAAGACATGTCATCCACATCCTAAGATTTCTCTTGTATGTTCATGAGATGTTAACGTCTAGTCAAAGGAGGTAACAGCAAGTGGCATATGAGGATAAGGATACCTAACCCCTTGCCCCCACTTAGTGCAGGGAAAAGGTGAGCCGAATAGGATGAAGGTATGCATCAGGGAGAGAAATTAGGTGCCCCCACAGAAGGGAGAGCACCAAGTTCCATGAGATGGTTGAAGTTTATTGTTTGAAGAAAATGGAGAGAAGGGAGGTAACCCTAAATCTTTCTTGAAATAGTATGATATGGTAGTTGGTGTCATGTGTTCATTGAATCTATGTGTAGGAGGGAGATTGTATCTGATATCATAACAATCTTCCAAGTTGAATGAAGGGGTAGTGTGCTTTGGAGAAGGACTGGTTTCTATACAAGAACACAAATCCTTTTTAGTGTTATGTGTGGTTCCTTGATGAGGGATGGGTGTTATATAGCCCCCATCACCACCATGGGGTAATGTTGTTGATGTAGAACCAAGTTGAGCATATAAAACATAGGTTTGTTTTGGTTTAGGTTGTGGGGTTTCACACCCTCCTTTAAAGGGAGGCATAAGACCCAAATCATTACTAGAACTTGTATCTGAAAATGAATTGTTTGTATATGACTCTTTCGACCAAGAGGGTGAGATTGTGCAAGTTGTATTGAAAGGAGGTGTAGAATCTAGCGACCCCCAATGATCACGAAAGATTTTTGTTGTAGTTGAAGGTTTAGCATCAACTTGGATAAGTTTTGATCTAGGAATGAAAGGATTAGGGGAGTTGGAAATGTTGTGATTAGTTGGTTCATAGCTTCGTTCATCTGCATCAACCGTGTATATCTTACTATTATACTCAAATTTCATTGTATGGTGAAGAGTACAAGGTACTTCTTTCATAGCATGAATCCATGGTCTTCCTAGGAGAATATTGTATTGAAGGGGTTTGTTCATGATATGTATAGAGGTAGGAAACATGACAAGTCCAGCCCTAATAGGTAAGGTGATCATCCCTAGTGGTTGCCTATTAACATTGTCAAAGCCACAAATATGATCATTAAGGTGAATGAGATTTTTGTCCATTCCAAGTTCGTTGAGGAGGTCCATGCTACAAAAATTCATTTATGCTCCATTGTCGATGAGAATGTGTCTGACTAGAGTTTCATTAATGATTACTATTATCATCGGGGGATCATTCTTGTTTTGAATCTCAAGTGAGGGTAATTCATGTTTAGAAAATGTGATTTTGGATTGGGTCACTTGCATGGGATGGGAGGGGGATGTGATACTATTTGATTTTATGTAAGATTCGATCTCCTCCATCTGTATTCGTACCATTTCTTGAAATAGGAATTTGACTGTAGGTGAAAGTTGAATAAGTTCCCATACAAATATATCAACATGAGCCTTTTTAGGGTCCTCAACACTAGGGACTCTAAGTTGAGAAAAGGGAAATGGCGTAGGAGTGATGTGGGATCCCCTATATGTTTGAGTCACTAAGTTACAACTTAGTGGCTGCAAAACATTGTTATGATTATATTGCATCATGGTTTTCAATATATATCTTAGTTTTTTATGTGATTCACTAGTGGGAGGAGACTTAGGAGGCCCAGTAATTAGAGGAGATCCCACTTGTGTCGTCATAACCTCAAGAATCTTGTCTTTATTTGCATGAATTGTTAGTGAAGGGGATTAGAATGTCACTTGATTATCTTCTCCTAAGGAAGGTTTAGTTTTTAAAGGATAAGTTTCAAGGTTCACACATTCTTGCACCATGATAGTCTCCCTAGGAGGAGAGTTGTCAAGAGAATTACAAACCTAATGTTCTTCACATTCAAAGGTTGGTTCCTATAAAGGGATTCCATCACAAGTAGGAGAATTATCAATGGTGCAATTGTCATGTTTAATAAGGGGTTCTCGAGGAGAAAGGGGATAACTAAGGTACTCATGAATTTCATCAAGTGTACTTTCTAAAAACAAAGTATCATCTTCACAACAAGGAGAGATACTAGGAGAAGGACAAATATTATTGTCATGGTCCCTTATGGTTGGGGTGTCTTGTTTGTTAAGAGAGGTAAGAGGAGAGAAACAACTAGGATTCTCATCACTCTCATTAATTGGTTCTTCTGACACCAAAATCTTTGCATCACCAATAGGAGAGAGATTAGGAGAAGAACTAATATGATTGTTTGGAATGTCCAAGGTTGTATTCTCTATCACTAAAATTATCTCATAGGGAGAAGGTAGGGAAGGTTTCTTAGCATATCAAGATTTGTACGATACTAGCATTGTTTGAACAAAAATGGAAAATACATGTAACCATTTTATGCAATATTTCAGCAATATGAACAATGTAGATACAAATATACAAAAAAAATTTATCCAATGTATGCTAAGTTTTAAGAATGTAAATAATGTATATGAAAGAATGAAAATTACTTTTAGCAAACATATGCATAGTTTAATGAATGTAAATGTTGTATAGGAAAAAGTAAAAAGTACTTTTATCAATTTTAAGCACAATTTTAGAAATGTAATCATTTTTAGATCGAATGATGAAGGTATATCAAGAATGACAATCCTAAATTGATGATTTTGAGTTAGAAGCATGAAACTTATGTTCTCAGAACTTTCCAGACTTATAGTATATGGTACTAGGAGGTGTAGGAAGCACAAAAATGAGGTTTATGATGATGTAATAGGTAGGTAAAAATATGAACTAGGGCCAGGTCACCTAGAATGGCGAATTAGTCCCAGTAGGGATTTAAAAAAAAAAATTGATGTTTTTGAGTGGTTTTGATGTGTTTCAGGTTGTATCATGTATTCTTGAGGTGTAAATATAGGATTTTAGAAATTTTCAGTGAAAATATGTGTGTAGAAATGCAAGCTAACATGATCTTTTCACTAATGCATTATTTTATAAACCCTAGGATGTAAACAATGTAAAATCCTAATGCAATGCAAGCATAATCCTAAGATGTAACTGTAAAATCATAAGATTAACAAGTGTTGTAACGGTCAGGTTCACCAAAATGAACCACCAAAAATGGATATGCTAACAAGGGAAAGACGATTCCCCTTACTAGGCCCCTAGATTTTTACACCTAAGGAGCACTTGGTTTAGGAATGACACTCTCTCACCTTGTTGATATGGTTATTTTTGGTAATTGCATTCAAAGGAAGGGGTTGAATTAGGTTATGTGATGTGTGTGAGAAGTGTTCTTGAATGCTCAAATGAAATGAAACTAAACTAACTAAGGAATTTAAATGAAAGCACATACAAACTAAGTACAAACTAAACTAAATGACCTAAATGTGTGAAAACTGGAAAGAAACTATCCAGAAATAATAGAAATGGTGCACCTGGGTATTAAAAGTTGTAGATGAGGAGCTTTGGGATGTTCTGGAATCTACTAGAAAACTTCATAGGGACACTTACACTAGAATGGGCGACCTAATCCTTCTATCGGGAAAATCTGTCGGAGTGGGTTTCTACCAAAAGGGTATCTAGAAATGTCAAAATCCCTAAAAAATAGGTTTAGAGGGACTAGGTCACCATTGTTGGTGACCTAGTCCTCCTCTAAATTTTTAAGAATCTAGAAGTAGAGATTTGAGCCTTCGGTTTGTAGTTTGGATCCCAACAGGTGTTTGGTTTAGATTATGTAGAAAACGGGTTAAAGGAGGTCTCCAAGCTTTAACTAGGGATTTGTTGACTTGAATGACTTTGATGAGTTGGCAACACCTTTTAGCACCTTTCTCTTTGACAAACCTGCATACAAAAATCTGCAAATCACACATGCAAAGAGGAGACAAAGGGTTAGGGTTAGAGAATAGGGGTTTGCCTTAGTCAAATCCCTTTGGTGGTAGCTAAACCCAAATGAGAAGAAATGAAAGGAAAGGATGATTGAATGATAAAGAAATGTAGATACTCACCAAACCTTTTGTTGTTGAATTCTGCAACATGCAAGAACCAACTCCAATGGAGGTTGTTTGTGATGCCTTTGTGCTTGATTGCTTTCTTTGGAAGCTTGAGTGCAAGAGTACTTGTGAAGATGAAAATGAGCTAAAAGGGGGGGGAAATGAAGGTAAAAACCCTTATTTATACAAGATATTCCCTAATTTCCCAAAAATATCACATGATAGGCCGACACTAGGGTTTTGGAGGCAAATTCCCATTAGGTTTTTGTTTAAATTTTGAATTTTAAGCCAAAAGGGACTAGGTCACCCAAGGTGGCGACTTAGTCCACTTGGCAAAATTCAAGTGGTGGTTGGGAATGAAATGGTGATTAATAATGTTTATCAGGTTTTCCTCCCGAAACACACTTAAATCAGACCTAAAAGTACATTAAGGGCATAAATTAAATAAGAAAAGGGTTAATTTGTTGATGATAAGCCTAGGAAAGTGTGAAAATACATTACAATACTTTACAACACTTTGTCACGAGGCATGGAAAGGGGTAAAAAGGGGTTATTTAGGTGAATTATTGAAAGAGTCTTAGAAGAGTGGGAAGATGTGTTACAATACTTCACAACACCTTAGTAAAACATTGTTATATTGGTTTTGAATTGCAAGTGTTCAAGATTGAATCAAGTAAAAACAAGGCCAAAATCCAAGGGAAAAGGCCCAAAAGAGTGAAAAAGTGTTAAAGGATACACTTTTTGGTGACATAGGTGTCTTAGTCCCCCTCAAATTATTTTTAGGATTTAATTTCAAATCTTGGCAAAATTTAGCCTCCCTCAATCAATGAATTCATATGTCAGCTTGTTGTGGTGTAATTTCAAGATATTAAGCATGGATAAGTATAAATACAAGGTTCTTCCCCTCATTTTCCCCCAACAAGCATTCAATTATTCATCCTAATAGAATAATTGAGTTCACAAGAGCATTCAAGAGAAATTCATCAAGCATTTGGAGCCATCATCAAATTCAAACATCATGTCGAAGATATTCTTGCATCATGTGTGTTTTTAAGCTAACATTTGTGATGTAGGGTTTTGATTCAAGTAAGCAATTCAAGTCAATATCTTTCAAGCATTCATTTGATTCAAGATCTACATTCAAGCTAGCCACTTCACACTAGTTTGTAGATTTCATAACAAGGGTTTGGTGAGTTGCAACATAACACTTTGTTCATTCATCATTTCCCTTTATTATTTCATTTCATTCCAAGGTTTAATTACCAACAAGGGTTTTGACCAAGGAAAAGCCCCATTTACTAATGTATACACCTAAAAATGGTCTGGATAAATCTGATTAATTAAATACAATTATTTGATTAATTAACCTTTAATTCATCTACTTATAAATAAATAGAAATATTTATTTATATAGTTTATATCCAATTATTCTATTAAATAGACAAATTCAATAGTTTGTTTTATTTAATTATCCAATTCTTCCATCTTAATTAAATAAACAAAAACCACATAGTTTTCTTAATTAGCATTCCCTTTTATTAAATAAACGAATTCCAATTGTTTTATTTAATAATATTTCTTCCCTCCAAATTCAATAACTCAAATTTATAATTGAGCACATGTCTATAGCTTTTCTCTCAACAAATTTGAAAGCTTCAACTTGCATTCAATTTTACTTTATCTTTCCAGCCAATTTTGAAACAAACTTTAACAGTTGGAAATAGTTGGTTTCATGGATCCACAATTTCTTCCTAATCACTTTCCACAATGTTTTGATAAGAGGAAGCATTTCCCCTTCTTCCTCACCAAATTCTTCATTGTCTACCATTGATTTATCCAAATCAAACCTGAACCATTGCTTGCTGCCACATCATGAATTGTATTTGAAAATCTATAAAAGAAACCTCTTGCTACAAGAAATGGATCCCACTTTTATGCAATTTTACTTTGCAGGAATCATATTAGAGGATTTTAGAATACAAAATTTAGCAATTATCAAATAGAATCAATTTAGCAATCATATTAGATCACAATCATGTCAGAACATATCATATTAGTTGCATCTTAGTTTAATCATACCATTTCATATCAATATCACAATATCATAGCTTTCATTATCAATCATTTCATCACAACATATCATTTAGTTTATCATTCTCATTCTCTAGGTTGTCATTTTAGCAAACATAGTGCACACAATCTGAGAGCCACTTGATTTAATAAATCCTTGTGGAGTTAGAGAGAAATGGAACAACTTTAGAGATTTTATTATGCTTGAAATAGATTAGATTTGTAATTTGAATTCTCTAAATAGTGTTTCATTAAGGTGTGTTGTTATTATTCCACTTACAGATATTTTCTACACACATAAATTGGTGCCTACCATTGGGCAAAATCCCCATTTTTAACATTTTTTGGAAAGTGACTGCAGATTTGACATGATTCTGTTTTAGCGTGATCGAGAGTTTTTACGGCGCATCCGACAGATTTTTTAGTGCATACGAATATTGTTTCGGCGCATTCAAGTTTTGTGATAGCGCATAGAATAATTCTTTTATCCCATTCACTCATTTATTTAGCACATGTATCAATTCTTTTAGTGCGTCGATAATTTAGCACATTTGCTTAAAGTTTTAGTGCATCTGACTATTTTTACAGAAAATTGAAAATTTTGGATATTAATCTCTATTTTTTGTGCTGCATGTACAAGGTATGTTGGTCAAATATAGTTGTTTTAAACATTTACATCGGTCAAAGACGAATACTAAAAATTACTAACGTTGTTTGTAGGGTTTTTAAACTTATTATTGCTTCCCTTTATTAAGTTAGGAATATAGCTTAAGTAAAAGGATAACTGAATGCCCTGTTTACTATGGTTGAAGTGATAGGCTTATGCTCTCCCCTTCACTGGGTGATCAAAATGCTAGACTCACTTTTCATGCTTTATTAACACCTTTAGAAGGCCTATCGTAGTGGGAAAAAGTACTCACCCTATGGGAACGACCTAAGTGGGAACAACCAAAGCTAGGTTTTCCAACTCACTATAATCAAAAGAAAATTAAGGGAAAGTCCAAAATTTGATGGAAGTGTGCAAGATAACCATCCCCAAAGCCTTTTTTCTAAAGGTTGGGAGGTCTCCTAAGATATTTTATCTATTTTCCACTCTGAATGGAAACCCTATCTATGAAATTTAAGTTAGAATCTAACCAAGTCAATTTTTGAATGCTTTCTATATCATAGTGCAAGGAGAGGGAAGAATCTACCCCCAAGACACTCACCATATAACTATCAGAGACCCTGGCCAAAAGTGCAGGATTCAACTTTGGTTAAGACTTAGAAAAGGAAAAAAACATGAGTGCCCTCTAGTGGGTGACATGGTTGTGTGAGCTGACATAGTTTCAAGATGTGGGATGTGGTATTTTTAGTGACCTTTTGAGATAGAAAAGTGCTTGAATTGTCTTTATTGTGTTATACTAGTGAAAATTAAAAGAATCAGACCTGATTCTAGAACATACACTATGTTTTATACATAGAATTGAAACAACTATTTGCAAACTTTTTGTTGTGTGTGTAACTCCTTTTCAAAAAGAAATCATCCAACAAAATAAATCATTTTCGATATTCCACAAGCATACCAATTAGATACAAGATCATCAAATCAGAATTTTATACCTAGGAGTCAAAAAAATTCATTGTCAAAAACAAGAACAAAAATAGACTGTCAAAATCTTAAATACTTCTAGAATAGTGCATTCGCTCTTTGTTGTAGCACATACAATCTATTTTATAGTGCATTGACCCATCTTTTAGCGCATAGGAGGAACAGTCTAGCACATAGAAAGAAAATTATAGCTCATTGAAGGAATAGTACAGTGCATCCAACCTGTTTAACAACTCATTTGTCAGTTATTTTAGCACATTAGAGGACTGTTATAGCGCATCCACAAAAGCAAAAACCAGAGAGATATTTTCACTGCCTATTAGACTTTTTCAATCAGAATTCAAACTTTTACTAGAACATATGCCTTTCTCAAATTGTACTAGTCTTAAACTTTCAAAACTGAACCATATAAGTGGAATTTTTCAAATTAAACTCAGATCTACCATCCAAAAGTGTCTAAATCAACACATTTGATTAAAATCCAAGTTTCATTATCAAGATTAGTCATCCTACTCCAAGGAATGAAGTTGTATAATCATACTTGTCAACTTAGTCTAATCAATAGAATCTATCATTCTATTTGACTCAAGTTAATATCCTTGACACTATTTCAAACATAGATCAAAGTTTAGTGGACAATTATAACATTCATATGCCAATTTTTACAAGGTCACAAAGACTAAAACTTTAAGAAAAGGAAAGTGAAATATAAAACAACATTTCTGAGATTGAGGAAAATCTTCTCAATAGATCCAACCAACATGATAATGATGAAATATCTAAAGAGGAATTACAAACTATGCAACACGACCCCAAGTTCCATAAGTTTATGGAGAAAATTCTGGAAAAGGATGGGGAAAAGTATCTATTAATGTTAGCTGATCTGGGTGCTAAAGTTTCAAAGGACTTTGATATTAATAAACTGATAGGAACACCTAAAAGAGTTGAGATTGAACCATAAAATATAGATGAAGTGGATACAATGAAACATATATTACAAACCTTACAACATCAATTCCAAGATATGCAGACTAGAACTACTAAGAGATACTTGCTACAGGATATTTGTCCATATCCTTTTGCTCAAAACGTGAACCTGATTCCATTTCCAAAACACTATAAATTTCCCAAGTATGATAAATACAATGGAAAAAAAAATCCTCTTGACCATGTAAGGTAATCTCAAGCTATGATCTTAGAGTTTTCCCATGAAGAGACATAATTGATGAGACTATTTCCAAGAAGCTTAGGTGGACAATGTATGGAGTGGTTTTCTAAATTAACTCCAAGAATTAGATCCTTTGAAGATCTAGTTAAAAAATTTATAACTCAATACTTCTATAATATACAACATCATATCACAATGAAGGATCTTTGTAATGCTAAAAAAAGAAAGGTGAAACATTTCTCTCATTTTTACAAAGATGGAGAAGTTTGTTTGCAAGATATCCACATTCCATACCTGCAAAGGAAAATATGGAACTATTCATTGATAACTTAAATGATGACATGAGTTATAGACTTGAGTTACAATGTCCACCTACATTCGAGAAAATGATCAAAAATGGTCTCAAGATAGAAGAAGATTTGGTAAAGAGAGGAGTACTAAAAACATACAATGAAGGATCAAACAATGCCAACAACAACAACAATAAACCCAAGTTTTTGAAAAAATATAGAAATACTGGAAACAATGATGTTGTGATTGAAATGCAAGATGCAAAACCAATATTTTAATTTAACAGCAGCTGCTACTAAGAAAACTCAAGACAACCAAATAAATAATCTAAATTTAAAGCAAAACAACAATTTGAACAATGCTGGTTCTAAATCATTACCATTCCAAAAGCCATCAAATTGCAGGTAATTCACGCCTTTGGGACAATCATTGGAATCAGCATTGAAGGAACTTATTAAAGCCAAACTTGTAACATTACAAGAGCCATGAAATTGGGATCCACAATTCAAACCATTTTGGTGGAATGACACACATTACTGTGACTATCATAAAAACAAAGGTCATAAGACAAACAACTGCTGACAATTAAAACATTTGATCCAAGATCTGATTGAAAACAAGAAAATATTTGTTGAAGGGCCATAAACAAAAAATGATCATGGGGATTTCAAGAATCCTTTACCCAATTATGACAAAGGTGAATCATCCTCTTCAAATGGTAAAGGAAAAAATTTAAACTACATTTATGATTCCACTATTCTCCATATCAAAGTATTTGAAGATCAAATAAATAACACTCAAATGAATGATGAACATGACCATGTTGTTACTGAAAATCACATAAATGATTTTTTTGTTGTTGGTAATCACATTGATGACGTGATTGCAGCTGATTATCAAACTCATAATGCAAAAATTAATGATAGTAATAACATCATTACAGTTGATCATCAAACCACAAACATTGCTACAAATAAAAACTAGATTAACGTCATAAAAATCATAGAGAATCAAGAATATCAACCAGTCAATTTAGCAACAAGGGGACAAGCTAAGGTAATATTGAAAGGAGCTACCAATAAATCATATGATGCTCCTTCTACAATCAAAACAACTGCTGCCCCTACAAATTAGTACAGCATAATTGATCAATTGAAGAAAATACCAGCACAAATCTCAATATTAGAACTCTTGAAAATATCACCAACACACAAGGAGATCCTAGAACAAGCTCTTGTTGCCACAACAATACCCAATAATCTAGAAGTTGACCAATTCCAGGCTATGGTAGGACATTTAACCACTCCTCATTGCCTATCCTTTTTTGAGCATGATGATGTATCACTAAACCATCCACACAATGTTGCCCTCCATATTCAGATTCTCATTCACAAACAATGAGTCAAGCATGTTCTTATAGATGGTGGAGCTAGTTTGAATATTTGTACTTTAAAATTGATTCGTGCACTAAGATATTCTGAGAATGCTATTGATCCAAGAAGGAAAATCAAAATAAAAGCATATGATGATGAAGAGAGATCTTCCAAAGGATTGATTGCCTTACCTATCCAAGTAGGACCAATTGTAAAAGACATAATTTTCCAAGTGTTGGACAAATATCTGACATATAATATACTTTTGGGATGTCCATGTATTCATGAGATGCAAATAGTACCATCCACCTACCATTAGTGCCTGAAGTTTCCAGTTAATGGACAAGAAATTACCATCTCAACTAATTCAAATAATCCCCAACAATGCAACATGCTTAAGGCAGCTCAAGATACTTTTATTCCTCATAATAGGGAAGCTAACACTCCAAATTCATCAAACAATGAGAAAAAATTAAATGTTGTGTCAAAATGGGTGGAGAAGAAGGACAAATCAAAGGAGAAAGGTATTGTTGATTCTAGTACAACAACTAATGAAAAATATTTATAAAAAAAAATCAAAGAAAAGATCCAGTTAATAGACAAGGGCATGGGAGAGTATTCCATTCAGAAATCTTTATGTCTTTCAAAATTGTTGCTTTCACCAAGAATTTATGGATAGCCTTCATCATCAATGCAACAATTATCACAACCTATCATAGTTTTAGATGAAAGATTTGTAAAGATTGGCACTTTGGTTGATGACTCATAGGATAAGATTGTTCTGAATTGGCTCTACAAAGATGAAGAAGCATCTACATCAACAAACCCCAATATACAAACATATAAATATGGAAAAGGAAAGATAATCCTAGAGAAGATGGGGTATGGAGGACAAGGACCTATCGATAAAAGGAAGGAAGGAATTATAGAACCTATTTGACCTCACACTTCAAACAAAAGACAAAACTGGATTGGGATATAAGGAAGAATCAAAAGAAGAAGCCACCCAGAAGTTTGTTGAACGAATCCTAGAATTGCTCAGGGACTAGACCCCTTTTGTTTGGATCACATAATATCAATGACTCAAGTGAGGATGAATAGACTTCGAACGAGATAGACTTGGAGGAGAGTAACATCATAAACCTTGACCCCTATCAAAAACTCTGATGACATTGCTATTCAAACTTTCACTGCTATTGACCTTCATCAATTTGATGATCTTTTACCCCTACTACACCCCGAGCTTATTGAATGGGAACAAACTGAACCTTATAATGTTCCTATATTTGCAAATGATGATGCAATCATTAAATTTCTTTGTTCTCATGAACCTGACACAAGTTCTATCAATAAAACTCATAACAAAGCTTCAAGTCAGGGGGTGTCAAATCTTCCAGCTGCAAAAATGAAAATATGAACAAAATATCTAAAGGTGAAAACCATTTAATGGTAGTGTTAGATCTAGAAAAGTAAAAATAAAGAGCACATTTGACAGTGAAAACCTCTTTGAGGTACTGAAATATGGGGGATTTTACACTCTTCCTGAACATTATCACAAGAGATCGTTAGAGTTGGTTGAGCTAACTCATTCTATCAATGTGGAAGCAAAATAAAAAGTAAAGACATTATAGCTGGCAACATCAATGACTGCACAAGAAAAGTTGACATTCACCAAGCTCTTTGAAGAATGGAAAATAAAATTTGCTTGGTCTTACTTTGACATGTCGGGTTTAGATCCAAAACTCCTGATGCATCACCTATCTTTACCAATGGAAGTGAAACTTGTCAAGAAAAAGCTAAGAAAAATGCATCCACATATCACCTTGTTGGTGAAGGCAGAACTCAAGAAATTGTTAGATGTTGGTTTCATTCATCCCATTGATTATGCTGAGTGGACCTCAAATATTGTACCTATTTCTAAATGAGGCAGCAATATCCAGATATGTACCGACTTCAGGGATCTCAACAAGGCATGTCTGAAAGATGACTTTCCGTTACTAAACATTGACACTATTGTAGACTTGACAACTGGACACGCCATGTTATCATTGATGGATGGTTTCTCAGGTTATAATCAAATCAAGATAGCACCTGAGGGTCAAGAGAAGACAGTGTTCACCTATCCATGGGGAACATTTTTCTGGAACGTGATTCCTTTTGGGTTGAAAAATGTAGGGGCTACATATCAAAGAGCAATGACCACCATCTTCCATGACATGATGCATAATTTTATGGAAGACTATGTGGACGATCTATTCAAAAAATCATATACCAGAGAAGGACATCTTGAGATTCTAGAAAAAAAATTCACTCATCTAGAAAAGTTCAACATCAAATTAAATCCCAAGAAATGTGCATTTGGTGTAACATCGGTGAAGCTTCTAGGGTACATAGTTTTAGAGAAAGGTATTGAAGTGGATCCTGTAAAGGTCAAGGCTATTATGGAGATGCCACCACCTAGAAATATTAGTCAACTATGATCTCTATAGGGAAGGCTTCAGTCAATCTGAAAGTTCATTTCTCAACTAGTAGACAAGAGTCATCTGTTCAATCACTTGTTACATACGAATGTCTCTTTCAAATGGGATGAAAAATGTGAAACTAATTTCAATCAACTAAAGAAATATTTGATGTCTCTACCAATACTAGTTCTTCCTATAGAAGGAAAGCCATTACTACTTTATATAGCAACAACAAAGATTTCATTGGAGATTTTATTGGCACAGGAAGATCCTACAGGAAAGGAACTAGCTATTTATTATATTAGTAGAGCTTTGAATGTTTATGAGATCAATTAAACCTTCATTGATAAATCTTGTTTGGCGGTAGTATTTACTACTCAAAAGCTGCACCATTATATGTTAACTCACACAATTACACTCATAACAAAAATTGATCCACTAAAATACTTACTCAACAAAGTAGCCTTAACAGGAAGTCTAGCCAAATGGGTCATGATCTTGAGTGAGTTTGATATCCAATATGTAGATTGCAAATTCATCAAGGGACAAGTCATATCTGATTAGTTAGTTGAAGCACCTCTACAAGATAATAAACTAGTGAGAATTGAATTTCCTAATGCGGATGTTCTTATCATCACACCACAACAATGGATGCTATACTTTAATGGATCATACACACAACATGGATCAGGTGTTGGAATCTTATTTGTCACATGTCAAGGACATACCATTCAAAATTCCTACAGAATCAACTTTCCTTGTACAAATAATGTAATTGAATACGAGGCATTAATCATTGGAATCAAAGTAGCAGTTGAATTGAATATCACAGAGCTGCAGGTCTACAAAGATTCACAACTGGTCATTAATCAGCTAAATGATGTTTATCAAAACAGGGATGAAAAATTTCTTCCATATAAGAAAATGGTGGATGATTTCAAGAAGTACTTTGTCCAAAGAAAATTTGAACAAATACCAAGGGTGGATAACAAAGCTGTTAAAGCTATGGTTGCAATTGATTCTCTCTTGCAGATACCAAAATAGTGAAGATGTTATGATTTTATGGTGGAAAAAGTGTAATCCCACCTATGACAATCTCAAATCCCAAATAATATGCCATATCATCGACCCTGAAACCTCCATCTATGGAAGGATTTATGCTTACTTGAAAGACAATACCCTTCTCTTGATCTTTCCTGAAACCAAAAATGAAATTTCATTCACCAAGCCGTATGGTATACCTTGATTGTCGACATACTTTACCATCAAGGTCTTATGGTACTCTCCTACAGTGTCTAGAATGTAACGAAACTTAATCAGCCTTGCATGAGATTCATGAAGGTATCTATGGAACACACTCAAGTAGTCTAACTCTAGTGAAGAAACTCATGTGTTTAGGGTATTACTGACCGAACATGGAGAAGGAGTCTTTTCAATATGTAAAGGAGTTCTAAAAATGTCAAATCTATGGCAACCTTATACATGCGTTGACACAGGAGCTACAACCTTTCACATCAACATGGCCTTTTTGTTAGTGATGTCTGGATCTGGTAGGTAAAATCCACCCTTCTTCATCCAATGGACATAAATTTATCATTATAGCCATGAAATACTTTACAAAGTGGATTGAAGTTGTACCACTGACCATCATCATAAGAAAACAAATTTCATCCTTTATCTTAAATTACCTTATTCATCAGTATGGTGTTCATCAGTCAATCATCACCGGCAATGGTAGACCTTTTAAGAATCAAGATGTCCAAGAATTGTGTGAGTGGTTTCATATACATCGCTTTTCAACACTATACTATCCTAAGGGAAATGGCCAGGAAGAGGCCTCAAACAAAACTATACTAAAAATATTGAAGAAAATAGTCAATGATGTTGGGCATGATTGGCATCTTCAACTAAATCCTACTTTATGGGCATACCGAACCAATAGCGCTACACCATATGCCTTGGTATATGGATCAGAGGCTATCCTACCTATTGAGGATGAAATACCATCCCTCTGTGTGTCACTAAAAGGGATCATTTTAGAGGAGGACTACCGAGTGTCTAGACTTTAGGAGCTGGAACTATTAGCTGAGCATCATTAGCAAGCTATGGATCACTTGAAATCATATCAATAGAGGATGTCTAGAAACTACAATCACAAGGTCAAACCAAGGGCATTTGAAGTAGGTGACTTTCTATTAAATTAAAAACCTCGTAATTAACAAGATCATGAAAAGAAGGGTAAGTTTGAACCAAATTGGCTAGGTCCCTTCATCATCATATCAGTCTATGGATCAAGAGCTTATAATTTTTCCACACTTGAAGTCGATTTTTTTGATGAACCTATAAACAGTATCCACCTCAAAAAGTTCTATACTTGAATTATCTAGTGCACGGTGAAAGTTTTGTAAAAATACAAAATAAATAAATAAATAAAAATATGAAAAGTACAATAAAAAAAAGTAGTGAAAATTTGGCATGACGTGCTATTTTTGATAGATTAGTTGTACCATCTATTTGAGTATTTCTTCGCCCTTCACTTTCTCCATCATTCTTCTTATCATCGAAAAACTTCATATACGTATTCTAGAAATGTGGTTAGGTCTCACCCTAGCTTGGGGGAAAAATCTTGAACTCACTAGGGGTAGTACACTACGGGCTTCAAAAAATAGACACATAGTAGTATGAAAATGCAACAACCACAATGATCATAGGGAAAAAAACATAAACAATCAATCATCACTTATTAGAAGATCAAACCATCCAAATCAAACAACTTAAATCAATCAACTAAATCAAATCTAAATGGATGATATTGTTTTGAATCATGATTTTACTTCTTTAACTTGAGTGTTCAAATGTTGTACTTTGATTTTGTTAACATATCTTTTGAGCAACTCGATGATGTATTGAACTAGAGAAACAAAGAAGGAGTATGAAATTTCTCTGTCTAATATCGATGAGTTAATCATTATTCCTATGTGAATTGTCATGAGACATTCTCTACCAAGTATCATTGATAACATGTTGGATTTACATAGGAAAATGATTGATTCTTGTCCATTTTACACAATAAATACTCAGGTCATCTCAATTTAATTATACCTAGATGCTTGTGTTAACTTGCAATATCAAAAATCATGAAAGAAGTACTCAGTTCATCATGGTCTAACTTATACCATTGATGCTTGTACTCACTTTCAACATTTCCATGGCTCAATGATGATAAAAGCATCATAAATGGATTGTTAAGATGAATTTTTTTGCATATGTACATTTTCATACTTAAATTAGATTGTATTCATGTTAGCTTTGCATCTACATAATATATTGTGTCGAGGTTGGCAAAAAATTAAAAAACAATGTTATCTCTATCATTTAAATGGACTGAGTATACTTGACATTGACAAAAATATTATCGTTCTCATATAGTTGCATAATCATTTACATAACACATATATTTACATCAACATATCATTCATTCATTTATATATCAGATCATATATTTTCATTAGAAAAATATCAAAAACAAATCATGCATATAGGGTCATTATCATTGATATTATCATATCATATATTTTTTCATGCATTAGATCATACATATTTGCATTAGAAAATATCAAAAACAAATTTCATTACATATCATTTGCATCACCATAAATCCATTTCATATCACATCCACATCATTCATAACGCATATAAAATCATTATCCAAGCATCACATATCATTCGTGTTATCACATTCATCTCATGGCATTTCATATTAACATCATTTTACCATTGCATCCATACATAATAAATCCATCAGTGCATTTTCATAACATCATCATCATATAAACATCACATAAAATATATAATGGAAGTTAAAAGCATATATCATAGGCATCCATCATAGAATCATATAGATCACATATAGATCAATAATCCACTGCATATCACCTAAACCTCAAAAATCATAATGTCAAGTATACAATGAAGTCTGAATAAATGTCAACATGGTAATGAGTCAAAATGGACATATACATCATCAAATATATCATAATTCATCAAGTTAGATCATAGAAGCTATGAGGTTCTCCCCCCAGGACTTGTTGGTCTCGCAAGACCTGCACCTGAAGTACCTACCCCTACTGCACTTGTACCTAGATTGACACCAATATCTCAATGTGGTGGCTATGTCACACCCATGTTGGTGGTACTAGAGTGGTTGCAGCCTGAACTATATTTTGCATAACTCACTCTTCACTCTATTGAAACAACATCATGATATCGGCCACGATAATACTCGACCTCTCAAGTGACTCTAGTAACCTCTGCCATCATCTCACCCATAATGGTCCCCTTTGCCACTCTCTACAATTTGTCTACTAGGGCCATTACCTGATCACCCTGCTATCTAGTGACATCTCTCTGAGTGGTTAGAGTGGTAATTTGTGCCTATTCCTGAGTAGAGCAATGCTTCTACCTATGCTAACTACCCCTACAGAGTCTGAACCTGCACTTGTAATGTAGTTATCTATGTTTATTGCTACCATAAGGGTAGACATATATGTACATGCTACTAAGCTACAACCACCAAGGATATCCTCCATCGAGCTACAAAGAAGTCTCTGACATCAAAGGATACAACTCTGCCACCACCATCCCCATCCCCATCATCTCCATCATCATCATCACCATCATCATCACTACTCTCAACCACCTCCATCTCCTCCTCCACCATCTCACCCTCTACCATCTCCTCCACATCCACTACACCTCTCGTCTGCTTATGTCTATAAAAAAATGCTCTCTACTCCTCATCCAACAAACATACCACCTCATCTAGACTGGAAATCCAGGGAAAGGGATGTAAAAACAAGTACTGGACATACTCCTTGGATATAGCAGCCTCAACATCCTCTAGATGATAACCCCAAATGATTAGCTGCAAACCCTAATACTCCTCCATGGTAGCATCAAATGATAGGGTGGGCCCCCACTCTGAAGCATCCATCTATCGTCATGCATAATGTGTGACAACTTGTGGCATGCTCTATAACCAACCATATTGTTGCATCACCCTCCTAAGCATAAACATCTCAATGATAAATTGGGTCCTCCCAATCAAGTACATAGACTGGCACAAATACGACATCTTAACGTCATCCTCTTCCCATGCCTCATAACCAATGTAAGGCTACCATACAACTTCCTTGAGATCATCCAACATCCATCTCCAGTACTCCAGCTTTCCCAGCCTATGCTAGATAACTGAACCTTTATAACCATAAACATAGGGTCTCCTGACTGGTCATTGTCTATCTGCAATGGGATGCATGATGGAAATATGCTCCCATTCCCATATCTGTAACAATTTCACTATGGCTGACAAACTATACCCTCTGAGATAAATGACCTAGTGAAAATCAGGGTATAAGTGGGCCAACATGCAACAACCCCACGCATATCTAGTACCCATCTACTCTAGAATCCAACCCCATTTGACTGACAGTACCTTCAACCTATGGTCGAGACATAAGAAATAACCAATAAATCCAGCAAGCACAGACGAAAGTATAGCATAAGCATCAACCATCTCCCTCTATGGAATCTCAAAACCACAAATCCTATCATCCTAAAACACTCTACATAATACATCAATACCTCCCTACTCAGTATGATCATACAAAACCAACTCTCCAACAACATGTATCCTCAAGATGCGGTACACATCCTCCAGAGTCAGTGTCATCTCGCTAGTAGGAAGGTGAAAGGTGTTATGCTCACTATGCCACCTCTCAACTAGGGTTGTCAAGAGTCCCAGATTAATCCTAATCTAAGGCATGTATAAAAAGGATGATAATCCACAACGTGCAATCACACCTATCTCAGGCTATTTCAACTGGGGTATTAAATCCCATGTCCTAGGAAACTACTCGTAAATCTGAAGATTCACCAAAGGCTCCTATAATTAAAAAAAAGTCATAAATCAGTAAACTTTTCAAATTAATCAAAATCAATTAGCCTATCAATCTAAATCAGCTCTGTTGAGACTTTGATCAAATCTCATGTGCATCAATCTATCAAGCACCTCACCAATCATGAGTTTAATCAATTAATTTATCAATCAACCTCACCTATCATGAAGTAAATCAATCAATTTATCAATCAACCTCACCTATCATGAGGTTAATCAATCAATCTATCGTTTAACATCACCTATCATGAGGTTAATTGATCATGCTATAATTGACCCTTTCTTATTATTAGGTCAATTATCATCAATCAATCATTGAATCTCACCTATCATGAGATCAATAATCATATAAGTCTTTCAGGATCATCAATCAAATCAAATCAAAGGTGGACAAGATCAAAAAACATCAAAATCAAGAAGTTAACTGATAATTTCATCTTTCTAACTTGTATGCACTAAAACAGTCATCAAAGTGCTAAATAAGTCAATGTGCCATTTCAGGCGTCAATGTGCTAGAAAAGGTAATCAATACAAAAAATGGGCCAATGTGCCATTTCAGGTGATCAATGCACTAGAAGATATATTCAATGCGTCATAATAGTCGATGTGCCATTTCAGTCTATCGATGCACTAATATAGGTTTTCAAAGCAGTATCTAAATCTATGTGCTACAATGTTATACCTATGTGCTTAATGTCTACTTCAATGCATAAAACCAAGGAATGTGCTAAAACAGTTATCTAATGTGCTACATCGGGATGTCAAAGCACTAAAACAATGAAAACATAATTCAAAACATGAAAAATGTAGGAAAATTAAATTGCATGAATAACGAGGAGGTTTATCCGGGTAAATACTAGAGGTCCATACGTTGTCGAGCGGTTGTGACATTACAATTGCTTGAATTGGTGTTTGTGGTAGGGGATCACCATCTTGCTTCAAATGCACAATTTTCTCAATCACTATCAAACTTCAAATTGCAAATACACAAATAAAATTCAAAATCACCTTTTTTAACCTTTTAAAGGTTAATTAAGTAGGATTTTTATGGGATTGAATTATTTTATTTACCAAAGAGGGCTTAATCAATTCATTCATCAACAGGGCATTTTCAACATCATTTTTCAGGAGATAAATCACTTCAAATCATATCTGACATCAACTCATCAAAAAATCATAAAAAATTCAAAAAATTCATAAATTCATCGATTTATCTCCTGAGGGGGCATACATCTGTTATCACTCAAAAAAATTAGCATCTGAGGCATATCAAAATTTTGTTGTCAATACTAGCAGCAAAATTGATTCTTTGAAGCAATGTGTAAACACATCACTTCAAAGAGGAGCAAAATGTATACAACTAAAAATGGTCTGGATAAATTTTATTAATTAAATACAATTATTTGATTAATTAACCTTTAATTCATCTACTTATAAATAAATATAAATATTTATTTATATATTTCATATCCAATTCTTCTATTAAATAGATAAATTTCATAGTTTGTTTTATTTAATTATCCAATTCTTTCATCTTAATTAAATAAATAAAAATCAAATAGTTTGTTTAATTATCATTCCCTTTTATTAAATAAAAAAATTCCAATTGTTTTATTTAATAATATTTCTTCCCTCCAAATTCAATAACTCAAATTTCTAATTGAGCACATGTCTACCACTTTTCTCTCAACAAATTTGAAAACTTCAACTTGCATTCAATTATACTTTATCTTTCCAGCCAATTTTGAAACAAACTTTAACAGTTGGAAATAGTTGGCTTCATGGATCCACAATTTTTTCCTAATCACTTTCCACAATGTTTTTCTGAGAGGAAGCATTTCCCCTTCTTCCTCACCAAATTCTTCATCTTCTACCATTGATTTATCTAGATCAAATTTGAACCATTGCTTGCTGCCACATCATGAATTGTCTTTGAAATCTATAAAAGAAACATCTTGCTACAGGAAATGGATCCCACTTTTATGCAATTTTACTCTACAGGAATCATATTAGAGAATTTTAGCTTACAGCATCTAGCAATTATCAAATAGAATCATTTTAGCAATCATATTAGATCACAATTATCTCACAACATATCATATTAGTTGCATCTTAGTTTAATCATATCATTTCATATCATTATCAATCATTTCATCATAGCATATCATTTAGTTTATCATTCTCATTCTCTAGGTTGTCATTTTAACAATTACAGTGCACAAAATCTTAGAGCCACTTTGATTTAATAAATCCTTGGAGTTAGAGAGAAATGGAACAACTTTAGAGATTTTATTATGCTTCAAATAGATTAAAACTGTCATTTGAATTCTCTAAATAGTGTTTCATTAAGGTGTGTTGTTATTATTCCACTTACACATATTTTTCGCACACAACTAACAATCAATAAGTTTTTCCTCTGTTGTGTGTTTATGTTTACAGATTTAGGTTGAAGATCATTTGAAGTGCAAAGTTGTAAATTTGAAAAGTTGCATTGCAAAGTTGTCATCTTATGGAAAGTCACCTACAGGCTAGATCTGGTGGTTTCAGGACCTAAGATCTAAGAAGAAGGAAGTGCAGACATTGAACCTCTAGATCATATTTTGAAGTTGGAGAAATTTAGATTGGGACTAAGTCAGCAGTAAGGGCATCTTAGTCCCCCAAGTGGTATTTTGTATAGATTATTTTAGATTTTGTTCCAACATCCAAAGATTATGTATTTTCCTTGAAAAGTAGCGGCGGGACTAAGACAATAGTAAGGGCATATTTTTCCTCCCTAACATATTTTGACAAGATTTTTACATTTCCAGAATCCTTATCACATTTCCAGACTTCCCAGGTACATACATCCTAACTTGTTGTTACTTAATTTTGTCATTTGCACTCATTATTTGGCTTGCATTATTAGGTTTTGTGAGTTAAATATCAAGTTTTCTTTTGCAATATTTTTCTTGGTGGTGAACCCTTCAAAGCATAAGGAATCTTCCTAGGTCTCCCTTGTTGAGAATTGACTCACCTTTGTGTTGATAGTCAATCTCATTCAGGATCCTAGGTTTCCTTGAATGAACCATTCCCTCATAAGGACAAATCAAGGATTAGAGATTCCTTTCTTGGATTGTGAATCACCTAAATTGGGTAAGTGAACAAAGATGGTTCCCAGAAATGGGACTTAAGTGGATAGCTTTTTTTCTAAAATCGGAAAAAACTGACCTTGGACGTGAAATTGAGGATAGTTACACTCAAAATTTTGAGATGGAACAAAAACAAGGATCAAAGTGCTCTGAGTCTACTTTCTAAACTACTAATTTAGTTTAGAATGGTTGATATTAAGGGGTTCAAAAGAGTGACGTACACAAATTGGTGTTGTTTTTGTCAGAAAAACATAACATAGCAACTCTTGTACGACCCTCGTACGATGAACTTTTTTTTAGAATTTTAAAAATCACAATGGTTAGAAGTTAGCTAATAGTATGTAGTTGGTGCACAATTTTTCTGATAATTTTTTAATGAATATTTGATTCTTTACTAATTTTCAAAGTGGACATTTCATGAAAAACATAATTTTGGCTGTGCTACCCCTACAAATTTTGGTAACTAATTGATTTTTTTTAATTTTTTTTTTAATTTGTAGTATGGAGTCTAGTTTATAAAAATGTAATTTATTTGAAAATTCGATGAATGGTTAATTTATAACAAAAAAAATACCAAACACTTCTTTTTGGAAAAAAAAAGACATACAAATAAAATAAATTATGGATGAAAGGCTTAACATTTTCAAAAAAGTGAAAAAAATTACATCGTTGGATAGCTAAGAGAGAACCCAACAATACCCATGTGTTTGATTTTTTTGATATTGAACCACGTGCAATCTTGATGGTGAGCACAAACTCGATTATGTGAAATATGGTAGATTTTTTTAAAACACGTCTCTAGTAATTGGGAATGCCTTCCAAGCCTTTGGGTTGGTATTTCAAGGCAAATACCAAGCCTAAGGCTCGGGAATTCCCAAAGCAAGATATAATGTGAGTGTGCTATAACGCGCTCACATTATATTTCAGTTTTCACATTGTTTTTTCTTTTGCGGGAAACATGTCAACTAAGACATAATGCGAGTGCATTATGTCCTCCTTTATGTTAAATTCCAATATATTAAATGTATGCTGATATATTTGTATGTTTTTATTCACATGTATGCTTGTATGTCATGTATGCATGCTTGTATGTATCAATGCATATATATTGTATGTATGTATGTAAGATTGTATCTACACATGTATGTATGCTTTCATGTATGTATTTAAAAGGAGGGAGAATTTAGAGAGAGAGAGAGAGTCTAGAGAGATGGAGAGGGGGTGGAAGTGAGAGTTTAAGAGAGAGGGAGTGGGAGAGAAGGGGTTGGAGTGAGAGGGATAGAGGGAGGGATAGAGAGAAGGGGGTGGGGGAGAGAGAATTGAGAGAGAAAGAGAGAGAGAGAGGGGGAGAGAGAGATAGAGAGAAAAATAGAGTTATGTAGGTAGGGTGCCAAAGGAAGAGACTTGAGTGTGTGAGGGGGGTGAGAGGGAGAGACTTGAGAGATTGGTAGTGAGAGGGAGTTTGAAAGAGAGAGAGAGTGAGAGAGAGAGGGAGTGGGAGAGAGAGGGAGTGAGAGTGATAGACTTGAGAGAGGGAGAGGGTGTGGGAGGGAGTGACCTAATAGAGGTAGAGAAAGAGGGGAGTGGATTGAGAGGGACTTATCTAGGTAGGGTGCAAGGGATAGATAGAGAGAGGGGAGAGAGACAGAGAGAGAGTTACCTAAGTAGGTTTCTAGAGGGAGAGACCTGAGAGAGAGGGGGGTGGGAGGGAGAGACATGAGAGATATGGAGAGAGAGGGAGTGGGAGAGAGTGGGATAGAGTCGAAGGGACATAAAGAGAGATGGTAGAGGGAGCGAGAGAGGGTGGTAGGGATTGATTGAATGAGAGGTACGTACAAAGAAGGAGACGGTAGATAGAGACAATTAGAGAGGGTAGGAGGGAGGGAGGGAGGGAGAGGTGATAAGTATAGATAGAGAGAAAGTTATAAGGGTTGAGAGTATAGGGTTGAGAGATTAGGGTGGAGAACCTATAGGGTTTATGGTTTCTAGGGTATTAGGGTTTGAGGTTTGAGGGTTGAGGGAATACGGTCGATGGTAGAGGGTATAGGGTAGAAGGTTTAAGGGTTTAGGGTTGAAAGGTTTAGGGTTAAGGGTTTAGGTTTAATGGTTTACTTGCTCGAGGGTAGAGTGTTTAGGGTATAGGTTTGAGGGTATATGGTTGAAGGATTAGGTTTAGGGTCCAATGTAAGGGGTAAAGGGTATAGGGGTAGAGGGTTTAGGGTTTAAGGATTGAGGGTTGAGGGATTAAGGGTTGAGGGTTGAGAATTGAGGGTTGAGGGTTTAATGTATAGGGTAGAAGGTTTAAGGGTTTAGGGTTTAAGGGTTGAGGGTTGAACATTGAGGGTTTAAGTTTGAGGGTTGAGGGTTGAGGGTATAGGGCATAGGGTCAAGGGATTAGGGTTGAGGGTCCAATATATAAGGTAGAGGTTATAAGGGTTAAGAGATTAAGGGTTGGGGGTCTAGAGATTAGGGTAGAGATTTTTCTTTGATTTAATGGTGTAAGGGTTGACATATTAAGGTTGATGGATTAGGGTTTAGGGTTTAAGGATTAAGGGTTGAGGGTTGAGAATTGAGGGTTCAGGGTTTAATGTATAGGGTATAGGGTTGAGGGTTTAAGGGTCAAGAGGGTTGAGGGATTAGGGTAGAGAGTTTACTAAGTGGGTTTATGGGTTTGGGCATTAGGGTTGAGATTAGAGGTTAGATGATTGATGGTAGAGGGTAGAGGGTTTACAGGTTAGGGTTTAAGGGTTGAGGAATTAAGAGTTTATAGAGTAGATGGTATAGGGGTTAAGGGATTATGGTTTAAGGGTTGAGGGTTGAGGGTTGAGGGATTAAGAGGGAATAGGGGTTGAGGGATTAGGGTTGAAGGGTTGAGGGTTGAGGGTTGAGGGTTGAGGAATTAAGAAGGTATTGGGGTATATGGATTAGGGTTTAAAGGTTGAAGGTTGAGGGTTGAGGGATTAAGGGTCAAGAGTGTTGAGGGATTAGGGTAAAGATTTTACTAAGTGGGTTTAAGGGTTGGGGGATTAGGCTTGAGGGTAGAGGATTGACAGTAGAGGGTAGAGGGTTTATGAGTTAGGGTTTATAGGTTAGGGTTTACGGGTTAGGGTTTAAAGGTTTAGGGTTTAGGGTTGAGGGATTAAGAGGTTATAGAGTAGAGGGTATAGAGGTTGAGAGATTAGGGTTTAAGGTTTGAGGGTTGAGGGATTAAGAGGGTATAAGGGTTGAGGGATTAGGGTTTCAGGTTTGAGGTTTGAGGGATTAAGAGGGTATAGGGGTTGAGAGATTAGGGTTGAAGGGTTGAGGGTTGAGGGATAAGGGTTGAGGGTTGAGGGATTAAGAGGGTTGAGAGATTATGGTTTAAGGGTTGAGGGTTGAGGGTTGAGGGATTAAGAGGGTATAAGGGTTGAGGGATTAGGGTTTAAGGGTTGATTTTTGAGGGATTAACAGGGTATAGGGGTTGAGGGATTAGGGTTGAAGGGTTGAGGGTTGAGGTATAAGGGTTGAGGGTTGAGGAATTAAGAGGGTATAGAGGTTGAAGGATTAGGATTTAAAGGTTGAAGGTTGAGGCTTGAGGGATTAAGAGGGTATAGGGGTTGAGGGATTCGGGTTTAAGGGTTGAGGGTTGAGAGTTGAGGGATTAAGAGGATATAGGGGTTGAGTGATTATGGTTTAAGGGTTGAGGGATTGAGAAGGTATAGGGGTTGAGGGATTCAGGTTTAAGGGTTGAGGGTTAAGGGTTTAGGGTTAAGGGTTTACTTGGTTGAGGGTTGAGGGTTTAGGGTATATGGTTGAAGGATTAGGTTCAGGGTCTAATGTAAGGGGTAGAAGGTATAGGGGTAGATGGTTTAAGGTTTAATGATTGAGGGTTGAGGGATTAAGGGTTGAGGGTTGAGAATTGAGGGTTGAGGGTTTAATGTATAGGGTATAGTGTATAGGGTTGAGGGTTTAAGGGTCAAGAGGGATGAGGGATTAGGGTAGAGAGTTTACTAAGTGGGTTTAAGGGTTGGGGGATTAGGGTTGAGAGTAGAGGTTAGAGGATTAATGGTAGAGGGTAGAGGGTTTACAGGTTAGGGTTTAAGGGTTTAGGGTTTAGGGTTGAGGGATTAAGAGGTTATAGAGTAGAGGGTATAGGGTTTGAGGGATGAGGTTTTAAAGGTTGAAGGTTGTGGGTTGAGGGATTAAGAGGGTATAGGGGTTGAGGGATTAGGGTTTAGGGTAGAGAGTATTCGGTTGAGGGTAGAGGGTAGATGTTTTTAGAGTTTAGGGTTTAAGGGTTGAGGTTAACACTCTACCCTCTATCTCTCTCTTAGTATGTCTCTCCATCCCTCTATATCTCCATCTCTCCCACTATCTCTTTCTCTCACTCTCCCCTTCTCCCACTCTCCCACTCTCCCCTTCTCCCACTTTCCCACTCTCTCCCACTCTCTCTTTCTCCCACTCTCCCCCTCAATCCCTCCCAATCTATCTCAATCTCTCCCACTCCCTCTCCCTCCCTCTCTCCCTCTTTCTCTCCCACTCCATCTCCCTACCACTCTCCCTCTCTCCCTCTCACTCCCTCCCTCCCTCCCTCCCTCTCTCTCTCTCTTTTCTCTCCCTTCTCTCTTTCTCTCCTCTCCTCTCCCCTCTTTCTCTCCCCACTCCTCTCTTTCTCTCCCACTCTACCTCTCTCCTCTCCTCCATCCTCCCTCCTCCTCTCCCTCTTTCCTCCACTCTCTGCCTCTCCCCTTCTCCTCTCCCTGTTCTCTCCACTCTCTGATCACGGTTTGGGATTCAAAAAAATATCTCACAATCCTTCAAAATTAATCCAAATCAATCTTTGTATAACACATTCTATTATTCATTCTATGTCACATTGGAAACATAACCATGGTAGCCCAAAAGAAGTTATTTCATTTTTCCCAAAACTGCAAACCCTAGACAGGGTTCAAACCTACCCTCACTAAAATGATCATAACTTATTCAAATCTTAATGAAATTTTATGAGAATTGAAGAAAATGAAAGTAGATTCATATAGGAACAATATAAACTTGGTTTCAGACCCAAAATATATACTTTAAAATCCGTACCATCACATTCTTTCAGACTGTAAATTCTGCACAATATTGTTAAAATAGGCAGTCTCACCAAAATAATCATATCTCCCACAAAACTCAATAAAATTGAATGAGACAAAAAGAATTGGAAACTAGAAATAGATATATTTCCATAAATATATGATAACCTATTAGTTGAGTGCATATCAGGCCGTACAAACCACAACTTCAACCTGGAAACAATGTAAAATCAGAAAATGCACACAAACTTGAGGTTGCCATTCATCAAACTTCACAAATAATGTCTCCAACCTCTCCAATTCGAGTTTTGGAGGGTGTACTTATAAATTTACAACCAAAACCAACTATTTTCAACCACCTTTTAGTTAGTTTGTTGACAAAACACCTTAATGACACTTTTGACAAGTTGCTTGACAACTTTCTTGAGCAACTTTTACAATTTTTACAAAATGGAACAACTTTAAACATTATTTGACAAATGACTTCAAACATGAATTCCTAAGAATCAAGAACCTATAAAATGGTTTGATAAACCTTATTATAATACCCAATACATAAAATAGAGCAACTATTTACAAATGGCCTCATGGAGTCAAGAAATCAAACAAGTGCTCCTGCACCAAACTCCCGAGGGCAAAAGAATTCAAGCCCCTTTGAATTGTATTCTTCTTGATCATCCAATTCCTTTGCACTTTGTCCTTTGTATTTTCAACCTGAAAATTATTCTTTT
>CM021103.1:126155379-126410000 GCA_007115665.2 Sequoiadendron giganteum | reverse complement strand
CCTGCCCTCTCCCTTCCTCCCTCTCTCCCACTCTCTCTTTCTCTCTCTCTCTCTCTCTCTCTCTCTCTCTCTCTCTTTGTCTCTCTCTCTCACACACACACACACTCACCTCTATCTCCTCTACTATAAGGGTGCAGGGGAGAGATATAGAATTAGGATAGAGAGTATAGACAAAGAGGGAGAAAATAAATATATTAAGAAAACCATATTTCATATAACGCATGCATGTTTTGAAGAAGTAGAGATGCTACCGTTTTAGGAAGAAATAACATGCTCATGTTATAATGAGAGCACATTTTGTATTTCACTAAAAAAGGTAAAAAAATTGAATATACCCGTGATGTAAAGGCCCACAGTCTACATATTCTCCTAGTTTTGGACGTGCTTTGACAAAAAGTAGATTTTTGATGATGTTGTGAAGTGTGCAAGCATGTTTTTCACATTCCATCACCTTTTCCATGATCTTTCTACCACCTTTGCATGAAATATAAGAGTTTCCACATTGAAAAATTAGTGCAAGATGCAAAAAAAAGTTTCTTTTTCTTGATGTGATGGCTTCCCTTGTGCAGAAGGAGCTTGATGTACTTCACTCGTGGGAGCACAAATGGTCGGTGCTCCGCAGACTGCAGGATATGCATGAGTTGGTCCAGGAGCAACTTGGTGCTCTTGTTCTTTGGTATATTATGTATGGCAATCCTATTTGGGTGCACTTAGGCATGATGACAGCCTTGGCCGAGTAGTGGCACAACAAGACTTCTTCATTCCATCTTCCTACCAGCGAGGATACTATTACCCTTGAGAATGTTTGGCACATCCTCTGATTACCTATCCATGGGGCTAGAGTCATCTATGATCTAGATTCCAATAGAGATGCTTGCTATGGAGTTATGGAGCTTGATGAGATTTAGTTCTCTGATGGGCAGATCGACTTAGAGAGATGTCGTGGCCATGTACACATTTATAGGTTGTTCATTGTCGCTATCATTTCAGGTCTTGTGGCACCCGATCAGCGAGGTCGATACTTTAGTCCAGGCTAGGGACTAGCATGGGAGCAAATGGTTCACCATAGGGATTTATTTTCTTGGGGACTGGTATTACTAGCATCCTTATACAAGGATTTTCATGAGTTTGCATTCCTAGATAGCATGTCCCTCGGGGCCGGAGTTACTTTATTACACATCTGGGCATGGGAGCGGATCCCACTGCTTCGCCTAGATGTCACACCGGTTATTCTTGAGACAGATGATCCTATTGTTTGGCGGTATGGTGGGGCACATTACCACTATACTTATACTAGCATAGGTGGTCTTGCACATTGGCGACGAGTTTTCGATGAGATGAGAGAGTTCATCTGGAGACCCTAGATAGGCATTGGCCCATGGTATGATGATGTTCAATAGTTTTTTTATGCTAGACAAGACAGGTGGATGTAGGGTTGGGAGCATACCATAATAGAGCGATATCTCCCAGATAGGGTGGCAAGATAGTTTGGAGAGGTACAGGATAGGCCAGATGATTAGTATGTTGCGATCTTCACCTGTACGACTAGAGAGACAACATGGGGATAGCCCATCCTATCAATGGAGGCAGTGTCCTCTTTCAGATAGTTAGTGGTCTGATCGTGGTTGTATGATCAAGGGTCAGTAGATATAGGGGTTACTCTAGCATACAAAGCTTTGTTCAGACCTCCCCTAAGATTGACAGTTCCTGGTTCAATGATTCCATGACAGACACCCAGAGGTAGGATAGCGGGCAGAGGTTGAGGATAGGGCATAGGAGGAGGTGGACCACCTCCTCATTAGACACCTCTTAGGGATCCAACAAAAGATTCGCCTCCCCGAGTAGGGGAGCAAGATGCTCAACCAAGAGTAGTCCCTCAGCAACAGCCAGCAACACAGCCTGACCATAGAGATGCACCGATCCAACAGTTGCAGGGTTAGATTCAGGAACTGATAGTAGAGAGAAATGAGGCTAGGCAGTAGGTTGCGATAGTTACTGCTGAGAGGGACCAGGCACGATCCGAGAGGGATCAGGAGATTGGTCGACAACGACAGCTAGAGAGTGCAACTTCCTCATCTTAGGACCGATCAGTTGATCTATGGGCATATATAGAGGTGGTTAGGGAGGCCGAGTATTACCGGCAGCACTATAGGTAGGCAGTGCCACCAGTAGGCAGAGTGCTAGACTTCTCCTAGCAAATAGGGATGCGGCCACTAGAGGATCACGGTGACAAGAAGGTGGGAGAGGGTGAGGGGTACAACCAATAGGGCTAGCCCTTGATTAGAGAGAGTTATCCATTTTTGATTCATGGGTTGCGTTATTGCCCCTATTGTACCATGTATTTGGATGTACACTTGATCCGATTTTGTATCATAACAGTTTATTATTTGATGATATATATGAGATGTTTCGCCCTTTTATGAGATGTTTTTGCAATGTATGATATGCATTTCTTACTTTCCTATATGCTATGAGATGTTCCTATTTCTTATGTTCACGCGATATGATGTATGTTTCTAATGGATGCATTTATTTTTGTATATTTTTCATGCATTTTTAATGATGATCTTATGAATGTAATGTATGCTCATAATGGTGTATTGGTATGAAAATGGATGCAAATGGTAATGGATGATAATGATTATGCATGATGTAATTATTTCTTAAGATGCTTAGAATAACAAATTTATATTATTCCTCATAACTTAAGATAATGATATGATGCAATATGTTTTTTATGCTAATGATCCGGTGGATGTAGAGTGTATGCATTGGCGATGTTTTGATTACTGTCATGATACCACATTAATATGAAAAGAAGATAGAAGAACTTAGAAACAATGAGTTAGTTAGGATGATGATGACTTGGTTTTCCAGGAGTTGGCATTTGCAAAGGGTCAATTACGTTATGTTTGATAACACACATAGGTACGATGCATCAAGGTATAAGAACCAGGATGGCATGGTACCTAGTGTGATGGAATTTGACTTGACAATTAGATAGGAGTATTCTTGTTCACACTTAGCATGCATACTTCATTCAAGATGTAGTTCAAAAATTCTAAACATCTTGGGCCAAAACATAGGAAAGCAAGCTTTCTTATGTGGTCAACAAGACATCTAAAACATCCTCTCCACAAACCAAACAAATCACATATTACTAAGTTATTTTACAAGTGTATCCCACAAGCATAGTAGATAAAAGAGACAATGATCTTTGCCTCATTCCTTTCTCTCTAAACATGTTTTGTTTAGGCATCATCAAGAGGTCCTTGGAATGAGCAAAAAATAAGATAAGCCAATAAAATACCAAATAGAGCAAACCAAACAAGCTAATGTTCTTCATACCGCTAGCAAAGACTAAACTACTACAAGGTACCTGATGCTTATGTCCATCATGGGAAAGATTCATCATAGGAAATGTTGTGATCAGGGTTTTGACGGGACCGATTGGATGATAAGCTATTGATACTTCGAGTTGACCAACTTGCTTGTTTACTGATTTAGACCTTCGAGACTTTGAAAATTAGGGTGTTCACTTTTGAACCTACTAGACTTGCTTCTAACTAACTCACCAAAGGGTGATGATGATGATTGATTTATTAGGAATGATGAAAGTTGCGGGTGAAAATGAGATGAGATGGATGCACCATTTTGAATTTTTCAAATATTTTGAGGTTGTTTTTGCTATTTTTGAGATGTTTTGCAAATTTTTTTGGTATTTTTGAGATTTACAGTGAAGAGACTAACCTAAAGACCTATCTTAGGGGTCTCGAGAGTTGATCCATAGATTATCCTTTCCTACATTATACACGCAGAGACCACGTAGTTCGACTAACGACAAACTTGACTCAATGATGGGCAAATGGATTGCCAATTTATTGCAACAAACGCCTAAGGACTAACCTAATCTATCTCAAGGGATGATCAAAGATCAACCTTGCCTATGTTCAAGCTCAGAGATGATGTAGTCTGGACAAGGTGGAAGACTGAAAAGACTCAATGATGAATGTTTTTTTTTTTTTTGAAGATTTTTTGAGATTTTTGACATGTTTTTGGATTTTTTGATGAATTTTCTGAATGTTTTTGGGTTTTTTGATGTCTTGGGAAGAGCACAAAATATATACAAAAATCCGATCCACTTCTAGTTTCAATGACATGCCCCCAGCATTAAGCGATAGACTACTTCAATAAAGGTAGGACAAGCTAACCTTAGGAATATGCCAAGTAGTACTATGGTGGAATATGATATGGGCTTTAGCTCAGGCTATGGTATGGATGTGAGCAGATGGGTGGATGGAGGATTAATGAAATGTGATGGAATGGATGAGTGAGTCATTTAGATCCTGGTGGATGAGGAGTGCTTTATTTACACTTGGCGCTTGTTTGCTAGGTTTTCACCAAGGTACTTGTCCAAAGCGCCACCGAAGTGGTTTTCACTAGAGGACGATTTTTTTCTTTACTGTTTTCAATCCTTTTTCTAATTTTTTTGGATTTTTTGTATTTTTTTGTTTTTTTATTGTCACCAAGATTCCTGTTTGCTAGATTTTCATCAAGGTGACCATTTTTTTAGGAAATTTTATAATTTGTTTTGTATTATTTGGTTCTATACCTTACAAGTTCTTAGGCATAAAATTTTTTGAGATGGGAGTTGTTCAGAGTTTCCTACAGAGGCTCACCTTCTGGTGTTGCTAATTGATATGCTCCTGATTTATAGCTGGCTATGATGAAAAAAGGTCCCAACCAGTTGGGTTCAAATTTATCTTTTCTCTTTAGATTTGGCACGTTCCTTTGGTTCTCTTTTAGCACAAGGTTACCGACTTGGAAGTTGCATTGCCTGATCTTCTTGTTGTAGCTACATTTTAGGTGATTCTAATTGACCTATAGATGGTTGAGGGCATGCATGCACTATTCATCTAATATCTCCAACTCATTCAGTCTTGTAACCCTGTATTCTTCATCTATGATGAGGTTTTGCAATGATATTCTTAGTGATAGGAGCTTGATCTCAATTGGGAGGATGACTTCTGATTCATAGACCAAGGAGAATGGGTTTGTGCTTGTTGGCATGCGGATGCTGGTGTGGTAGGCCCATAAGGCAGGATTTAATTGTAGATGTTAGTCATGACCAGAGTCATTGACTATTTTCTTAAGGATTTTTAGAATGGTTTTGTTGGTAGCTTCTGCTTGGCCGTTGCCTTGTGGGTAATATGGAGTGGAAAAGCGATGTTGGATTTTGAATTTTTTGTACAAGTCACAGACATCTTGATTATTGAAAGGTGTCTCGTTATCAGAGATAATAGATAGGGGAACACCATATCAACAAATGAGATAGTTCAGGGTGAACTTGGATATCTACTTTCTAGTGATGTAGGTCATGGGAATTGCTTTGACCTACTTTGTGAAATACTCTATGGTGGTGATGATGAACTTGTGGCCATTATATGAAGTGGGTGTGATTTTACCTATGAGATCAAGCCCCCATTGTGAAAAGTGCAAAAGGTGTATCAATAGGATGGAGCTCTTGAGCCGGTGTATGAATAAGGTCTCCATGCTACTAGCACTATAGACACCTTTTAACGAAATCATGTGCCTCTCTTTCCATTGTAGGCCAGTAGTACCCAGTTCTTAGTAACTTCTTGGCCAAGGTCATACCACTTGAGTGTGAACCACAAGTTCCATTATGTACCTCAGTCAGAGCAGTTATGGCTTCCTCGGGTTTTAAGCAATGTAATAGGGTTCCATCAATGCTTCTATGAAAGAGGGATGACAAAATGTAAGGACCTTTTGACAAAGGTTCATTTGAGGTTCGGGGTAATATCGGTTGGGAGAACTCCTAGTCTCAAGTAGGTATAAATGTCATGAAACCAAAGATCACCAAGACCAACGAGTTCACACGCATATTCTGACTCTAGTACCTCAAAAGTGGGTATGATAAGTTGCTTTATCAAGAATTTGTGTTTTGAGACATTGTGAGGGATATCTAGAAAGGATCCAATTGTTGCCATTGCATTAGTTGCTCTGTTGTTTTCCCTTGGTATCTTCTTAAAGGTGATATCAATAAAATATTCTTTGAGGCTTTCTACTAGCTTCTTGTATGGTGTGAGCTCATCATCCTTAGTTTTTTATTTGCCATTGACTTGGTTGATAATAAGCTATGAATCCCCATAGAGCTTTAATGCCATGATTCTCCACTGTACCACAAATTTGAGACCTATGGTTAAAGCCTCGTATTCTGCAATGTTGTTGGTATAGGGGAACACCAATTTGTAAGATCTTGGTATGAAATCCCCCTGTGGGGTGATAAAGCAGACACCAGCTCCTGATCCATGTTGTGTGTGGGAACCATCGAAGTAGAGTTTCCAGTGATCAACTATGATCAGATTAAAAATGGACTCATCTATAAATTCTGATATGAGTGGATTCTCTACATAGATGGGAGCTTCTACCAACTAGTCTGCAATGACTTTTCCTTTGATTGCCTTTCACTCCACATACTCAATGTCATACTCTGATAGTATCATGACCCACTTAGCTATCCTTCCTGTGAGCATAGATTTTGCTAGTAGATACGTTAAGGGATCTATCTTGGCGATGAGTTTGATTTTGTGTGCTAGCATGTAGTGTTGAAATTTTTGTGAAACAAACACTATTGCTAGGCAGGCTTTCGCAATGAATGTGTAGTTTAACTCATGGCCAACCATTGTTCTTTTGATATAATAGATAGCCCTTTTTGTCCCATTTTCATCGTGTTGAGCTAAAAGAGCACCTAGAGCTATAGGTGTTGCTGAGATGTATAAGATCAATGTTTTTCCTGTAATGGGTAGCATCAATACTGGTGGTGTGAGCAGATATTCTTTGATTTTTCTAAATGTTTGATCGCATTTTTCATACCACTTGTATACTACTCCCTTGTGAAATAGATGCGAATAGGCAATTTGTTTGTCTGCCAATTGTGGTATGAACCTCCGGATGGACTGGAGTCTGCCTTGCAATCCTCTGAGTTTTTTTAGTGTTCTTGGTGCTTCCATATTGAGGATTTCCTTAACCTTTGTAGGATCCACCTCTATTCCCCTCATCGACACTATGTATCCAAGAATTTTACCTGATTGTACCCCAAAGACACATTTCTTGGGGTTGAGCCTGACCTTGTACTTCTCTAGTCTGTCAAAGATGTTATTTATGGTTGCTACGTGGTTTTGCCTCTTCTTTGATTTTGCTAGTATGTCATCCACATAGTCTTCAATGGTTTGGTGTATCATGTTATGGAAGATTAGTGTCATGGCCCTCTAATATGTAGCCCCTGCATTTTTTAGCCCAAATAGCATCAAATTCTAGCAGTAGGTGCCCCATGGAAATGTAAATGTTGTCTAATGCCGGTCTTCTTTTGCAATCATTATTTGGTTATACCCCAAGAAGCCATCCATTAGTGATAGCATCTCATGTCCGGGTGTCATGTCCACTATCATGTCAATGTTAGGTAGTGGAAAATCATCCTTAGGACATGCTTTGTTGAGGTCTCTGAAGTTTGTGTAGATATGGATGCCCCCATTTGGTTTTGATAATGGTACAAGATTGGATATCCACTCTGGATAGTCAATCGGGCGTATGAAGCCAACATCTAGGAGCTTTTGTAATTCCACCTTGACTAGCAAGGCTATTTGGGGATGCATTTTTCTTAATTTTTGTCTTACTGGCTTCACTACAGGGTAAATAGCCAAATGATGAACCACAACTTCTAGATCCAGACCTAGCATGTCAGCATAGGTCCATGCAAAATTTACATTCCTTTCTTTTAGAAATGCTGCTAGTAGTTAGTGTTCTTATATCGGGAGTGACTCAACATAGAAAGTGACTTGTGGTGTTGTCTCCATTCCCAAATTGATAGGATTACACTACTCTACCAGGACTGCTGATTTTTCTTGATGCAGTGTAGTAGGGGGGGATTTAATCCTTAATCCTCTGACACCTTAGAGAGGTTTTCACCATTGGATGTGTCCTTTATTTTTATTGTTTTGTGGTTAGAGAGTACCACAATCTGGTTTTCACTCAATAACTCTAAGCTTATTCTCGTTCTTTTTCTTGTGCGACTGAAGGACTCAATCGTCTCCCCAGAATATGCTTGAATGTCTAATGTGATTTTGAAACCTACCTTGTGATCCCCGCATAGAACTCCATCCCTTAGTCCCATGAATTCTGAGAGAGCCTCATCATTTTTGAATGAGTCTAGAATTGGCGGTCCTCGTTGGTCGTGATCGATGAGTTAAGGATATACTAAACTGATTTTGTGGGTTGATTGGTTTGACTCAGCAAGTGAGGCACTAATCACTAGTAAGGAGGAATCCTCAAAGAGCATGGGAAGGCCTACTATGGCATCATCATCATCACTACTGGTGCATACATTAGTTACGTCAAAGGTGAATTTGTCAAGTGGGATACATGTGCATACGGGTGGTCTAAGGGTGGTTGTTGATAGTTGGGGAAGGGACCTCACTACCCTACTGTGAGTACCTCTGCCACGTATGGTTATACTTGGGGGAGTATATCCAAGGCCAAGGTTCCTCATTCTTCTTTCTACAATGATGGGCACTAGTTGTCCATCACTCTTCCTTCCAAGGCTTTTGTTTCTATTGTAGCCCATGCCAAGCATTATTTGTAGCCCTCTGTTGGCTTCATCCATAGGTAATGTGGGTGTGGGTTCTTCATCATGGTATATTGTGCTTGAAATATCTTCCTCATCAACATTTTCCCAACTTAGGTCTCCCCAATGGCAGAATCTAGAGGGGTCTGCCCTAAGAGTGTGGAAGGATGTTTTAGTTTATCGAGGTTGCCCATGTGACCTAGGAGATTGTGGTAACTCTCCTACAACAAATGCACTCTTCTTCATTTTGTAGTCTCTACATCTGTTGTCCTGGATCATGATTTTGATTTCAGATATATCAGGGATGGTGGGTGTCTCTATCACAAAAGTGGAGGGGAGGTTAGTTGGGTCAAGGTATGTAGTGGATGGGCCTTCATCATTTTTTGGCACTTGGGGGATCTTATAAAACTTGGCTTCCATGTTTTTACAGTAGGCGAATGGTTTGGGATCCCCATGTATGGTGACTTCCTCATTTTGGTACAAGAATTTGATGCATTGATGATATGTTGAGGCCACTGCTTTCATTTCGTGGATCCATGGATGTCCTAGGAGGATGTTATATGATAGGTCAAGGTCAAGGATCTGACAAGTAGTCTCCATGGTTGTTGGTCCCACTTGGATTTGTATTTTAATAGTGTCGTAAGACACTCTTTCTTGATCATCATATGCTCTTATAGTGATGCTCTTGTTCTTGTTAATGGAATCCTTGACGAATCCCAAGTTCTTTATAAGTTTGAGAGATAAAATGTTAAGGCCTACACCTCCATCCACCAGGACCCTTTTCACTTTCTTTTTGTGGACCAACACTTGTAGGTGAAGTGCGCGATTATGAGATGGTTGTGGGGGGAAATCATGATCAGATAATGTAAGGAGATTCGGGGTAATGATATTACCAACCATATCCTGAAACCTTTTTGTGTCAAGAGTGGTGGAGACGGTGGATGATGCTAATGCTTCATCAAGAATTTTCCTATGGGCAGCAGAAATTTTTAAGAGTTCCATGATGGAGATCTGTGCAGGGGTTCTTTTCAGCTAGTCGATGAGACTATAGTCATAGGGAAAGGCTTTTGTATTTGAACTAGGGGTCTTAGATTGTTTTGGTGCCCCTATGATGGTGACCTTGTCGCCACTTGTGGTGACTCCACAGTCGATGTTGGCACCCTTGACATTAATGACCATGCCCATTTCATCTACACATGATGCGACAATCTCTTCATATAATAGGTTAGCGCTAGCATATTGTTGTTTGCCTTTGTTGTTTCCTTGACTATTTCCTTGATTACGATTTCACATCAGATTTGTGTATATCTTAAGGTTGTGGTTTCCAGTGGGTTGTTCAACATTGATGATCTTGTCCTCGATAAGGTCTTGGATGATATTCTTCAACCTCATGCAATTTGTGGTCGTATGTCCCTTGATCTTGTGAAAATCACAAAGGATGTTTTCATTGTACCATGGTAGTTTGTCATGGGTTCCACGTATTGCTCGGAGTTGGAGACTTTGATTAGGTTTTCCTTAACCAATTTCTTCATTATGAACTCAATGGATTCCCCAAGAGTTGTGAACTTTCGCTTGGGAGGGTATTTGCCTCAGGGAGGTGGTCCTCCTTGATTGCCCAAGTTATTGATTTGGTTTGTGGGAAGTGGTTGTTGTTGTGCTACTACTACATTAGTTTGCACATTATTGCGGTTATGATTTTGTGGTTGGTAATGAGTTTGGGTGTTCGATTTGGGAGCATTTATGACCAATTTAGCATCGACCATGCCATCATTTGTGATATTTTTGTTCCTCAACCACATTCAAGGTTTATCATTATAATTGTTGGATGGGCAGTTATCCTGTGGTGGAGTAAATTTTGATGTGCCTCCTCGTGTAGTAAGATATCTTTCGATTTTGAGCGCATTTGGGATCAATTGATCGTATGATGTGATGCATTTCATTTTTAAGTAGAATGCCAAGTTTTAATCTAGATTGGATATGATCGTGCAAACTTGTTGTTCTTCTTGCATGGTCCACTTGCTCTGATTGGCCTTGGATCACCATATTTGCAAGAAGGATGCAAATATCTCTCCTTTTCTTTGTTTGAGCATTGATAGTTCTTCCAAAATAACATCTACACCCATATTGAAGGCATAATTTTTAAGGAATGCTTCCACAATTTCCTAGAATGTTTTAATGCATGTGGGTAAGCAAAAAAACCATTCAATGGTAGGACTAGTCAGACTTCAGGGAAAAATTTACATTAGATATGTGTCGTCGTATGCAACCTCCGTGCAATGCACCTGAAATTCCTTGATGTGATTTTTAGGGTTTCCCGTTCCATTATATTTATCAAATTTGGGGATTTTAAATCCCTTTGGGAACGGTATTATTGTTAGATCTTTGTTGAATAGATAGGGACACAAGTTGCCCATTGTTCTGGCTATTTTTCCTGCTTGGAGGTCCAATACCTACTACGAGAATAATTTGATTTGTATTGCAACATCTTTGTGTGGATTGGGAGGTGGGATGAATGTATTTTGAGGTGTTTGGGGTGTTTGATCTTGCTGCTGTTGTTCCAACAAAGCTTGTTGTTGGGCCATTTGTTGTTGTTCCCATAAAGCATGTTGTTGGTCTAGCTGTGTTTGGGCCAACAAAGCTTGTTGTTGGTCTAGCTGTTGTTGCACCAACAATGCTTGTTGCTGGTCTAGCTATTGTTGTGCCAATGAAGCTTGTTGTTATGCCTGAAAAATATTGCAGGACTTTTTGGTATGCTTGTTGTTGCACTTGGCATTGTGCTTGCGCCTGTTGAGCCTAGTGTTGGGCTTGAGTTTTAACTTGTGCTTGTTGGGCTACTTGAGCTGCTTGTGCATGCTGAGTAGCCTATTGTGCAACTTGTTGTTTTTGTTTCAGTACCCTCTAATGATTGGATTTTTGGATGGTTTGGATCAGGGTGGTGAATGAATTCATCACATTAGATTTTGGTGGGATTGGTGGTGGATTAGGAATGGTGCCAACCATTGTGACAGACGAAAGGGTTGTGTTGGTGGTTGGGATTTGATTTTTTGGTGTGTGGTTGAGATGCTCAGTCCTTGAGAGGGTACGTTTTGAGAGATTTGAGGACCGACTAACGTATTGGTTGTGGTGGCTTGAGTGGTGGTCATTTGTTGTTGTGATGTTGTAGGAAAAAGTATAGGATTTGATGTGATGCTCGAATTGCCTAGATTTGAGAAACTATATGTGGGTACAGGGGGGAAGACCCAATCCAATAGGTGATGTGGATGTGAGTGGTAATGGAGGAGAGGGTGATAATTTCCCCTAGATGAAGAATGGGTTAGTGACACTTACTATTTTGAACAAACTATCTTTTCCTTGTGGTAGAGAAGTTTGTATGTTTAACAGGTAGGTTGGTGTTGCATGAAACAAGGATGAATTCGTGGGATTATGGAAAGTGAGTGGGATCTATGGGTGTGATGGATTCACCAAGACAAAGTTATCCGGTGTGGTGCTGACATTTACCTCTTTGTCTTTTACAAGGCGATGCTTTTGTAACTCATGAAACATTGCACTTCCATTGTTCACAATTGGTGAGATTGGTGTGATTGTTGATATAGTTTGAGGAATTTCTTGATTGATGTTCGGAGTTGACATTGGGGATATTTTTGTAAGAGGCCTATCTATAATAGTGCCTATGTCAAGGTCAGAAGGGAACTGGACCCATCCTTCCGTTAACGTGCGTAAGTATTTAAACATGGCATTGACAATTTTATGATTCTCTGGATTTTGAACCATTTTTATCATTTCTGATTGTGTCATCCCCAAGTCCTCATTTGTGACGTTCTCTTCATAGCTTTCCTCTTGAGGATTTTGTGATGGTAGAGAAGAGCTGCTTGGGGGATTGCTTGATCCTGCAAGGTTTACTGTGGTGGTTACTTGACCCAAGTCGCTGGAAGTTGATATTTCGTTGATGTTTTCCATGTTCCTTTTGTGTTGTGATCTTGTTTGGACCATAAAAATAGGGATCATTTGATCTTAATCTTTAGGCCCAAAAGAGAAGAACTGGGGAAAGCAAAGGATCCAAAGGGAGTGGTGATGATGATGAGATAAATCGATGAAGTGAATGAGTGAAACCTTTGAAGAAATTTTTAGGGGTTATGCTAAACTTTAAGGCTTGGGTTGATTTTGATAGTTTGACTAGGTGTATTAAGTCAACCAAGATGGTAGTGAACTTGTAAACCCTAGGAAGTTGTGTTATCCTAGGGAGAAATCACACAAGAGAATGGATTGGCTAAGTGTGTCAAGCCAACCAAGGTGATCATGAACCAGTAAACCTCAGTAAGTTGCATTATCCTGGAGGAAAATTTGTTCAAGAGATTTGACTCTTTGGCTAGGTGTATTAAGCAAAATAGAGTGATACTGATTTAGCCTTTAAGTTTAGCATGAATGATTTTTCTAAAGTTCTCAAAATTTTGTTGATGGGATGAGATTTGATTAATGGAGAGATAGATGTGAGTGAAGACTTTGATCCTAGATTTTGACCTAGACACGACTCTTTTTTACAAAACCTCGATATTGAAGAACATGCTATACTTCCTATGTGAGGAAAGCAAACCTTTCAAAAAGTTCAGGATTTTGTTGATAATAGAATGAATATAGACTTGGGTTATTCCTTGAAGTCTTCTTATAGAAATTGTGCACTATTCTTTCTTTGACTTCAAGGAGAATTTCAAGACGTTGTTCATGGGATTTTGACTTTTTAAGAAATCATTTGAGACAACACATGTGAGGTCCAATTTGTCTTTTATCTTTCCTTAGTGAATTCCTTTTACCAAAAGCACATTCTTGATTTTTGTTCAAATTGCATGTCTAATGTCCCACTTTCCTTTCATCCCACAAGGTCCATTATGTGGAAATCAAGGAAAGTAGGGAAAAAGTTTCCTAGGTTTACCTTAGTGAAAAAAAATGATGATAAAATCCAAGCACTTAGAAACCTCTAAGGATATGATCCCTAGGGAAAGAAAGAGTACTTAGATTCGTTAAAGGATATTTCTTTCCTACAAGGGGTTTGAAATTTGGAGCTTTTGTGAATGTTTGTTTTTCAATTTTTTTGAGGACCAAGCAACGTATTTTTCATTTTCAAGCACATGTACAACCCTAGGATGAAGAGACAATATTTTGTTGGGTTCCCACTTGGATGAATCTAGCTGCACATATTCTGTGCGGATGACTAGATACTTGACCACATAGGCTCCCCCTTATAGTGCACTCACTTCTCACATCAACCAAGCATCAGTACCCATGAATCTCCTATGGAATACCTTTCATCTCTACAACAAAACTGCATGTATAACTTGGGGCGGCTTCAAAGGACATGACCTTTTGCACCAACAAAATAGATAAGGATTTGGCCTTCTAAACAAGGGTTTTTATTTGGTCTTCCCATTCATGGAGATTGACCCATGCCACAAGAGACCATTACTACCCTTCTCGTCAAAGCCAACTACGTGATACTGACTTTTGTTCCAGTATCCACTTTTATATCCTGGCTAGAAATACACTTGTCCTTAGTGTGTTACTGGTTGGGTCGTTCCCTTGGGTGAGTAATTTTTCCCACAAAGGCAGGCCTGCTAAGATAAAAAAAAGTGAACATATTCATAGTTTGATCAACCTTTGTTTATAAACAAAGGGAGAACACACGCAATAAGCCTACTCACACTCGCAAGATGTTTTGTTCAATTTTAAACCCAAAAATGAAGTGTGGAGGTAATTCTTTCGACAACTTAATATCACAAAAATACTTGATTCTCAAGATCGTCATGAGGCACGAGAGAAGTGCATACGCCTTTTAAATGATATTACTTTGTGAAAAGGATTACAAAACATCAAATACACATGTTCATTTTAATCCTCAAAGCAGAAAATGAGTTCTTTTTAAAGCACCAAATTTGAAGTGTGGGAGTTTGCCTTGTTCAATTTTTAAACCTTAAACCAAATCTAGTAGATTTTTTCTAAGGTTCTTTTTAGCCTTTTTTCAAACTTTTGTAAAAGAAATTTTGTTTGTTCTTTTTAAACCCAAAAGGAAAATTTAGTGTTTCTAAGGCATGAAAGTAAACAAATTCCTTTTAAATAGAATTAAAGATCCTTTAAAAAGTGTTGAACAACACTATAGTGTTTAAAAACACTTTGTGTATGATGAACATGATTCCATGATGAAACATCTCATTTTTAATTCTCCCTTGTTCTAACCTGCAAATTGACAAAAACCAGAGAGCACAAAAATAACAAACGGGTTAATAGTTAGAAAATCTAAAAATTCAAAAATCACATGTTAAAATTTAAACTCTAACTATTTTCCATGGTGAAGTTAGTGGGTATAGTGTAATTTTGAATAGATGCGATGCTATATAGTGTCGCACGTTTGACTAGGTGCAGTGCTCTGCAGAAACATAGATTGCAGGTGCGATGCAATTTTGCAAGTGGCGCAGTTTGTAATTAAAATCCACGACGGAGTTGGCCAAATTTGAATTTTTTTGAGAGGGAACGCGGGTGCGATGCAATTTGGAAAAACAATGGTGTGATATAGCATTGCACCTGCAAATGCGGTGCAATACAGAGCCACAGGACTGGGTGTGGCGGAGTTTGGAACTGTGGATCCGTGGTAGAGTTTGCAATTTCAAAAACTAGGCGTAGGAAACAGATGCAGTGGAGTTTGGAAAATTTGCGACGCAATATAGAGCCGTGGACCTGTAACCTGCAAATCAAAACATGAAAAATACGGAATATTTTGAAAAACATGATTGAAAATTGCTCAAGCCCTCCTTCTAGCACCAAAATGTGAACCCCGAAACCTGCAATTTGCACAAGAACAACAAACAAATGAAGATGTTAGATCAGATGCAAACAAGAATGAAGGATTCCCCATGAAATCCATCTACTCAAAGTTAAACTAGGAAAATGAAGAACAAACTAAATAAATGAAAGTAAATCCCAATTAAGTGAGCAAACTAGTGATCCCATGGGGGAATTGGTGCCAATTGAAATGTTGAAATTAGCCCTTTCTCAACTCCTAAATTGTAATGTTGATGATTGCAGATTGATCTAATCTCCTCCATGAGATTTGAACATAATCTATTTATGAAATTGTGAAATGATGAGTATGTGGAGTGATGTGCACAAAATTATCTCTCAATGTCAATAGAGTAACTTTGCATGAGATTGTGGATGTTGAATGAGGAGAGAAGCTTCCAATTTATAGATTTGAATTTGGAAGAAAGGGCAAGATTTTGGCAATGTGGGACTAACTTTCACCCAATGGCCAAATGCCACTTGTCACAATGTGAATGGTTGATGGTTGTGCACATTTTGGCCAAAGTGCCAATAAATGCAATTAAGTGGAATTTGAAATTGAGGAAATGACATGTAAGAGGGAAAAAGGAATGAAATAAATGCCACTTGGCTCAATGCACAAGGACATGTAAGAGGAGTGAATGCTTTGTTGGAAGTACCCATCCACTTGGATTTTTTGAATTCAAACTTGAGGGAATATTCCCTTTTGATGCTATGTGAGGGAAAATAGAGATTTAATAAATGAATTAAATATATTTTCATGTGCAAGTTGCATTCTCTAGAGGATTTTTGTGATAGGGATTAACTTAATCAAGATTTTTATTAATTTAATGAGAGATTAGATGATTTGACAATTTTGACTTAAATTGATGAATTAATTTAAATCAAAATTGAGAGGAAGTGATTTAATTAAATAAATGATTTTGATTTATATAACTAAGAGGGGAAATGTTAGATTAAATCAAATAAGGTTTAATTTATTCAATTTAATAAGAAGACTTTAGAAACTTTAATCAAATAAAATGATTTATTTAATTAAACAAAGACATAAGATTAATTAAATTAAATTGATTAATTTAATCAGTGGAGGCGAAAGACTTAATCAAATAAATAATGATTTATTAAATTAAGAGAGATAAGATGATGAAAGGTTGAGAGTGTGATTCTGGAATAAATGTCGTTAGTAGTCAGGATCAAGTGTGCCGAACCAAACTGTATATTTTCCATGTCTACACAATGGTTACTTGTTTTGAAAGTTGGTTTTTAGTTAGTTGAGGGCATGGATTAGTTAGAGAAGGGTGTAAAACACTATGTAAATCCTAGAGAGGCTCGAATGGAGGTTGTTAATGAACTTTTGGAGAAGATCTAATAAGAATCATTCACACTGTTCTCTATTTTTTATATTTTTGATACAAACTTGTTGATCCCGTACTTGGTACGACCTCCAACTTTTAGATAAAGAAAATATTGGAATCTTTTTATGAATTGTTTCATGGAATGCCAATTGTAAATATTTTTTTTTCTTTTAGATAAAGTTGTTTAGCATCAATCAATTCATATTCAAGATAAATCATGAAGGACAACAATGATCAATGCTAGGGCTAACCAATTAATAATTATACATGTGAATAATTCAAGCATGTACATGTCAATAAGGGAAGCACAAGTACTCAAAAACACATAAGCCTCAAAAAGTATCTACACAAATACATAGTATACACAAATTAATACAAAGTATATGCATGAATAAAAGGTATACGCATGAAAATACGTAAGCCACAAAGTATACATTTGAACGCACATAAGTCACAAAATATACACATAAGTTGTAAAGTATACACTTGAATACATGTAACTCATATCTATTGAACCATCAATTTAGAATGCAAATACGGACAAGCATCGATAAAAGATATTTGTATTAACCAAATAGCCATGTAGGAATACATCAATATATGCTGGTATAAGTATGAAATATATGTACAAAATAGCCATATAGGCTTACAAGAATCCCATATAGGCATACAATGTCAAATATGTCCAATAAAAATATGTACAAAACTGCCATGTGGGCATACAACAAAGGGCTCTGGAATCAAAAGTCATTGCTCTCCATGCCTTGGAAATAAATTCTTTCCCTTTCCTTTTCGATCGGATGGTGATAGGTCTGTCACTCATTTTTTCTGCACTCGAGGAGTGCTCTTGCTCCTCCTCCTAGTGTTCAGTTCATGGTGAAGTTTTAACTATTACAATAAGAAGTAAAGAAATGAATATAAAGAAATTACATTATAAAAAATGATATATTTGAGAAAATAATCACTTACCGCCATCTCATGATCTCTCTCCATAGGGGAAATATTCTCACACCCATGCTCAGGCATGCTCAAGCCCTATATAAACCATACAAATAGAAATTAAACTATGTGAATCAATAATGGTTTGATATTTCACTAACTAACATCTATAACAACAAATGTAAATTGAAATTTACTAATTTTTCTGATACCTCTCATTTCAGAGCCATCGAGGATTTATAGCATATGACACACCAATATCCATTGCCCTCATCACATTTGTAGGTGTTTCGGCTTGCAACATCTGAAAATATAACAACAAAATATTCAACGTAATCAACGATGTGCATATAAACTACACAAATCTGTACACATCTAAAATTGGTCACGGTTAACCAAACCTATTAATTAATTAAATATGAATTATTTAATTAATATTCTTAAGTCATCTACATATAAATAAATTTAATTATTTATTTATATTGTTCATTTTCCAATTCTTCTAATTTAATTAAATAAATAAAGTTTATTTAATTAATGCTATCTTCTTCTTAATTAATTAAATAGATTTCACAATTTATTTATATTAATTATCACAAGTTTAAATTTTAAATTTAAATGATATTCTTCATTTCACATTTAATTAAATATTTCCAATATTTAATTAAAAAACTTTCTGAAAATCTTCACTCTTGTCAATAATTAAATATTTTCAATATTTAATTAAAAGCTTTTTCTCTTCTCACATAATTAAATATTTTTAATATTTAATTAAAGGCTTTTCATTTCTCACACATAATTAAATATTTATTTATTTAATTATGAGAGACACCTTTCAATTGTCTCTTCATTCTCCATTTGTCTCTTAAAATTCCATCCTCTTTTTGAATTCTCGATCTCTCACCGTCCATCTTAATAGGTTTGAACTCAACTATCAATCTTGGCCAATTGAATTCATGCCTTCAAAAATCTATAAATACGACCCTCTCATGAGTGAAAAAGGACCTCGAATCTTAGATTTTCATACGTAGTTATTATAGTCGCATTGTAGAATTTCTAGTATTTAATGAGCATTTCAATTTAATAGCTTAAAACATATTAGCCATGTACATGCATTTTCATTAATCTCATTCTCTCAAGCTATCATTCTACAAGCTGTTGTTTAAAACAAGTGAGAGCAAGCATCTTGGAACGAATCCTTGGAGATAGAGGACAATGGGATGAATTTGAAGGAGTTGCTTGTGTTTAGAGTTTGCATTTTCCTTTCTTTAATTTAGTTTCTTTAATCTAATGTTTCATTGGTGTATTACTTTAGATTCAATTTGATTAACACATTTTAACATACACATTTTTGGTGCCCACCGTGGGGCCAAGCCCCACATTTAATATTTCTTTTTGCAGATTTTTTTGGCAGGCGACGGACAAAAATCACATTTCGGTGCATACGAGGCTCGGTTCGGCGCATACGAAGACTATTTCGACGCATTTACGAGATATTTTGATGCATACGTTAACTGTTTCGGCACATACATGACCTGTTTTGGCACATAAACACTCTATTTCAGCGCATTTCTCTGAGATCTTTTAGTGCATACAGTAACTATTTCAATGCATACATGACCTATTTCGGCTCATATAATTGTAAAAATTTTAAATTTTGATTCCGACGCCATCCGCGGATAGGATTTTTCAAATGTTATCTTTAATAGAATAAACCAATCCTAGGGTAGACATTTAAATCTGAATTAACCAATCCTAGGATAGTCACCAAACATAAATTTTATTTTGGTTAAAATGAATCCCATGTTTTTAGTGAAGCAAAATCTTCACTTAGCATAGAGAATTTGTCAATTTAGGGATTTAAAATTGAACCATTATTGTTTGTTGTGATTGTGGATAATAGGTTTATGCTCTCCCCTTAACTGGGTGATCAGAATAATAGACTTACCTTTTATTTTATGTAATTTAATGCTTTATTACATCCTTTAGAAGGCCTGCTCTTGTGGGAAAAACTACTCACCCAAGAGGAATGACCTAAGTGGGAACACCTAAAGCCAAGGTTTCCAACCCACTTTAATCAAAAGCAAGTTGTTGATGAAAATCCAACTTGACAGTAGTGCACAAGATAACCATCCCCAAAACCTTTGTTCTAAAGGTTGGGAGGTCTCTCGAGGGAGTATATCTATTTGCCACACTGAATAGATACCCTTAATACGAACCATAGTGTAGAAAGCCAACCGTGTTAGTATCCAAACATCATCTTAATCATGGTGCAAGGGGAGGGAAAAATTTTCCCCCAAGACACTCACCATATAGTCACCACAAATTCTTTGCTCAAGGGATTCGGTATCCACTTCCATCACTTTGAGTATGCACCTAGAAAAGACAAAAACATGGGCACCCTCTAGGGGGTGACAAAGCTGTGTGAGTTGATGCGATTTTAAGCTATGGGCTATGATTACTATGATGACCTATTTGAAAAATTAAGAGTGAGTCTGACTGAAGTGCTTATCTTGTTTAAAACCTATGGAAATTTGAAGAGCATACACTCTTTGTTTAGATTTTAGGATTAACAAAAAAACTATTTGCTTCTATGCTATGTTTTTCACATTTAAAACAGATTAAGATCATCCAAAACAAGAAAATTTTATCAAACTGTCAAAACATGTCGGTCTCATAAGTAATTTAGCGCATCTCGGGTTTGTTTCGGCACATCTGTGCTCTGTTTCAGTGCATCTATGCTCTATTTTGGCACATTCAATCTTTGTTTTGGCACATCTATTTTTCGAGCCTAGGTGATTTTCTAACTTTTAGAAAATCAAGTCTTATCAGTCTAGTCTTTCCCATGTTCAGAGTTTGGAAGTCTACAAATTTTGCTAAGAAGTCCTTAGAAAGAAAGATTAGAAAGCCCAAGAAGTCTCTCAGTTATAAGAAAATATTGAAGAAGAGGAAATTTCTATATCAAAGTCGAAAGGTCCTACTTGAACACAGAACCTTTATTCATCAATATCATGACTATATTAGAGGTTTCACTGATGATTATGCTGTAGAACCCTTATACTCAAGAGCTTTCTTTCAAAGAAGAGCCCTTTCTCAAAGGCATAACCATAGTCAGCGTATTCGTTCTTCTTATATTCCCCAACCTATAATCACATACGCTACTCATCCAAATCAAATTCTGCAATACAGAACTCAATCGCATGAGGCATCCATCAAATTCACCTTTCTGCAAAGCTAATATCAAATCTCACAAAGTGAAAAATCATCTTTATTTTTGATCTTTGGTTTAATTCCCACAAATAGGATTTTCATCCTTTCAATCATGGAATCACGAGCTAAAGATTAAAAATCTTTTAAGTCATAGAATCTTCATTCTATCCTGAATTTCATATCCATCACAATTGCACTATCTCATTCCTTTGATTAAGGTTAGTAGAATTTGAGTAAAGCTTATGCCTATAACCACGAGATCTCGAAAGCATATAGAAAAAGATGAAAGTACAGTAAGCAGAATGGGTGATAATAGTGAGAGGGAGGAAAACCTCTTTAACAATTCACATACTGAAGAGTTAATGGAAGAAAAAATTCAAGAAGCGGAACAGGACCCCCAATTCCATACTATTATGGAAAGGATTTTAGAATGAAACAAGGAAAGATACTTTCTTTCTTTAGCTAATCAAGGAGCTAAGTTACCTGCCGATTTTGACACATAAGGGATTAAAGAAAGTCCTGAAACCCCTCTTGATGATTTTAGTGCCCTTACTCAATAGATCAAGAAATTACAAGGGAAAATAAAAGAAATGCAAGGGGGAGCAACAAAGAAGTATGTTTCAGATGAAATATGTCCTTATCCATTCGATAGGAATCTTTGAATGATTCCTTTTCCAAAACATTGTGAAATCCCTAAGTTTGATAGGTATAATGGGAAAACTGACCCCATTGAACATGTAAGGGATTTTTGAAATATGAGCTTAGAATTTGCTCATAACGATACCTACTTAATGAGATTGTTTCCACAAAGTTTGGGTGGACAATCTATGGAGTGGCTTTCAAAGATCACTCCCCCTATCAAAACCTTTGAAGAGTTGATGAATAAGTTTATATCACAATACTCTTACAACATTCAACATCAAATAACCATGCTTGATCTTTGTAAGGTAAAACAAAAAGTAGGGGAATCTTTCACTATATTTTTGCAAAGATGGAGAAGGGTGTTTGCTAAATACTCTCGTCCTGTTCCTGAAAAAGAAAAGATGGAGATCTTCATCGATAGTCTTAATCAAGAAATGAGTTATAGACTAAACCTTCACTATCCTCAATCATTTGAAAAATTGATTGAAAATGCAATTACTATTGAAGGTGCGTTGATCAAGCGTGGAGTTCTCAAAATCGATAAAGAGGGTTCAAATTTGTACAACAACAACAACAACAACCATAGTAACAACAATGACAAGTCACGATTTTGGACTTGAAATAAAAATGTTGTGAATGATGGGGTAGTAGGTGCTAACAACGTAAATACGAAGCCTACCATCTTTAATGTGTCAGGTGTTCAACGAAGCAATAATACCAGAAACCCTAGCACCCAAGGAAATGTTTCCAATCAAAGAAACGTGACTAATAATCATGGAAATAATTTTGGCAATAATCAAAATTCAAATGTGCCCAGATCATCATATTTCTTGAGTCGACGAAGTTTCACTCCCTTGGGCCAATCTTTGGAATCCATTCTCAAAGAATTATTGAATCAAAATGCTATTACATTACCACCACAAAGAGACTATGAGCCTCGAGTTAAACCACCATCGTGGAATGACTCACATTTCTATGATTATCATAGGTGCAAAGGTCATAAGACAAATAGTTGCCAAGGGTTAAAGAATATTGTGCAAAATTTGATTGATAATCATACCATCATAGCTGAGGGACATAATGTCAATAATGACCATCAAGCATTCAAGAATCCGCTCCCTAATTATCAAAAAGGGGAATCTTTGGGTGACAAGGGAAAGAATTTTTAATAACATCCACGATGTCATTATCAATCATATCTATACTGACGATCCTCAAATCAATGCTATCCGAGTCAAAGGTAAGAAAGAATATCGAGAGGTAAATGTTACGAAAAGGGGACAAGCCAAGATCATTGTCAAAGGAAGCTCATCTAAAGCAGCAATTCCCCCTCTAAATCAATACAATTTGGTTGATCAACTACGAAAAACATCAACCCAAATTTCTATCTTGGAACTTTTAAAGTTATCACTTGCACATAAGGACATTCTGGAAAAGGCCCTTGTTGATACAACTATATCCCCTGATCTGGATATCAATAAATTTCAAGCCATGGTGGGACACTTGTCCTCCTACACATGTTTATCTTTTTTTGAAAAAACATGATTCATCCATAACTCATCTGCATAATTCATCGCTCTATTTAGAAGTCATGGTTCACAAATACTGCATTAGACGTGTCCTCATAGATGGGGGAGCTCGATTAAATATTTGTACTTTGAAATTGGTCCTAGCTTTGGGATATTCAACAGATTCTATAGATCCACGAAGGAAAATTACAATCAAGGCCTATGATGATGAGGAAAGGACTTCCAAAGGCCTCATCATGTTACCAATCAGAGTGGGACCTGTTGTGAAGAATACCTTTTGTCAAGTTCTCGATTAGGATCTAACCTATAACATACTATTGGGTCGTCCATGGATCCATGACATGCAAGCTATTTCCTCTTCTTATTATCAATGTTTGAAGTTTCCATACAATGGACAAGAAGTAACAATACCCGCTGATCACATTAGTAGTCAAACTTGTTCTAACCTAAGAGCAACTCAGGACACACTCATCCCACATAATAGAGAGGCTTTGGCCATCTCTACCTACAAATACAAAGAACAAGCGCAAGAAATGATAAACAATTTTGGCACCAAGTTAAAATTGAAAGATAATGGCGTGGGAGAATATTCTTTATCTCTCTAAACTACCCCTATCTCTAAGATCCCATGGTCAACCATCAACATCTACACAACAGGCTGCAGCAGTTTTAGCCTCAACTTCAACCCCCATCACCAAGTTTAATGGGATATTTATCAAAGAAACTGAAGTAGAAGATAGATCTATTCTTGATTGGCTCTATAAAGATGAAGAAGAATATGTACAGCATATCAAGTTACCCACAGAACAATATGGAAAAGGTTATGCTATCATGCAACAAATGGGTTATGAAGGAAATGGTCATTTAGGTAAAAGGAAAGAGGGTATTGTTGAACCTGTCCAATTAAAAACAATGCACCCAAAAGATAAGACTAGGTTAGGATATGGCGAAGATACTATGAAAGAAGTAACACGAAGGCCATCTAAGGAGGAGTTAGATGAATCAATTCTGAGAATTCAAGCGGATAATTATGAAATAGACTCCAATGAATATGAATGGGATGATTTCTCTGATGATACATATATCTCTGAGAAAAGGGTAGATGTCATACACAAATTATCACCTACTTTCTTATAAGGAGAAAGCTCAAGACCTCCACTTGATTATGTCCTACAAAGTGATCATGACTCTAGTGAGACCAATTCGATTTGAAGTGAGATAGATCATTTTGAGGAGGATACCATCTTATATCTCCCCTATAATGATGTTAATAATTACATCTTAACCCTTACAACCAATGACCTTACTCATCCTAATGATCCATTACCTTTGGTTTATCCTGAACTCATTGATTGGGAACAAATAGCACCCATTGATGTTCCAACTTTTCCAAATGAAAAAACCATAATAAAATTTCTTTGTTCATCCCATCCCGAAACAAGTTCCACCGGGGAATCACAAGGTTAGAGTTTTCAACAAGAAAGTGCCAAGTTTCTTAGCTATGAAATAAATAATATAAAAGAAAGATCTAATGTGAAAACCTAACAAAGGCAGTATTAGATCACGAAAAAAGAAAAATGAAAGAAAGATCTAATGGTGAAAACCTAACAAAGGTAGTATTAGATCAAGAAAAGAGAAAAATAAAAAGCGTATCCAATGGTGAAATCCTTTCAAAGGTGCTAGAGGATGGGAAACTTGACACTCTTCTGGAGCATTATCAGGAAAGTTCTTCCATTCTAATTGAACCAATAGAGGCACTCAATATAGGTACTACAGAAAAGCCCAAGATTTTGCAATTGGCTGCATCTCTAATAGACAAAGAAGTACCTAGATTCACAGAACTCCTCAAAGATAATCAAATCAGTTTTGCATGGTCCTACGTAGATATGCCTGGATTGGATCTAGATCTCATCATGCATCACCTATCCATTATGCTAGGGGAAAAGCCTGTAAAATAGAAGCTCAGAAAAATGCATCCCCATGTCGCGTTGTTGGTTAAAGAGGAATTAAAGAAACTCTTAGATGTTGGATTCATTCAGTCCATGTACTATGCGGAATGGATTTCCAATATTGTTCCTATTTCAAAGCCAGACGGAAGGATCAGAATTTGTACAGATTTTAGGGATTTTAACAAAGCATGTCCTAAAGATGACTTTCCCTTACCAAATAATGATACGATAGTGGATTTAACTATTGGACATGCAATGTACTTATTGATGGATGGATTTTCAGGATACAATCAGATAAAGATTGCACCAGAAGATGAGGATAACACAACATTCACATGTGCTTGGGGTACCTATTGCTGGAATGTAATGCCTTTTGGGTTGAAAAATGCAGGAGCTACATACCAACGTGCAATGACAATGATTTTTCATGATATGATGCATACATTCATGAAAGATTATGTTGATGACCTCCTCACCAAATCTAACACAAGACAAGGACACATGGATATCTTATCAAAAATCTTCAAAAGAATGGAAAAATTTAAAGTGAGACTTAACCCTAAGAAATGCATTTTTGGAGTAAAATCTGGGAAACTGTTAGGTTACATTGTATCAAAAAAGGGAATTGAAGTGGATCCGGCTAAGGTACAAGAAATTCTTGATATGCCACCACCAAGGAACATTAGTCAACTATGCTCTTTATAGGGACAGTAGCAATCCATTCAAAGATTCATTGCTCAACTGGTGGATAAAAGTTTACCATTTACACATCTCTTACACAAAAATGTTCCATTCAAATGGGAGTACAAATACAAAGCAGCATTTGATCAGATAAAGCAGTATCTCATGAATCCACTAGTGTTGATTCCACTAGTATAGGGTGCACCTCTCATATTATATATCACTGCCACAAAAGTGTCTTTAGGAGCATTATTGGCACAAGAAGACAACTTAGGAAAAGAATGAGCCATTTATTACATCAGCCGAACCTTAAGAAGTCACGAGCTAAATTATACCTTCATTGAAAAGCTTGTTTAGCAGTGGTGTTCATTTCTCAAAAGTTAAGACACTACATGCTAACTCATACAGTAAAGCTTGTGGCTAAGATTGACCCACTCAAATATCTTCTAAGTAAAGCAACCTTAATTGGTAGGTTGGCTAAATGGGTTATGATACTAAGCGAATTTGATATTCATTATGTGGATCAGAAACCTATAAAGGGACAAGTAATTGCAGATCAATTAGCAGAGGCACCAATACTAGCAGAACACCCAATACATGTTGATTTTCCTGATGTCGACGTGTTCACAACAGATATCCAACAGTCATGGTCACTCTACTTTTATGGTTCTTACACTCAACATGGTTCAGGAGCAAGAATTCTTTTTATTACACCTCAAGGACATACAATCCCAAAATCTTATCGGCTAATGTTTCCTTACACAAACAACATAGCTGAGTATGAGGCATTGATAATTGGCATAAGGATTGCAGTAGACTGGAAAATCACAGAAATTCAAGTTTTTGGCGATTCACAACTTGTTATAAACCAAATCAATAATGAATACCACACTAAAGATGACAAGTTGATACCTTACAAAAGAATGGTGGAAGATCTCAAGAAATAATTTGTTAATATCAAGTTCATACAGATTCCATGCATTGATAATAAAGCAACAGACACTATGGCTACAATCGCCTTTCTACTTCAGTTGACAGAGAATAAAAAATGGTACGATTTCCTGGTGGAACAATTTTTTTCTCCCGCCCATGACAATCATGAAATGCAAATCATTTGCCATCTAACGAGTTCTGACTCTTCCTTATATGGCCAAATTTACACTTACCTAAAAGATACTACTTTACCCTTAGGCTTGTCTAGGAATCAAAAATGAAATTTCATTCGTCAATCATCTTGTTACACCTTAATTGCTGATGTCTTATACCAGCGTGGTCTGGATGGTACCCTCCTTAGATTTCTTGAATGTGATGAATCAGAAAAGGCCTTACAAGAGGTCCATGGTGGAATTTGTGGGACACATTCAAGTGGAATAACCTTAGCAAAGAAACTTGTAAGATTAGGGTACTACTGGCCAACCATGGAGAAAGAATCATTCATCTTTGTGAAGAAATGTGCAAAATGTCAGATTCATGGGAATCTCATTCATGCTCCTACTTAGGAATTACAACCTTTCACCACAACATGGCCTTTTGCTCAGTGGGGATTGGACTTGGTTGGCAAGATACACCCATCATCTTCAAATGGACCTAAATTTATCATTACAGCCACAGAGTATTTCACTAAGTGGATTGAAACAGTTCCTCTGACAACTGTTACGGGCAAACAAATCTCTTCATTCATCTTAAATTATATCATTTTCAGATATAGCATTCCTAACTCCATTATCACAGATAATGGTAGACCCTTTAAAAATCAAGATGTTGATGAACTATGTGAAATATTTCGCATCCAACATAGGTTCTCTACACTTTATTATCCACAACGGAATGGTCAAGCCGAAGCTTCAAACAAAAGAATTCTAAAGATTTTGAAGAAAATAGTGAATGAAGTAGGTCGTGATTGGCATTTCCAATTGAATCCAGCATTATGGGCCTACAGAACAAGCATTCGCATACCAACAGGACCTATTCCTTATGCTTTGGTTTATGGAGCAAAAGTTATTCTACCTTTGGAAGTTGAGATTCCTTCACTTCGAGTATCACTCAAGGGTCTAATCAATGATGAAGACTACAGAGTATCAAGATTGCAAGAGCTAGAACTGCTTGATGAATGACATCAAACTGCAGTTAATCACTTGAAGGGATATCAACAAATTATGTCCCGCAGCTACAATCACAGGGTCAAACCACAAAATTTTCAAGTGGGTGATTTGGTTCTTAGAGAAAACCCTCGAAATCAACAAGATCGGGAAAAGAAAGGCAAGTTCGAACCTAATTGGCTGGGCCCATTCGTTATCATTGCGGCATACGGATCAGGGGCATATCAGTTGTCAACAACAAAAGGGAACCTCCTTTTTAAATAGATTTTTGAGGGTTGACCACATTCTTGAATATCTTTTTCAGACAATGGTAGAGTATGATTGGACATTTGTTACATCTCATTTTCATTATCGGGCATTTCACATCATTTTTCATTATCATTATCATTACAGTTACATACTCATTTCATTTTTATCATATTTTGTCATCATGATCATTATCCATCATTACATATCATATGCATGGTTGTTATTTTTAATCATTCATTAATAATTCATTAACATATACATTTGCATACTTCACACACACATTCATAAATAAAATTGCATCCATTTCATTCTTTTTACAACATCATATATCATAAGTTCATTACATAAGTGCATTTCCATTGCATCATTATTATCATTCATATTACATCATAAATCATGTCACATTCATATCATTTATTACATCATCATAGATCATATTCTCTCATTCCATCTAAAGCATCATACATTCATTACATACATCATGAAGAAAAAATCATTTCTATCATTATTGCATCATCATACATGACATAGCATATAAAAATAAAAACATGTGCATAAATCATCCATAACACATGGATAATCAAATCACCACTGCATATCATAGATCTCATCAAAACAAATGTCTAGGAATACAAGGATATCAAATGTTTTAAAAAGATATATTGAATACAATGGCATAAATGTGTACAAAAATGCTCATCACTGAGGGGCATCTGGTCGTGGAACATGACTGCTGGTGCCTTCGGAGGTAGTAGGTCTTGAAGGATTTTTGCTTCTAGAAGCTCTGATCTCTTGTCTGGTCGGCTAACCCACACTCCTGGTCGCACTCCTAGAGTGACTGTGTGAGTGGGTCCGAGTCCGAGTACCTGACTGTGTAAATGCTATCTGTCGCTCATTTGGCACTACTTCAAAATATCTCATGCTATCATCCTATAGTACTCGGCCTCGCAAGTAATCTCTAATCCCTTTGCTACAACCTCTCCAATATAGGTGCTCTCAACTAATCTCAATAGTCTCTCAGCTACCCCCTCAGCCTGTATACATCGCTCTCTAAAGTTGTCTCTCTTGGCTATAAGCTGAGCTATCTGTGGGTTAGGAGGTAGTGGTTGTGTAATCTGTGCTTGCAACTAACTAATGGTCACCTGCGCCTGTGCTAACTGACTCTGAAGAGTCTGAACCTCAGCCTGCAAGGCATCCACCTGTCCCTGTGATGGAGCCCTAATAGTAATCCATGGCGCTGAAGAACTGGCTTGACCTACCACTCTGGATGTCTGTGGCCTCATGCTGAAGGGAACATCAAAGAAAAATCTTTGCCTCCCACCACTCCTGTCATCCCCATCATCCCCACTATCTGAGTCATTTAACTCCTCATCCATCTCCTTGTCCTTTGAGCTCTCATCATCCACATCCATGGCCACCCCACCCATATCTGCGGCCTACTCTACCGGTACCTATCCTTGACCCTGTGGCTACCCTGCTGCTGGATGTCCCTATGGCTACTGTCGCCCTGCTCAAATAACTGGACCTCCCATCAATGGGGCAGGCTCCTCTTGACTGGTAAACCTAGGAAAGGGATGTGTGTAGAAGTATGCAGCATAGTCCTCTGTCATCCCTGCATCTATGACCTCTAGCCGTATAGTCCAATCCTTCAGTTGTAACTCAAAATACTCCTCTCTGGCTGCCTCAATGGTCAAAATAGGACCCCACTCTGGTGTATCCCCCCAACACCTGGCATAGTGTGCCGCCCCCTATGGCATCATCTATACCCATTTGAACTACCTCAGAACTCTCTGACCCAGAAATCACTCAATGATAAATGGGGTGTGTCCAATCAAGTATCTAGACCTCGTCATATACGGCAGCTCTATGTCATCTGCATGCCATGGGTCACAATCGATATACAGTCTCCAGATAACCGTATCCAAATCATCAAGTACCCGCCACCAATACTCCAACTTGCCCAGCCTCAACTGGACAAGGGGCCCTGTGTACACATAAGCATTTGGAAATCCAATGGGGCAATCACTCCAGACAATGGGGCATGTAATCACAAAGTGCTCCCATGCGAATATCTGTAAAAGAGTCACCCCGCAGGAAAGACTCTTTCCATCTATGTACACGACCTGATGAAGATCATGGTACAGATGGGAAAGCATGCATGACCCCCATGCATATTTGGTATGATGGAGAAGCATGTCCTCCAGAATCCTACCCCATCCAACTGATAGTCCCTTTGCCCTACAATCAGGACAAAGGAAACCACCGATCATGCCTGCTAAAACCGAAGGCAGTGGGGCATATCTCTCCATCATCTCCTTCCAGGGAAGCTCATATCTGGAGACATGAGGATCCTAGAAGACTCACCTAAGTGCATATGTCCCTCCAATATCCTTGTGATCATAAATCACAAGCTCTCCAACCACAGGAATACCTAGAATCCTGTAAACATCCTCCAGAGTCACCGTGATCTCTCCTGTTGGCAAATGGAAGGTGTTGTGCTCATTGTGCCACCTCTCCGCTAAAGTAGTCAATAATGCCCTGTTGACCCAATACTGCGGCATCGTCAACAAAGGACCTAATCCACATTGTTGTATGATTCCTAAATAATCCTCAGATAACTGCGGAACCATCTCCCAAGTACAAGGGAATCTCTCTCTAAATTGAAGGAGGTTAAATTCCTCCTTTATCAGATCAATCAAGCAATCATGCAAATCAATCAGCAATGGATATTATCAATCAATCAAATACATCAAGCAGGTTCAAATCAATTTCTATTTTCTTTACATATTGCATGGAAGCAAATTTATCACTCATTTCTACTATTTGTTTTTCATATCGCATGGAAACAAATTTAACAGTCATCATGACTCAATCTCTATCTATCGACCTTTCAATCAGGAAAGCACATCAATCATTTTTGTTCTTCAAACATGAAGGAAAATTTATCAAATCACACAAATCTAATCTTGATGTTTTTCAAAAACATAAAATCCATTGTCTAATCTAGCAATAATCATCAAGCATGCATCAATTTTTCTTCAGAAATTGAAATTCAGCAAAAATCCATGGATGCGCTAAAACAGACTATGGATGCGCGATTTCATGGATGCGCAACTTTACTCCATGAATGCGCTAAAATAGACTATGGATGTGCGGTTTCATGAATGCACTATTTTATCAAGCAAATGTGCTAAAACAGTTCATCTATGCACTAATCTAGCCTATGCGCTAATTTATCATCCTCCGCAGGTAAATTTCATGAATGCGCCATTTGATCTATCCTATGCACTAAATCACCTATGCGCAGCTGTTTTGCACCTATGCGTGACTGTTTTGCACCTATGCGCCACTTTGGATGCATCGATTTATCTAATCTATGCGTTAAACTATGACTCATATGCACTAAAATAGAATTTTAAAAATCAGCAAAATTCGAAAAAGCATTTGAAAATCATTAAAAATTTCACAGAGAGGTTTTTATTGACTTACCCGAGGTCTATATGCAGGTGGTCTCTGATGATGGTGACCTCACTCAAATCTATGGCGCTCATAAGGGATTGACATCACTAATATCTCTCTAAGAGCTCCAAAATTCTCAAAGGTTATTGTTCAAATGAAAGTGACTTCTCACCTTTTTCATCTTTTAAAGGGGTAAAAATGGCATTTTTTTACTATGCAAAGTGCTATTTTGAGAGTTAAATCGCCATTTTTTCTTCGAAATCATCTGAAAATCTTCTAAATCAGCCTCATCATCATTCTCATCGTGCGATTTATCTCTCGAGGGGGCATATGGCATCATCAGTAAATTTTTCAAAATCAAGGGAAAATTCTTTGAAGCAATGCGTAAAACACATCACTTCAAAGAGGGGCAAAATGTACACATCTAAAATTGGTCACAGTTAACCAAACCTATTAATTAATTAAATATGAATTATTTAATTAATATTCTTAAGTCATCTACATATAAATAAATTTAATTATTTATTTATATTGTTCATTTTCCAATTCTTCTAATTTAATTAAATAAATAAAGTTTATTTAATTAATGCTATCTTCTTCTTAATTAATTAAATAGATTTCACAATTTATTTATATTAATTATCACAAGTTTAAATAATTAAATATTTTCAATAATTAATTAAAAGCTTTTTCTCTTCTCACATAATTAAATATTTTCAATATTTAATTAAGGGCTTTTCATTTCTCACACATAATTAAATATTTATTTATTTAATTATGAGAGACACCTTTCAATTATCTCTTCATTCTCCATCTGTCTTTTAAACTTCCATCTTCTTTTCGAATTCTCGATCTCTCATCGTCCATCTTAACAAGTTTGAACTCAACCATCGATCTTGGCCAATTCAATTCCTGCCTTCGAAAATCTATTAATAGGGCCCTCTCATGAGTGAAAAAGGACCTTGAATCTTAGATTTTCATACGTAGTTATTATAGTCGCATTATAGCATTTCAATTTCATAGCTTAAAGCATATTAGCCATGTACATGCATTTTCATTAATCTCATTCTCTCAACCTACCATTCTACAAGCTGCTGTTTAAAACAACTGAGAGCAAGCATCTTAGAACGAATCCTTAGAGATAGAGGACAATGGGACGAATTTGAAGAAGTTTCTTGTGTTTAGAGTTTTCATTTTGCTTTCTTTAATTTAGTTTCTTTAATCTAATGTTTCATTGGTGTATTATTTTAGATTCAATTTGATTAAAAAATTCTAACATACACAAAATCTATTAAGTACTTGATTCATTAGATAAAATCTTTATTCTATTACCTCCATGTAGGATTGAGTAAATCCAACGCCACTAGAAAGTGTTCCATCAAAACCTCTAATATTAGTCTGTTCAACATCCAAAATCGCATATTAAACTACCATTCATAAAACAATGCTATCAACATGCAATAAATTTATAACTGTTTACTAGTTACATACCCCAACGATAGGTGTACTATAGAAATAAGTTGGTTGGGGGCCAGTGTATCCAATCTCAACACTGTGACCCTACAATTTTATTAAAATCATAAAACATTTTTAGTTAATCTTGCATTTCAAAATTGAAATTTAATAAATTAAATTCAATGAACATGCACTAACGTTTACCTGACTATCAATTCCATATGCCTCATGCAAAATGTCAGCTGCCCTATGCATCTCCATAGCTGTAGATGGATCTTGTGTACCAGTCTCTTGAGTGTTAGTGGGGTCATATGAACAAGTAGCCTCACAATATTGACACACATGTGTTTGACAACCACCACTCGAAGACTCCCCTGGATGGCGTTGTAGAATAGGGCTAGTATGATGGATGACACTCTAGGTCAAAGTGTTGATCGCCTACAATGTCTCTACATCAACACTTTCCTTCGCGATGGAAGGCATAATAACATGCTCATGAGGTGGCCTAGCGAGAGCTTGTCTACCTTGCCGCGTAGGATCCAACTATGCACTGGGTCTATCCTGTGCTAACCCAATTTCTCCCCCGAAAATCCCTAATATCAAAATAATTTGGGATTTTATTCAATATGAACTCACTTTATAGTTTCCTAAGGAAATATTGTGGGACCTCGCAATTATTGCATGGTGGGTAATCGAAGACCATGTACCACCTATCATAAAACTGGTCCCTAATGTATTGGTGGTGGAACCAATGGATAGGAAACCTCTTCACATTGAGGGTAAGATTTTGATTTGTGCATGGGTCGGTGAATAATGAGCACAAATCACCTTTTGTAATTTTTAAATCCTTTACATCTTTGTATGATAGTTTATTTGCATAATAATCCCTAGCTGCCTGCCTCCTATCTTGCCATCTAGTTATTTGTTTGCTAATTGAATCTACATTTTTTACCATATCTTTCAATGAATTTGCTAGGGTCATTCTTTATGTGGTTGAACAATTTGGATCACTCAACCTACTGATCAAATCCTCAATTTTTATTTTGTTCTTCTTAATTTCACTCATTAAATTTTCTTGAGTGCCAAGAGGGGGTTGAGTGATTGGTGGAGGAGGTTTTTTTTGTGGTTGATTTTGATCTTGAGAATTTGGTTGGTCTTCCTATTGAGGATCTTGAGGGTTTGCAGGTTGATTTGCATCTCCTAAAAATTAAAAAAAATATATATCAAATTCAACCTAAAACTAACTAATTCAAAACAAAAACCACAAAATCCTTACCTCTCACATCTCCTCCTCGTCATGGCACCATCGTTGCGAAGAAATAGAATTTTTTGGTGAAACAATTTGTTGAATTTCTTCTCCTAGAATGCGAGTGTGTAAGTATGGCAGTTTTAGCCATGGCTACAAGAAAAAAATAGTTAAAATAACAATGACAGGTTTTCACTTTTTTTTTTTTGCTTTTAACAAGAAATAGCATGAGTGCATTATAATGCGCTCGCGTTATTTCTTTTCAAATTTTTTTTGAAAGGTTTCCACAAAATTGCTACCCATTTCCATGCACTCACGCCTTTCTCTAAATCACATTAGTGAAAAACTAGCTAACACCATGTAGTTTATGTCTAGTTTATCTACTAATTTTTTAATCAATATATAACTTTTTATTAATTGTCAAAGTGGACACATTCTGAAAAATAAAAATTTGAGTGTACAATAGCATCTAGAATTACAAAAAATAATGCCTTTCGAACTTAGTGTAGACACCTAAAAATGACCTAGGCCCGCGAGCACTATTTTACCACCTTTTCGTCCTAACATAATTATGACATTTTAATTATGTTCCTAACCCACATTCAACTATTAATTAAATAATTCATAATTATTTAATTAATTCATAATCTCTCATTCTTCAAGATTATTAAATAAATAAATCTTATTTATCTATTTAATATGTCACTAATTGTCAAAGTCTTCTCTTAATTAAATAAAATCTTATTTATTTAATTAATCCTTATCATTAATGTCCTTTTGATTATTAAATTAATATATTTTAATATATCTTTTTAATATGTCACTAATTCCTAAATCCTCTCTTAATTAAATAAATTCATTAATTTATTTATTTAATTAACTACTTCTTCTAAATTAAATAATTATTTTAATTATTTAATTATGGCATGTGACACTTCTATATTTTTGAATAAAATAAATCATTTAAAAATATCTCACATAGTTAACTGATTCTTTCATTTAGTAATTAGTTTCAAAAATCACTTACTTCTTATCTCACAAAATCCCTATTTTGAATTAATTTAATTCAAAATGAAATTATTCTTCTACAAATCAAGTAATTTCTAAAATTACTGATTTTATAAAATCTCATCCTCTTGTCTTCTAATTTTTACTAATTTCATCTCAACTATCACATTCAGTCTTGATTTAATTCATTTAATTAAATCGTATTCACACATATGGGTATTTTTCCCTAACCCTAATTGAGAGTTGCCTTATTGAATCTTGACCTTTGATTCTAGGGCATTCCTTAAAGCTCTCATCTTGTCAGTCCGTTCAAGATTGCATTTTCTATAAAATGACAATCTTGATCTCATTTTCGGATCCATGATCAATCATTTGCTTAATTTATTCTTACTATAGGTATTTCATTTTTTATCTTTAGGCTTATTATTACTTGCATATTAGGATTGAGTTTCTAGTTGCATAGTATAGTAATTTAAATCCTTCAAAGGCATTGCTAGGGCTAAGCATAGATAATTTGCTCACAAATCTGAGGGCATTATTATCACAGCAATCTTAAGAAGGTACAATGGAAGTGAAGCATGGAGGAGAGAAGACATGGGTGAGATCAATCTAGTTTATTTATTTTCTCGTTTATTCTATATTGTATTCCATTGTTATATGATCTAATATGCAGGATTTTATAATATTCAACTAATAATGCTGTGTTACAGAAATTCATATGTTACATTGGTGAACTTGACATTCTAACAAAATTTTGCAGGTGTCTTACGGCTTCGGATTTTTTTGCAGGAACAGTATGGAATGATGCATTTGCAGGCCTAAACGACGCAATCACTCTGTCGCATTGCATTTGCGATCGCGAGCGACACAATCACTCTGTCGCATTGCATATGATCCTTCAAGCGACGCATTTGCTCAGTCATGACACATCTGATAGAAACCGAACCACATCTGCTCTGCTGAGCCACAGGTAACTGGTAAATGATTTTTTTCTGGATGTTGTTGTAATCTGGATCCGACGCATCCGTGGCCAGAAATTGTCTATTTTTTTCTTTTTTGGTATTTAAAAAGAACCAACCCTAGGATAGACACATTAATCTGAATTTACCAATCCTAGGATAGATAATCTAATTGGAATTTATCAATCTAGGGTAGTCACCATGCATTTTCTTTTTGGTTAACAATAAACACCATGTTTTTGTGAAGCAATATCATCACCTAGAATAGAAATTTTTTATTTTTGGGTTTAAAATTGAACAAACTTGCTTTGTGTGTTTGATTGGATAATAGGCATATGCTCTCCCCTTTACTAGGTGATCAAAAAGCTAGACCTATCCATTTTTTATACTTATGCATCTTATGTTTTCTTACAACCCTTAGAAGGCCTGCTCTTGTGGGAAAAAGTACTCACCCAAGAGGAACGACCTAAGTGGGAACACCTAAAGCCAAGGTTTCCAACCCACTATAATCAAAAGCAAGCTATTGATGAAAATCCAACTTGACAGTAGTAGGCAGGATAACCATCCCCAAAGCCTTTGTTCTAAAGGTTGGGAGGTCTCTCGAGGGAGTATATCTATTGCCACATTGAACAAAAATACTTACTAAGAACCATAGTGTAGTAGCCAGCCGTGTCAGTAACCAAACATCGTCTCAATCACGGTGCAAGGGGAGGGAAGAATCTTCCCCCAAGACACTCACCATATAATCACCACAGACTATTTGCTCAGGGGACTCGGTATCCACTTTCATCACCTTGAGTACGCACCTAGAAAAGACAAAAGCACAAGCGCCCTCTAGGGGGTGACATGGCTGTGTGAGTCGACGTGATTTTAAGCTGTGGGCTATGATTGTTAGGATGACCCATTTGACTATAAGAGTGAGTTTGCTTGAACATACACTTAATATCTTAATTTCTATGTTTTCCAATTGTTTTAAACAGACTTCCACAAATTGAAAACCATGAATCTGAACCAAAAAAATTGTCAAAACTGCAGATTTGTGTTTGGGTTTCTTAAAATTTTCCTGTTGTAATGCAATCGCTCTGATGCACTGCAAACGCCAAATATCGAGCCGCATTCGCTCTGATGGCCCACATTTGATTCATTCTGAGCTGCATTCACTCTGATGAGCTACATTTGAATTATGCAGAGCTGCATTTGCTTACATTAAATCACAGTCAGAACATTGAGCCACATTTGCTATCATCCGCATTCATTTAACAGAGCCGCATTTGCTAGTTTCAAACTGCATTCGTCAATCTATGTCGCAATCGATACTTTTTGAATTGCATTCATATCTGTGAGCCATATTTTCTCTGTTGTACTGCATTTGCTGCGACGCATTTGCAAAAAAATTGCAACCAACTTCTCACTGTCAAAAGCAGAAAGTCCACAACTTGTCTGAAATCCGATCAAGTCTTCCTTCACTATTTCAAGTCAAACCAAACTCTGAATTGCTCAACTATCATTAAACATTGCATTCTAGGTACCATTTTAGGTTCACAATAGGTTTCCATTTGGCTTTCCATTAGATTGCATTGATAGTTTCACCATCTCCTTAGACATTTACTTTTACAGATTTTAGGAGTTGACTCTTACCGCTCATTGTCCAAAATTTGCATTCAATAGTAGGATATCATTGGACCCAATTACCTTTGTCACTTTGTCAATTCTTTTGTGAATCATTTCCCACTCAATAGTCTAGTGTGGAAATTTCACGTTGTCCTAGTTATAGTCCTTTTACGGTCCATTGGTCTTCCAAAACTGAATCATTGCAAGAACATTGTTTACCCAAGTTTGTCCTCTTTAGATCTCTCACTAGTAAGTGCATCTTAGGATCCTTTATTGCATATCATTTGACACCTCCATTTAGTGTCACACCACTTGCATCCACAAGCCTTTAGTCTTGCTTTCATTTCATAGCATCCTTTAGAAATCCAAAAAGAAACTAAAAACATAGTCTGATACTTAGATAATTCTCCCCATCATCCCAAGTTGAGAAAAAAATTGTATGGTTGAAACTAGATTACAGAAAAAGAAAAGCCTCATGGATCCTTTTAGACAAGACACCAACTTTCTTGAGTTCACAACAGGCATCGACTCATTTCCTAATGCCACGAACAATCCTTGTTTTGACATGGAAAATTCCAACTTCAATCCTTTTAGTGAGATGAACATCCCATCATCTCCATCACATCTTTTTGAACCATTTATCCACAGGGATCAAAATGGGGACATTTTTGAAGAAGACATACAAGTTGCTGCCCAAAACCCAGAAGTAGCCTCTTTTGTGGAAGAAATGGTCTTAAATGACTCTTCTAGATTCCTAGCTATTCTCCTTGACCAAGGGGCTAAGTTACCAAAGGGATTTGATCTTAACACTCTTAGAGCAACTTCTCCCACTTCACCATCACACAATTCTTCCATGGGAGCCTCTTCACAAAATGTCATCAACACAATCAATGCTACCTCCCTTGGTCAAGCTACCACCACAACCAACACAACATCTATTGGGGGATCATCTTCCCAAACCAACACCACATCGTAATCCATCCCCCAAAAAACATCCACCATCCCTTCACAAACAATGGGTGCAACCACATCAAACCTCTTTGGAACTTCATCTAGTTCCATGAGTACATCAACAAACTTGTTATTGGGTTCCTCAAGTGCCATAGCAACCAACTCATCCAACCCTTTTGGGAGAAACACACGAAGAGTTTTCAATCAAGGCACCCAACCTAATTCCTCACAAATTAACACCAACATTCCTCATGGCCAAAATTTATCACTTGGGCAAGGTAATCAAGGCGCTCAATCCTTCACTCCATTTGGGCATCAACAAGCTCAAAATCAACAAGGCGCTCAATATTTCACTCCATTTGGACATCAACAAAATCAAACCCAACAAGGTCCTCAAATTCAGTCCAACATGGTAGGATATCACATCCCCACTTACACCTCTCAAGTCCATACACAGCAGCACATCCCTCATCAAAACACTCATTTTTCTCACTGGCAACCCATTCCAAATCAACACATCTCATCACAATAGTTGGGGACTCAAGCCATCCCTATCACCAACATCGGTAATGCTACCAACCATCTGATGGTGGAAGCACTCACACAACAACTCACTGCTCTTCAAACACAAGTGGAGACCTTGCAACAATCCAATAAGAAGTCATACATGTCACATGACTTGTGTCCATATCCATTTGACACAACCTTGTATATGCCACCCTTTCCTCATGGATATGTGGTACCCCATTTTCCCAAGTACAAAGGCCAAAAAAACCCCATTGAACAGATAAGAGAATTCACTACTAGTTGTATGGACATTGCATATGAGCAAACTTATCTCATGAGACTTTTTTCTAGAGGTCTTGCAGGTCATGCACTAGAATGGTTCTCACTTTTGCCTAAGGGAATAAAAACATGGGATGAATTGGCAAACAAGTTTGTCAAAAACTATGCTTACAACATTGCCTCCTTATGTAGACTTACCCAAGAGAATGCAGGAGAGACTTTCATTCCATTCTTTCAAAGATGGAGAACCTTAGCAAGCAGATGTCCGGTAGAAATACCTAAAAAGGAGAAAGTGACCACGTTTGTCCAAACTCTCCTAGGACCACTAAGGTATGGCCTACAAGTCCATTGTTGCACCACTTTTGTTGACCTTGTTGAAAAGGGTGTTCAACTTGAGAAAGCCTTGATTGCTAAAGGTGAATTAAAATATGGTGGCAAAACCATCAACACCACCACCAATAATAACCCAAGTAGCTCAAACGACAAAAAAAATACTGGGTTAAGAACAAGCACATCACAAATGATGGTGTAGTTGATGCAAAAACCGTCAATGCAACAGGTCATGTACTCACAATCAAAGGAGTACAAAATAAAAATGCACCTGTAACTACACCGACACCAACTGCCAACGCTATCCAAAACAATCATGCACAATCTAACCAAAGGTAGTTACATCAACCACGACAATTCCAAAAGTGCACATACACCCCTTTGGGTGAACCTATTGAAACTATCTTGAAGAAACTTCTTCAAAACGACATCATAATGCTGGAAGAGCCAAAACCATATGACCCTGGTCAATTCAAGCCGTCATGGTGGGATGACAGTTCATTTTGTGATTACCACCATGCCAAAGGGCACAAAACTTCCTCTTGTCGCCAATTGCGAAATCTGGTGCAAGACCTCATAGAGAACCACACCATTGAGTTGGGTGGTCAATATTTTACATCTAATGCAAATCATATCATACACAAAAACCCACTATAGGATCATGGTAAATCTTCCTCGTCTGGCACAAAGCATTCCAACAATCAAGCCAACCACATTCGTCTGGCCTATAATACTACATCCTGCACATAGTTATCCTGATGGTACTATTATTAACAATCTTCGTGCCGCTAATGAAGATCAATTTGTTAATACCATCAACATTAAAAGAGCCCCATAATGCAATGTGACTACGTGTAAAGGCAAGGTCACCATCCCAGGTCCTTCTGCCCATCAACCGAAAATCACCATACCTGGCCCATCCGCCAAATAGCCAAATACAAAACTGGAGTTCAACATTGTTGAGCAGTTGAATAAAACACCTGCTCAAATATCCATTCTCGAACTACTCCGTATTTCACCCACGCATAAGGCCATCCTCAATAAATTACTACAAGAGTCATTTGTCCCAACCAACATCGATGTCAACCACTTTGAGACTATGGTTGGATACCTGAATTTGCCTCACCACATCACCTTTTCGGACAGTGACTATTCCTCACCCAAACCATCGCATAACGATGCCCTTCACATTGAATTCTTTGTCCACAAGCATAAAGCTAGATGAGTCCTAGTAGATGGCAGAGTAGGATTGAACATCTGCTCTCTGAAATTGGTCAAAGCTCTTGGTTTCTCTGAGGCATTTGTAGACACTATCAAAAGCATCGTCATCAATGCATATGATGATGAAGAATGCATTTCTAAAGGTTTTATTACAATTCCACTTTGGTTAGGACTAGTTATCATAGATACAACATGCCAGGTCCTGGATTCTGACATACACTATAATATCTTACATGGTCGCCCTTGGATTCATGCTCTAAAGGCTATTCCATCCACATACCACCAATGCCTCAAATTCCCTTTTGATGGAACTGAGATCACTATCCCCAGAGATCTAGATCCATTTCAATATTGTACCAACCTGCAAGCCACTACTAAGCACTAGGTGCCCATCAATCGAGAAGCCTCATCTTCCACCGCATCCAAATACATTGACCCATCGACACTCACAAAATCATCCATTCCATCTCCATCTACCACACCATCTTCATCGGCCTCCATCCCAAGTAAAGACCTTCAGATCCAGGAGCTTGGTTATGGAGAGTTCAAATTGAATACGGCTTACTACATCACCACAATACCAAATCCACCTAAAGTCTATCGTAGACCATGTTTTGCAGTTGAGCCCAAAATAACTTTCAAGTTTCCACCAAAAAGTGTTTTCACACTATGGGGTGACGTGGGTAATGAAGTCATTGACAACATAACTAACTGGATCTATAAAGACCCAGAGGAGTTACCAAAACTACTAGTGCATCTCTATGGAAAAGGCTATGAGATATGCAAAGCACTAGGTTTTGACGGCACAAGCGGCCTTAGAAAGAACAACAATGGAAGAAGGGAACCTATTATCATGATTGCAAGACCAAAGTACATAGGGCTAGGGTTCGATCAACTTGGAACTGACGATCAATGTATCTATGAATTTTCAAGTAAGGACATAATGACAATGGAAAGTGTCGAGACAAGCGAAGAATCCCTAACCGAAATGGACTCTAATGAATGGGAATGGGGATCTGACAAAACCTTAAGTGACTATGAAATTGACAAACTATTCCTGGAACTTGGCCAACTCTCATTTGAAGAAAGATACCAACAGGAATATAACATTGACCCCATTGACCGACATTCTCAAAATAAGAAATGGGTAAGAGTTCCTTGGAACCCAGAAGAACATAAAGTGTTGTCGGAAATACCTGAATCATCCCACCCCAACTCTAAGCCCACCCATGAGCCTAACCTACCTAATCCCACTATCCATACTTTTGAAAGGCCAACTAATAGTCACGATGTTGATAATTTTATCCCATATTATGATTTTGAATTTGATTCATCTGACTCGGAGTATGGACCATCCATTGCATCAGACACGAAAGTGGAAATTGATAACTTTTCCGTTACACTTGAGGCATCAATTTGCACACTTTCTGCATCCTCCCCATCCTTTACCAACACTGATGATGGAATCTCCCTTGTTTACCCACAACTGATCGACTGGGACTAACAAGATCCACCGGTGATGGACATATTTCAGAATGACGAAGCAATTGCAGAATTCATGGGGTTAAGAGAAGGTATCCCATGGGGGGATCACAAAATAGGGTTCTCCATAGATCTAGATTGTGCAACTTACTTTGGGGAGACTGTGCAATCCTCCAGTCGCAAAAAAACAAAAAGAAAAAAGAAAAAGAAATGCCTTTAGGTGAAAACCGCAAGGCACCTTATGGTAGTAAAATAGTAAAAACAAAGGACGCATCCGAAGGTGAAAACCTCTCTGAGGTGCCAAAGGATGGAGGATTGGAATTTCTCCCCGTAACACAGGAAAAACTAGCTATGCTCATTGAGGATACAATAGAAGCTAACATAGCCACACCAGAGAATCCCAAAATGATTCTCTTGGCCACATCATTATCAGATGAAGAAAAACCTGAATTTAAACAATTCTTCACAGACAGAAAAGTTAACTTCGCATGGTCATATGCTGACATGCCAGGCTTGGATCCAGAATTGGTTTTACATCATCTTCCTTTAATCCTAGGAATCAAGCCAGTCAAATAAAAGTTGCACAAAATTCACCCACAGATTGCATTACTTGTCAAGGCTGAACTAAAGAAATCACTGGATGCTGAGTTCATACGGTCAATCGACTATGCTAATTGGATATCCAATATTGTTCCTGTTACAAAGCCAAATGGACAAATCCGTATCTACACAGATTTCAGATATTTGAATAAAGCTTGCCCAAAGGATGACTTCCCCTTACCAAACATAGACATGATTGTTGACCTCATAGTAGGGTATGAGATGCTATCTCTCATGGATGGTTTCTAAGCCTATAACCAAATCCGAATTGCAACAGAGGATCAACATAAAATGGCATTGACTTGTCCTTGGGGAACATACTATTGGAATGTCATGCCTTTTAGCCTAGAGAATGCAGGTGCTACATACTAGAGGGCTATGACAACAATCTTCCATGACATCATGCATATCCTAATGGAAGATTATGTAGATGACATATTGGCAAAATTGTTAGACAACTTAAGGATTATAAGGTTAGATTGAACACAAAGAAATGTGTTTTTGGAGTCACTTCAGGCAAGTTGCTAGGATACATAGTTTCAAGACGAGGCATTGAGGTTGACCCAGCAAAGGTAACAGAAATTTTGGACATGCCTCCACCAAAGGGAATCAGTGAGTTGTGCACACTTCAAGGCAGATTGCAATCTGTTCACCATTTCATTACACAGTTGGTGGACAAGTGTCAACCATTCCAATATCTACTACGCAAAAGCATTCCTTTTGTATGGACAGATAAGTGCAACATAGCCTTTGACCAAATAAAAGAATATATGTTGACACCCCCAGTGTTGATGCTGCCTATTGAGGGCAAACCATTAATCCTGTATGTCTCCGCAACAACAAATGCATTGGGGGCATTATTGGCACAAAATGACTATGAATAAAAAGAAAGAGCCATATATTATATAAGTCGCACACTAATTGGATATGAGCTCAATTACACAACTATTGAAAGAGCATGCCTTGCAGTTGTCTTCGTGGCACAAAAATTAAGACGTTATATGCTGAGCCATCAAACACATTTGGTCGCAAAGATTGACCCATTAAAATATCTACTAAGTCGAGCAACATTGACAGGCCGTTTGGCCAAATGGGTCATGATATTAAGCGAGTATGACATATAGTATGTGGAGTGCAAGGCTATAAAAGGTTAAGTCATAGCAAATCAATTGGTTGATGCACCAATCCAAGCCACTCATCCGCTAATAACTAATTTTTCTGGATGAGTTTATTTTTCACGCAAAACCAACTCTACCATGGAAACTATACTTTGATGGGTTCCACACTGGTCATGACTCAAGAGCTGGCATATTATTTATCACACCACAAGGGGAGTCAATTCCTAAATCATTTTGGATTGCCTTCCCTTGTACAAATAATATTGCAGATTACGAAGCACTGGTCACAAGTCTCAAGATAGCAATAAAATGGAAAATTTAGACATTGCTCGTATTCGGGGATTCTCAATTGGTCATCAATCAAGTGAATGATGACTATGCCACAAAGGATGAGAAGTTTCTTTCCTACAAAAGAATGCTGGATAGTTTCCTGATGTATTTCAAAATGATTGCATTTGAAAAAATCCCAAGGACACATAATAAAGCAGTCGATGCAATGGCTACCATTGGATCTCTCCTAGACATCCCTAAGAATGTGTCACAATTTGAATTCTTAGTGGAACAGCTGCTGATGCCTGCATATGATATTCCAGAGTCCAAAATGGTGTGCGAGATTGTTGGTCCCAGTTCACCTTGGTATCAAGACATATACAACTATCTTAAATCCCAAACCCTCCCACCCAACCTATCTAACAACCAACAAAAATCCTTTATCCGAAAAGCGGCTAGACATACCATCGTCAATGAAACCTTATACCATTGTGGCTTTGACAACACCCTTCTTCACTATCTCGACACTGATGAAGCCCAAATGAATTTATGAGAAGTACATGAGGGTATATGCGGATCTCGTTTGAGTGGTCCAACCTTAGCTAGGAAAGTCACCAGACTTGGGTACTACTGGATGACATTGGAAAAAGATGCTCTTTAGTTTGTCAGAACATGTCGGAAATTCCAGGTGCATAGCAATCTGATTCATGCACCTGCACAAGAATTAAGACCGATCACTTCTCCATGGCCTTTTGCACAATGGGGACTCGACCTCATGGGTAAGATCCATCCATCCTCTTCTAATGGCCATAAATTCATAATCACCACCACTGAGTATTTTACTAAGTGGATTGAAGTTGTCCCTCTCACTTACATCACTGGTAAACATATATAAAAGTTCATCCTGAATTACATCATTTGCCGGTATGGTGTCCCACAATCCATCATCACATATAATGACAGTCCATTCAAAAATCAGGATGTTCGTGAACTCTATGAGTGATTCCACATCCAACACCACTTTTCCACCCTATACTATCCACAAGGTAACGACCAAGCTAAGGTGTTAAATAAAACAATCCTTTGCATTCTGAAGAAGACCGTCGATGATGCTGGTCGAGATTGGCACCTACAAATCAATCCTGCTTTATGGGCCTATTGTACCAGCATTCGTACCCCTACTGGAGCCACTCCATTTTCCCTGGTCTATGGATCTAACGCCATATTACCCATCGAGGTCGAAATTCCTTCTCTTCGAGTTTCTTTGAAAGGAATGATTGATGATGAAGAGTACAGACATACTCGCCTACATGAGCTAGAAATGCTACAAGAAAGATGAAAAAATGCCTTAAATCACTCACAAGCATATCAAAATTGTCTCTGCTGAAGCTATAACAAAAGAGTCATGGTGAGAAAGTTTGAAATTGGTGACTTGGTTCTCATGCAGAATCCCAAAAATCAGGTGGACCGTGAAAATCCTGGTAAGTTTGAGGCTAATTGGCTTGGTCCTTATATCATTACTGCCGCATTTGGTTTCGGAGCTTATCATTTGGCCACACCTTATGGAGAATAGCTAGCAGAACCTATCAACAGTTTACATTTGAGAAATTTCTACACATAGCATCAGAGAGCTGGGCTAAAAACCTACAAAATACAAAAAAATTGAAAAATACAGAAAAAATCGTCCCTTGATGAAAACCTGGCAAATTGGCTTCTTGGTGACACCAAAAAAATCAAAAAATGGCAAAAATAGTAAAAAGAAATGAATTCATCCAATAGTGAAAACTTGGCAAATAGGCACTTTGGATAAGTACCATGGTGAAAACCTAGCAAACATGCACCATGTGTAGTCAATCGTTGCTTCACCATCTATTATTACTCAAATTGACCTTTACCCATTTGTCATAATCACAAAGGCCAGACACATTCATGACATTCATCCTAAGTCCTATCAATTCTGAGCATGGTTAACATTTGGTGGACATCATTCCTTACACATCCTTGCCTTTGCCTTGCGTCCACCTATCTCCCTTTCATTGGACTTGGATAATACCTGACTTATCTGGGGGCAAGACCTTTATCATGCAACTGTAGTGGGTGCTGCACAAGATCCTGCATTCCTAAAAAGTCTTGAAAAAATCCTCAAAATCTGAAAAAGTCCTGAAAAAGTCCTAAAAATTTGAAAAAGTCTTGAAAAAAGACTTAAAAATTGAAAAATATTCTAAGAAAATACAAAAGCACCCAAATCAGTGTCAAAATCCAAAATCCAAAATCAAAGTCAATTTGATCAATTCAATCAATCACGTCAAATCAATCTTTTGTCCATGTCTGAACTATGTTGTCTCTGCACTTTTGCTACGTAGGCAAGATTCATCTCTGAATCCACGAGACATTAGGTCAGTCCTTCTAGGTTTGTCAAAATAAAATCATGATTCAAACCTTTGTCCTTTGGACAATGTCATTGGCCATGTGGAACTATGAGGTCTCTAAGTGCGTGACGTAGGCAAGGCCATCAATCGATGGACCCCCTAGGCTGCACTAGGTCAGTCCATTAGGGTTCATGGCACAACATTTTCACACACATCAAGGTATCTTCAAATCAAGCAAGTCTTATGTCAATCTTGAATTATCAACCTATCGACAATCTGTTTCATCATCACTTTTAGTTAATTCAACATGTTAGCAATAACATGTCAAAATCCTATCAAAACAATTTATCATGACAAAAATTTGAGTTCTTCTTCAGATGTGTCCTTCTAAAGAGAAACTCTTGTCAACTTCTTTATGCTTTTGGATGTGTCCTTCCTAAGCATCATCATCATCATTTGGCATTTTGATGGATTCTCCTAACTCCGAGAATCGATCTCCTAGATATCAATTTCATTTAGGATGTGTCCTTCCTGAATTTGATATCGCTCGAAATTTAAAACAACACCTGACATTAAAACACTTGGCAAACACTTAGCATAAAATTTTCTATCTTTTGAGGATTATCATGATATTAGTTCCTTATGTCCTAGGAACCATGACATATCATGATGATTATCCTTGTTTGCTTATCACTCTGCTATTAGTTTCTCCACGATGTCTTGACTTCAAGATTTAGAGAAGCAACGACGTCTCATGTTTAGTTTGGTTTTTCTGGTGGTTGGTCATGATAAAGTGACTAGGGGCAATTGTGTTCCTGGCATGAGTCATGATCATCCTTTGTCTGCGACTATTGATTTACGTGATGGTTCGACCTTGCACACTATTGATCTATGTCATATCATAGTGTTTGTTGGCCATCATGACATTTTCACCCAATGATGATTAAAGAGCAACAACTATAATAGCACTATAGCAAAGCTTTGAAGGATTTTTAATTTCCGCACTAACATGCATATCTTTCTTCGCACTAACATCCATCTTTGTCTTCTCTTCTATGGTTCTCTGATGATATCTTGTGACATACAAAAAAAAATTTGCATACATCATGGCATGATCATTTCATATTCACATCCGCATAAATCAAATACCATAATTCACATTGCATAAATGCTATCATTTTCATCCATTCATAAAAACATCATTGGCATCAACATATAAGCATCATAAATAAACATTTGCATCAGCATATAGGAATCACATCATCACAACATTACACAATGCATACATACATTACCACATCCATAATTGCATTCATAAACATAAGCATAATATCCATACATCTCATAGCATCATAAAAGCATCTCAAAGCATCACATAAGCATCTCATAAAAACATTAGAATACCATAACACATAACATCATATAGGCCACATCAAAACTGCATCACATATATATATACTCTCAAAAACATGTAATGTCACAGGATAAAGTCATATGATATCCCAAAAATAGAGCTCACAGGCTTGAATATCAAAATATACATGTGTCTAAAAGGAAGTCCTAAGATGGCCCTCCTCCATCCCATGGAGGTGAACTACAAGGTAACTTTGACTGATCCATCAAGTGGAATGTGACCTGAATAGGTGTCCTCTCTGGTGTCTCACTCTGGGATCCCGTGGGATCAGTAATAGGAGGCTGACTCTGCTCTGCCTGGTGTCCTGATGACACTGATCTATGTCCATGCTCTGACCTATGACTATGACCTAATGAGTGCCTATGAGAACTATGAGATCTGTGGCCTGATGACTTCCTTGATGTAGTAGATCCTCCAGCACTGGTGTGACTACTGCTATGAGACCTGCTGCTGTGTGTCCGGCTGCCACTACCTGTCCTGCTGTAGGATCGAGACAACCCTGGGTCTCATCTATCTGGTGGAACAACCTACTCATATAGTACCCTGTATTAACCCTTTCTCTCTACCATCTTGGCTAGCTCTCGAGCCATATCCCCTATCGGTCTAGAGCACAACTCTACAAACTCGGTCACCCACTGCTCTGACTCCTACTGTCGGAGAACCTCCTGATCTCTCTCCACCTGGGTGACCTCTAACACTGTTGCTAGGGCCCTGCTTTACAAGTCTGCAATCTGCTGATCAACAGTAGCATCCACAAGAAAAATAGGTGATCTGTCACCCTCATCATCCCCAAAGATCATGCACTCCCGTAGCCACTGATCTGCCTCATCCTCCTCATCTCTCTCCCCCTCAGCCCAAACCTCCTCCACATCTATGTCAAGAGGGTGTCCCCCAACAAGTGGATCCTCCTCTACTCTCTCCTTTGCTACCACCTCCACCTCCTCCTCAACCTCCACCCTCACCTCGGCCTCCTCCTCAACCACCACCACCTCCACATCCTCCTCACCCCCTCTGACCTCCTTGGCCCTCACCTCCAGCTCTCTCTCCTCCCCCTCCTCCCGAATGGGTGACAATGGTGCACCACCCACTCTCTACCTGACCCTCCTAGGCTACCTCCACCCTCGGTCATCTCTCCTCCTCCTAACACCCCTACCATCTCCCCTACCTCTTCCATCTCCTCCACCTCTGTCGTGTCGATCTCCCCCTGGCACCTCTGCCATCTCTTCCTCCATCTCTGCCACCTCGACCTTGGGATGACTGATCTACGATCTATCGACGGTGGACCATCTGGATCTGTCAAAGGGATAGGCCTGTGAACCTGCCACCAAGTGTCAAACTTAGTAGACGTCCCTGGATCTGTTGGACCCCCTCTCCATACCCACTAAACTGCCACCAGGTTTTCAACCTGCTGCTCTGCTACTATCATCGATATGGGCGGCCCCCACATGGTCTCCTTGGAAGATCGAGCATACTCTGTCGTGCCTACCAGCACAATCATCTGCTCCCCAAACTACCATAGTACCCACTGGGGTAGGCACATCTCAATGATCCACTAGGTCTAAACTATGCGGCCAATCAAGTACTTGAACTATCTGCAAAATGATAAGTGGCCGTCCTCATCTGACCACTACACACAATCTCTATAGGGTCTCCAGAAAAAGATGATCATCGTATCAATATGATGACGCCAATACCCGATGTCTCCCACACGAGTCTGACTCACTGATCCCACATATAAGTAAACATACGGCATCCCATCACCCAGCTATTGAATCTGCACCAGTGGTCAAAACACGGGAATACGCTCCTATACCCAGATCATCAGAAGAGTAGTGTCACAACTGATGTTGTGCCCCTAATGATAGACCACCTCGTGTAACTGGTGATACAACATGGCCAACAAGCATGGCCCCCAAGCGAACACTATCCTCTGTCCTTGCATTTGAACAAGAACATCCCCCCATCCAATGGGAAATCCATGACCACGACGATCTGGGATCAGCAATCTAGCAATCAAGGTCATGAGCATGGCATCGAATATGGGAAATTGGTTGGCTGCAACATCCCAGCCGATCTCATAACCGTCCATGGCCAACTGTGCACCATCGACACCCTCATACATCTCTATCAAGGCATGTCACCCTCGGTGTGGATCATAGACCACCCTCTCTCCACTAATCGGAATCTGAAGAATACGGTACACATCCTCCAAAGTCATTGTCACCTCTCCAGTAGGCACATGGAATGAGCAAGTCTCAGAATGCCACCTCTCATAGAGGGCTGTTAGCAAACCTTTATTTTCCCAAATAACGAGCATGTAGGTAACATGGTACAAGCCTAAGGCCATCAACCGCTGTCTCTATCTATCACTGAGATGATCTCTGAAAGCATAGGTCGTTGGTCAAAACTCCAGGGTATAAATGGGCACAAGCCGAATCTGCACAAGGAAAAGCCAAGGATTAGCACACATTGAGCAACATTATGGAAAATTCACTACTATTGGCAAGTCAAGGGTGCATAAAGCTAATCTCGATAAAAGGTCAACAAAATTCAACTCTGGTCAACTTCAATTACGTCGCGTTGACTGCAAATGCGTCACAACCAATCAATTGCGGCTCTGCGCATGGCAAATGCATTGCAATATGTCAAATACGTCGTTTTGACCAGCAAATGCGCAATTCAACAACGAATGCGTCATTGTAGATAGCGAATGTGTGATCCAACAAAAAATGTGTCATTTGATTTGTCAATTGCATTGTGAAATAACAAATGCATCGTTTTAGCTGTCAATTGCGTTGCGAAATGACAAATACGTCGCAAAATTTTTGATTGCGTTGCAATCTGGTGATTGCATTGTTTCGCTTGACAATTGCGCAATCACACAAAAATCCTAGCTACCATTGTACTTGCGTCGCAATGCAATCAAATACGGTGAATGCAAAGGCATTTGCGGCTTTCGCTATAGCATTTGCGTCGCACCGCATTTGCTTTCCCCCCATTAAACCCTAATAAATGCAATAAATTCAAAATTTGACAAGTTGGATGGGGTACTTACCGATGCCTCTGCGCCCTTGGGTCGTCAGAATGTGCGCACGCAGTATCCATAGTGTGTAGTCACCAGAATAACCATCGTGTCTTAGAGCTCTGGTTTCTAAAGTTTCTATATGACAAATGAGAAAATGACATTTGGATTGATCTTTTCAACCTATTTATAGGCTGAAAATTAGGGTTTTCACCTAGTAGGTCCTACTGGAGGCTCATTTGACCACCTTTCACCCGCATTCTGGCTGGCTTAGCGTCCTCCAATTCTAAATCTTTTTGTGTCATTACTTATCTAGTCATTAATTGAATTAGTCGGGATATTTTTCAAATTTTTCTGACCCCAAGTCAAAATTCAAAAAATTTATCGAGGGGGCATAGGCACTCCGTACCTTCACTGGGGCATATTTTGGACTTGTTTTCTTGGCCAGGCTACATTATGACAAAAAGGGGCAAATGTAGACACCTAAAAATGACCTAGGCCTGCGAGCACTATTTTACCACCTTTTCATCCTAACATAATTATGACATTTTAATTATGTTCCTAACCCACAATCAACTATTAATTAAATAATTCATAATTATTTAGTTAATTCATAATCTCTCATTCTTCATGATTATTAAATAAATAAATCTTATTTATCTATTTAATGTGTCACTAATTGTCAAAGTCTTCTCTTAATTAAATAACATCTTATTTATTTAATTTATCTTTATCATTAATGTCCTCCTGATTATTAAATTAATATATTTTAATATATCTATTTAATATGTCACTAATTCCTAAATCCTCTCTTAACTAAATAAATTCATTAATTTATTTAATTAATTAACTACTTCTTCTAAATTAAATAATTATTTTAATTATTTAATTATGGCATGTGACACTTCTATATTTTTAAATAAAACAAATCATTTAAAAATATCTCACATAGTTAACTGATTCTTTCATTTAGTAATTAATTTCAAAAATCAATTACTTCTTATCTCACAAAATCCCTATTTTGCATTAATTTAATTCAAAATGAAATTATTCTTCTACAAATCAAGTAATTTTTAAAATTACTGATTTTATAAAATGTCATCCTCTTGTCTTCTGATTTTTACTAATTTCATCTCAACTGTCACATTCAGTCTTGATTTAATTCATTTAATTAAATATTATTCACACATATGGATATTTTTCCCTAACCCTAATTGAGATTTTCCTTATTGAATCTTGGGCTTTGATTCTAGGGCATTCCTTAAAGCTCTCATCTTGTCTGTCCGTTCAAGATTGCATTTTCTATAAAATGACAATCTTGATCTCATTTTCGGATCCATGATCAATCATTTGCTTAATTTATTCTTAATATAGGCATTTCATTTCTTATCTTTAGGCTTATGATTACTTTCATATTAGGATTGAGTTTCTAGTTGCATAGTTTAGTAATTTAAATCCTTCAAAGGCATTGCTACGACTAAGCATAGATAATTTGCTCACAAATTTGAGGGCATTATTATCACAACAATCTTAAGAAGGTACAATGGAAGTGAAGCATGGAGGAGAGAAGACATGGGTGAGATTAATCTAGTTTATTTCTTTTCTCATTTATTCTATATTGTATTCCATTGTTATATAATCTAATATGCATAATTTTATAATGTTCAACTAACAATTCTGTGTTGCAGAAATTCATATGTTACACTTAGAAGAATAAATAAAAAATGAGACTAAAAATGATATACATAATTTTTTAGGAAAAAAGAATATGTGCCAAAAAAATGAAGATCAAAACTTTAACATATTTCAAATATAGAAAAAATTATATAGTTAGAAAGGAAAGACAAAGCTTGATGTTATGGTAATGTTTTTTTAGGTCAACATAAAAAACTCTATAAACCTGATGAAGAACATGCTTAAAATTTAGGTTTTTTCTATATTTTATAAAAAAGAGGACTTTGGGAATTGACATGTAAGTCTAAGTTTGGATTCCCAAGATAAATCCCATATAGGTTAATCATGTTATAACACACTCACGATATAATACACTCGTCTTATAATGAGAGCATTATTTTGTAAGAAAAATATAAAATGGTCATAAGTTATGTGTATCCCATGAATTTGGACCCACATGCTCTATTTTACACAACAAACTATGTATTATCTAACATAAATACCCTTTTTTATAATTTGCAAAAAAATTAATCGTTGTTTGACAAATATCACCTTTTTTATTTTTTATTGAAAAAAATATTAAAATTGAATATTTTTAACTTAAATTTGATGGTTTGAATGATTATTTTCATGTTTTGAATCATTTTAATGATTTATTCATGTTTTGTATTTTAATTTAGTGATTTTAAATCATTGTTTTTGTTATCCTGACCAATTTTATTAAATTAATATAGAATTCAACATCATATCAAGAAAAATGATCAAAACTTCAACATTGAATGAGTGTGAGGCTAATAAGAATGAATGAGATTACTTTGTGTAATTAAAAGATTAAATCCCATAGTTAAAGCTATATGCTTTATGACATCTTAATTTAATATTTGAATGTTTTAATAATTATAAAATTACCTTGGTAAGAAGTCTAGTTCAATCTTAGAAGGTATTTTCTTAGTAGCATGCCCATAGGCCCTTAAAATATGAGTGCTTAAATCCTTGATCTATGTCTAATTCATATGCTCTCGGTGTCAATTCTCATATTGTAGCCTCACAAAAATATTCACACTTTATGTTATAATTGGTTATTTACTATTTATAGCTAGTGGGTAAGTAAGTCAAAGCATGCATTTTTATTCTCAAATGGCTAGTGTTATCATCTTGCCTAGTCTTCATAACTAATATGTTTCCATAATTATAGTAATCAATTTTCATATCTATTAGTCTCTCTATTACCACTAGCTTTCATATATCCACTTTATTTACACTATTTATTAGGAAACATGCCAATTTTATGATGATAGATCATAGTGAGTAATCATCTCACACATAGTTTCTTTTATGCTCATTTCTAGTCTACCTCATCCCTTCAAACAAGTTAAATTTTAACTCCATTATTCCACAACCTATCACTTTCATCCTCATCCTCACAACACATTTTAACCAAACCCAAAGAGTATAGGACATGCAATGTGAATGGATTATGTTATGAGGAACCTACCATGATGTATTATTTTCCATATCCAATAGATGATGGCATGTCTAAATATTTTATGAGATCCTAAATATATTTATCATCACACCCCATTTTTAAACAATTAAATCACATTTATTTTTCAATAACTATTCTTGATAATTAGGTTATGCAAATTAAATATGTGGAACCCTAAAATATTTAATATAGTCTCCATTATTTTTATTATTTTAATATATACTTATGTTCAAATGTATGTCAACTATAGATGCTATTTTTAATAATGTGATAAATTTGAATTGGTTTTCCTTAATAATTAATTTTGATCATTTTATTATTAGTTAGATTATGATAAAAATGATGTAAATATTACTAGTGGATTAACTACACTATGAGGATTGTATGGATGTAGGATAACTTATTTCCCCCTCCCAATCAAGAAGGGAGAGTATCATCAAAGATAGTGTTGTAGATTGAGGTGGCCAATAAACATATCATTCCTTCTAGAAATAGGTATTTTCCACTCACATATAAGGTCTCATATGTCTCATGTAAGAGTGTCTTTATTTGTCAGTTATTTTATAGTATCTTTTTTGGTATTCTAAGTATCTCAAAATTTATCTTTTGTTCTAATTGTGGGGTTAGATGTTTGATCATGTTTTTTAGCATGTTTTTTCATTATTACCCTATTCTTTGGTCATTATTTTGGTAGCCTAGAAGGATAGAGAATCTATTATCTAGTAAGGTTATTATTTTATATGTGAATGGAATTAAAATTTAAGTTTTAAGTAAGAGAATATTTTTAAATTATAAATATAAATAAAAAATTAAATAAATCCTAAAATACTTAATGCTTGCATTAATGGTGGCCTACCTAAAAATAAGTGCAACTCCTATAGAACTATCACTCTTTTGGCTCAATTCCTAGCAAAGACGAAGGGAAATAATTGAGACTAAAATAAAAAAATTACTCTAGCTAAGTGGAGAAAGAGGTGTAGTAATGGCATACACCATACTAGCATGCAATTAGACAAAAAAAGGGAAACCTAGTGTAGAGGATTATTAAGAAAAATTTTGAAGGAAAGAGGACATGAATTGTTGTGAGGTGATTTGAAGATTTGGAAAGAAAAGATAAGAAAAAAGTAATTTTTGAGGAAGCTATCACACTAGGTCAAATGTGTAATTATTTTTATACCTTTCTAGATAAGTATTGTAGTGTCAAAAAGTATCACATTTAATAATTTTACACTATGTTTTGCTCCCCCTAAATTAATGAGCCTAATTAAGTTCCTAATTTCCTAAACTATGCATTCCAAAGCCTATTGTTACCATTTTCTAAAGGATTGCAAGCATTGAATAAATGCAAACAATCAATATTTTGATCCTGACACTAAAGTCTTAGAAGATAGAGCTAGGACCCATACGCCCATTGGAATATACATTTCATATCTTTCCAGGGACCAATTTTTAATATGTTGTTGGGGGTATTTTAACATTCAAAATTTCCAATTTTAAGTGTCAGTTTTCAGGATCTATTTTTTGTGAAATTAGCACAATTGTATATAAATACCTAGTCATTTCATAATTTAGAATCTATGTGAAAAAATCTAACACTAAGTTAGAATATATTGCAAAAATTATGATCAAGAGAATTCAAGAGAAAGTTGAGAGAAAATTTTTAGAGCATTATAGTAGCAATTCAAGATCCAACATCATGTCAAATTCTATGTGTGTTCATATTTTGTGAAGGTTAACCCTTATTGTAGGTCTCCAAAGCATTCAAGAATTCAAGAAAGAAAGATCCAAATCCTTTAGGTGACGTGCATGACTTTAGTCCTTCAAGGAAGCCATTGAAGGGTGGTGAGTTGTAGCACTTTCTAATTCATCATTTCTTCCTTTCAATTATCATTTGTATCATTGACATTTCTATTGTGGGTTAGTGTAGGATCATGGGGGTCCAAATTCGGCCTCTTTGTGGCACTGAATATTCATAAAAATAGAGTTATGCAACTTGACATAAAAATTTGAATAGGTTATTAACATAATTTGAAAAATATGTAAGAACAAAACTTGTAGAAAATTGAATGCAGTTTCTAAGCTACTAGTCCTTTTTGGAGAAAAGTAAATATATTTTGGGAAAATTTGAAATTTCAATGAAGTGGTACTAAATTTTCAAGAAAAAAATAAAAGGCAAGTGTATGTCTAACCACCCTAAGTACAAGAAAAAATAATATTTTTTTTTAAACTTTCAATATATGTAGAGGACACATGCTTGGATGTGCCGAATTTTTTTTTGTAATTTTTTTGCATGTAAATAATATGACTTTTTTATTAGAATATTTTCAAAATTATTAAATCGTGTTTGTTTGACCATCATAACTTGGTCAGAAAATTATGACATTTATTTTTTTATCCTATATTATGCAAAGCATAGATTGTAACATATCTTTTAGATTCAAAAAATGTGAGAAAGTTTGAAAATTATAGAAGTTTTTCTATCAGCCTATCCATCAAGAGTGTAGTCATATAGTGTGTAGAAAATCAATAATTTAATTATTTATTAAATTCAAAATAAGGCATATCTTATATTGGTGGAAAGCTGACAAGTTTTTTCTATAAACCTTTTTTGTTTCATCAAATTCAGATAAAAAAAGTCATCAGCCATAAGGGTGAACTTAAAAAACCTAAGGAAATTTTGTAAACACATTTTTTTGAGTTGACTTTCCAAGTTCAGAAACCCCAAACAAAATCTCGAGCCTACTGATTTTGTCACAAAAAACTCATATCTATTTGAAACAAATATCTCTTTGGAATGGATATCCGTTTCAAATGGATATTTGATTGTAACATATATCCATTACTTATATTATTTATAATACATAATATTTAATATATTAATATATACTAATATACTAATTTACTACATATATATATATAATATTACATATTTATATATTACATATTATGTACTATATATTATATATTATATTATTATATTATATACTATATACGACATATATTTAATATAGTCTATTATATGTACTATATATAGTATATATTAAATATTATATATTCTATTAATATTATGTAATATATTAATATATATATATATATTATATAATACATAACTTATATATTATATACTACATTATAATATATATATAGGGAGATAAAGGGAGGGAGAGACCTGAGAGAGAGAGAAATTTATCTAGTTAGGGTGGAAGGGAGATATGATAGAGAGAGAGGGAGTGGGAGAGACATGAGAGAGAGAGAGAGAGATACAGGGAGTAAGAGAGACCCGAGAGAGAGAGAGAGAGAGACTTGAGAGGTATATGGAGAGTGAGAGACATCTAAGATAGAGAGAGAGACCTAAGAGAGAGAGAGACTTAAGAGGGAGACAAAGAGAATGAGAAATACCTAAGAGGGAGAGGGAGAGTGAGAGAGACTTGAGAGAGAGAGAGACCTAAGAGGGAGATAAAGAGTGAGAGATACGAGAGAGAGAGAGAGAGAGAGAGAGAGAGAGAGAGAGAGAGAGAGAGAGAGAGAGAGAGATAGACCTAAGACGGAGATAGAGAGTGAGAGATACGAGATAGAGAGAGAGAGAGTTATCTAGGTAGGGTGCCCAAGGGAGAGACCTAAGAGAGAGGTTGGTTGAAAGGATAGAGGGAGGGATATACTTGAGAGGGAGAGAGAGGGAGTGAGAGAGATTTTTTTAGGTAGGGTGGAAGGTTTAGAGGGAGTGAGAGACCCAAGAGAGAGAGAGGGAGAGAGATAGACTTTAGAGAGAGATAGGGAGAGGGATATAGAGAGATAGAGCTAGGAAGAAATGGGTTTGGGAGGGAGAGAGATAGAGGGAATAAGAGAGATTTGTCTAGGTAGGGTGGGAGGGATGGAGGGAGAAAGGGACCCAAGAGAGAGAGGGTGAGAGAGAGAGGGGGGAAGAGAGAGAGAGGGGGAAGAGAGAGAGAGAGGGAGGGAGGGAGTGGGAGAGAGCGAGAGAGGCAAAGAGAGAGAGAGGGAGGAGAGACCCAAGAGAGAGAGAGAGGGAGGAGGGGCCTAAGAGAGAGGGGGATTGGGACAGATAGAGAGAGAGAGGGAGTGGGAGAGAGGGAGTAGGAGAGAGGGAGAGAGGGAGAGAGGGAGAGAGGGAGGGAGAAGGAGAGAGAATTCAGAGGGAGTGAGAGAGAGAGGGAGGGATATGGATAGTGTGTGTGTGTGAGAGAGAGAGACCTAAGAGGGAGAGAGACTTTAGAGGGATATGGAGTGTTTTTATTTTTGTGTGTGAGTGAGAGATATGAGTGAGAGAGAGAGAGAGAGGGAGTGGGAGACCTAAGAGGGATAGGGAGAGAGAACTAAGAGGGATAGAGACTTGAGAGGGAGAGACCTAAGAGAGAGAGAGGGGGAGAGAGGGAGAGAGAGATAGGGAGAGAGGGAGAGACCTAAGAGATAGAGACTTGAGAGGGATAGAGAGAGAGGGAGATGGAGAGTGTGTGTGAGAGAGAGAGGGAGCGGGAGACCTGAGAGAGAGAGAGAGAGAGAGAGAGAGAGAGAGAGAGAGAGAGAGAGAGAGAGAGAGAGAGAGAGAGAGAGAGAGAGAGAGAGAGAGAGGAGTGGGAGAGACCTGAGAGAGAGTGAGAGAGGGAGAGGGAGAGAGATCATCCAAGGGAAGGATGATAAGCCTCTCATCCAAGGACCACTTATAAAGGAAAAACTATGTTATTTGCACATAAAGAGATCACATCCATGCTGCTCATTAAAATGAAGACCATTTCTAAAAAATACCTTGAGTGCGAGCTGAAGAATGTGGTTATTACCATGCCTTCTTATTTTAATGATGTGAAAAAGAGGACCACAAAGGATGTTGGTAAGATTGCAGGCCTCAATGTCATGTGAACAATTATTGAGCCAATGGTGACAGCTATAACATATGGCTTCCATGATGTATTCATTAGAGAAAGAAGTTTTCTCGTCTTTGATTTGGGTGGAGGTATGTTCAATGTGTCAATTCATTTTTTTTGAAAGGGTAATATTGTTTTCAAGGTCATTAGAGGGGATATACATTTGGGAGGTCATGATCTTGATAATAGAATGATTAATTACTGTGTTCAAAAGTTCAATACAAAATACAAGTTGGATATCAATAGTAGTGCAAGAGCTAGAGAGGGAGAGAGTATAATATATTATATATATTATATATATTATATATATTATATCATACTGTATAATATATAGTATACTATGATATATTAATATATAATATATTTATTTTTATGACGGAAAAATTGGTAGGTTTTGCATCAAAATGAATTGATCAAGGTGATGACCCACTAATTCTTACCAAAAAACATGCAATTATGTGTATGATATGATGCAAATAGCAATCTGAAATCAATCCTAAAAATTAGAAAAACAATGAGGGAATTTTTGAGAGGTTAGAATGGTGTGTACCTTACTACAAGAAGGTTGTTTTTAGGCCACAAAGGACTCATTCGCCTTTACTGGCAAGTGGGTCCCTGTTAGGGTTCTGAAAACTGAGATTTGGTTTATGTTCTTCAAGATCAACACTCTTAGCTCCTCAATGATTAGCTCTCAAAAACATGAAATAAACTTTCTAGCCTTGTTTTTTCATTCTTGCAATATAGGCGTCAACTTTGCAACTTGACAACTTTGACAATTTTTCCTCTAATCTTGTTCTCCACTTGATCTTCAACCTATAAATCTACAAACGCACATTCAAGAGGAGAAAAACTTGTTGATTGTTAGAGGATAGGGGTTTTCATTATTCAAACCCCTTTTAGGTAATTAAACCTTGTGATGAAACAATGAAATAAAAGCATGAATCATGAAACATGAAACAATGATACCTTAGAAGTTGTCTTGGAATGTTAATCTACAAACTAAAATGAAGTGGCCATGAAGAATGTAGATTTAGATCTTGAATTGGATGTGAATCAATGCTTGAAATGTATATTCAATGCTACATCAAAAAGCTTAGCTCGACAACATGCTTGAATGCATTATTCCTTTGACATGATCATAAAATCTTGAATTACTACAATAAACTCTTGATAATCTGCCTTTGAAATGCTCTTCAAGTGATTTATAATGCTCTTATGATCACATGAACTTGATAGGTGAAACTATGTAAATTAACCTTGTATTTATACTAAATCTAAGAATTAACCCTGAAATTCAAATAATCCAAGCCGAGATCAGATCTAGAATTGAAAATCATTAAAATCCCACCAAGAAAAAAATCAAAAATGGGTGTCCTAAGTGAGGAGGACCCATTCACCACCTTGTGCAAATGGGTCCTACCACAACTTTCTAGGACCATGCTTCAGGGGGATGAAATAACATCAAAAACCCATCTCAAATATACCAAGAAAGGGGTACCGTAAGTGAGGAGGACTCATTCGGTAGTAGAGGTGAATGGGTCCTAGCATATATTTCAAGAACACCAATTTTTCCAAGTTAAATTTCACATATTACCATTAATGGACATCGAGATAAATCTTTGAAAAATGCAACTTAGATTTGAATTAAAGGGCCTATTAGGCTCAATTAATTAATGAAACCCTAGATAAGTGTGAAAGTGTAATAAAACACTTTACAACACGCTAAATAAGGTATAAATTAAGTACATTTTAATAAAAATGGCCCTAGATTCAATTTCAATGTGTAAAATACATTACAACACTAAATCAATGCATTATTAGGTTTATTTAATTGTTAATAATTTTCAAATGCTGGAAAAGTGATACTCTTTTTGTTAATACATTTTTCCCCCACTTTAGTGAGATTTTCCCCCATTTCAAACTCACACTAAAGTAGGCATTCAAGACACTTAAGTATGTAACAATAACAAAGATACATAGTCATACCCTATCAAAGGCTAAGAAAAACAAAGGATAAAGCACAACTATTCTGACACAATGTGGAATGGGGTTGTTTGTCTGTAACATACATTGCTCACTTTGGGGTAGTGGAACCTTAGTTCGTCCACCAGGTGAGTTATCCCAATCATGTGTTCTCACTTTGGGGTAGTGGAACCTCAGTTTTTCCACTAGGTGAGTTATCCCAATGAGGTGGAAAATGAGAGAATCATATTGGCCTCCCATACCATACCAAATTTATCCTCCTGACAACTTTGATAAGGCACCACAATGTTATGCTTTTGAACATTTTTGAATGTTATGTTTGTAATTTTTTTTATAGGGAGTTGTTTCTTTGTTCATATAAGGTCTTCTTCTTAGGTAGCATCATGCTTAATATTTCCAAGAGAGGACAAGTTAAATAATATCAGATCACCACTTATGGGATGCCTCTCTCTTCGCATCATGCCACAAAGGGAGATCGTATGCTTAGAAATATTATACTCTTGGAGGACATCAAACCCAATGACACCACCAAGAAAGGGACACGTCACAAGAAAAAAGAAAATTGCGTAATGAAATATGCCAAAAGATGTCATCGATGTATGCCCCCACTTTAAAGTGGTTTCTAACACTACTACTGTGAGAAATTTCTTTAAAGTAGCCAATGTTTTTTCCTAAGAGATGAGAGCTTTCCTCAAAAAACCCTATGCTAAGTCATATGATTTTGAAACATCATGAAATAGGAAGGAAGGGTTGCCTCCAAAAATATATAAGGTATCTTTGGATTCAGGATCAGTATTGTTGTGCCTTGCATAACTACCCCATTTTTTTTTGGTCAAAATGGGTCCCCTTTTGGTTTCTTCGTTTTGTCTTTGTTCTTTCATTCGGGTCTTAGGATTTTTTCTTTCTTCCTATCACTTGTTTTATTTTCTTCTTTGGGTTTGGGTCTCGGGAAAGAACATACACTTGTTCCTTTTCACAAAGTCAGGCCATGTCCTAGCCCTGACCCCCATATTTTTTCCTTTTTTTTTGTTTGTTTTGTGTTCTTGCAGGTTTGGGTCATGGGTCGGCACTGGCACTTGATGATTTCACTAGGTGCTAGTTCCTTCCAATGTCCTATTCCTAGTCTCTTTTGTCTTGACTATTTGTGTCTTTGTTGAAGTCAAGTATCGGGTTGGAAATAGAACCAAGAACTTTCCAAAGTTCTTGTTCCCATTCCTTACCCGATCTCGGGGTCTAACCTTTTCTTGGTTTTCATTTGTTCTTGCGGGATCGGACTTCGAATGATGATTAAACTTTGGAATCTTCAAATTTCTAGTTCCTTCCATCGTCTCAATCCCTCTCCTCATGTTGTTTTATTTATTCCTTAGGATCGGCTCGTGGACTTCTAGTTGAACCTTGCACCTACTAGGGGTTCAATTTTATTCCATGCCCTGACCCTAACTTCCTCTTGACTTTTGTATTGCACCTATTAGTTATGAACCCACATGAATTCTGAGGCATGACCAACCCACCATTAATTCCATAACAACTTGGATGCACGAACGTGTTTTAAAATTATTTGTTCCTTGGTTCTCGTTCATTTTGTTTTTAGGAGTTTGAGCGAGAACCAGAGCGATGACAAGCTAGGGTTCATAATTTCATTACAATTCAATAGCTTGCTGCGAGAATTCTTGGATGCGATCGAAGCTAGGTTTTTCTTTTGTTTTGTTTTGTCCTCGTCTTCTTCTTTTTTTCGGTTCTGGTTGCTTGTTCTTCCTCTTTTCTTATTTTCGTTCCCTTGATTTTTTTTCCGTTTGGTTTTCGCCTTTGCTTCTCTATTTATTTTTGTTTGCACCTTCCTAGTGCATTTTCGCCGCCATATTTAAATTCAAGTTGGGTACATTCTATGATTCTTTGTTTCATCCTTCGGTTGTGAAATTGTCCATCTCATTGTGCCCTAGTTTCCTAGGGTTTCGCTCTATATTTGGTCTTCATGTTGTAAGTGGCCAATTTCAAATTATTGACCATTTTAAAATGAAAATTGTTCGATCCATAATCCGGTCCCAAGGGCATATCATTGAAAATTGTCATATTTATTTTTGCCTCAGTGATCCATCATCGTCTTAATCCCCGCATTGACATTGGGGTCAGAACCCAAGAAGACACTTAGGTTTGTTTACTCATAAACATCGGTTCTTTCACTTGCTCGATCCTTATATTAATATCGGGATTGGGGGTTGGACCGACACCTTAAGGTTTTTTAGATTTGATCACTAAGTGATTCCTTGACACCCCGAGCCTAACTCCCACTTTATAATCAGGATTGGGAGTTATTTAACACTAAAAAATTAACTTTTCTAGTTGATATTCTTGGAAATACATTGATTCTCGAGTCCTGCTTTGTGATCAGGTTCGAGACTTAAACTTGATAAGTCCGCATCATGCCTTTTGAGACTCATTACATTGAGGACTCAAATCCCGACACCTGATATCCTATTGGGTTCAGAACTTAGGAGTGAACATACACTTTTTTTTCTATATAGGTCTGGTGCTTGGTGACAACTTGATCCCGAATCCTGATCACATTACAAAGTTGGACCATGGGTTGGTACCTAGCTTATTTACTATCAAAATTTCCAAGTGTTGAACCAAGATCGAGACCCGATCCCAATTCCTGAACACTGCGGGGTCCGGCTCTGAGATAACATTGAAACTTTTTTTAAACATCGATCTGGTGCTTCTCCACAACCTGGTCCTTACCCTCAACAAAAATTAGTTTATGCATAAAATTGGCTAAGTTCTTGGCACTATTTCAGCCTGAAGCCCGAAAATGATCAAACTAACATGTTGAACTAATTATTTTCTTATTTAATGCTGATTTATTATTAAAGCCTGCATTGTGATATTATGAAGTTGTTTCTTTCTATATCTAATGAGTGCCAGTAGTGGAGGATATTTAACCAATTTCTGACTTGGAGGAAGAGATGGCTATTGAGGGATTGCCTACTGAGGAAACATCTGAGGTAGCATCTAAGAGAATTAGGGCCAAGAAATTGAAACCAAAATAGTTTCCCTACATAATGAAATATATCAAGGGAATCTAGTCCCATCCAAGTTTGACTCCCAAGTTGTTAATATTATTGACACCTTGGTAGGGCATTTGGATTTGGATCAGTTTGTCAAAGATACATTTTCTGAGGATGTTTTCCTAAGAGAAAACATAATTGTAGAGTCAGGGCTAGCTCACGTAACTTCCTTTCCTATTGCAATGCAATGTCCTGAGTTTATCTTAACAGTTGCACAGGCATATAACCTGACTCAAAGACAATGTATTGATGTTGAGGGAAATTTTATTATAGATTTGACTCTAGCCATGATCAGACTAGTATTTGATCTCCCTCCTTACCCTAATGTCAAGATGATGACTAGGGCACAAGCACTCGAGCTATGGAATAAATATGTGGAATGCAAAAACAACTTATTAACAAACGGTGGCTCAAGAAGGAGAAGAATTCGGTAAAGAAGTTGCCACCCAATCCTAAGAGGTCAGATTTCTACCAAGATGTAGGAGATATTATAACACTGTTGGCCAGAGCATTTGGAAAATCTGAATCTCGCCCTTTTGAACACTAGCTGCTTCCTTTTATCCAGTTGATCTTAGAGGGAAAGTAGTACTACCAAGATTTCAGTAAAGAAGTTGCCACCCAATCCTAAGAGGTTAGATTTCTACCAAGATGTAGGAGATATTATAACACTGTTGGCCAGAGCATTTAGAAAATCTGAATCTCGCCCTTTTGAGCACTAGCTACTTCCTTTTATCCAGTTGATCTTAGAGGGATTGAGGGCAAATCATCTCAGACAATATTCATAACTAGCTCCTCCAGGTGATACAGACCAAGAAATTTTGCATGTCTTCTAATGTTATTTATTATGTAGCAAGAATTGGAAAGTTTCTTGGGCTGGAAAGTTTATTATGTAGAGTCAATGGAAGAAGGCCCAAATCAAAAGAAGGTCTAGAAACACTATGAACAATTGGAGATTAACGACTCAAAATAACACTTCAAAATTTGACCACTCCTATATGGTCAAAATCCTATTATTTATTCATCTAATTCATCTATATTAATTAAATGACCTATATAATTAGTATTTTCCCTTCCCCTAAGGTCTTAAAAGTATTTAATTAAATACTTTACTCTTTACCATTTCCTCTCTAAATTAAATAAATGTATTAATTTATTTAATCTAGTCATTTATCTTGTTCAATTTTAAATTCATTCTCTCTCTCTCCTTGTCCCATCCTCCATAACCTTTCCTCTAATTTGGATTAATCTAATTAATCTATGACTAAGATGTGCACATCCTTAATCAGGATTAATGTCACATCCTCCATATTTGGCCACTTGCCTCTAATATTCATTAATTTAGTTAATCACATGTTTGCACAACCTTAATATAATCACTTACCTTTTTTGGTATGTCCTTAAGTCAACCTTTCATAGGTACTTTCCTTATCAAGTATTGACCTCTTCCCCATGTGAATTAAAAATTCACATTTATTCCTCCCATGCATCTCTCTTCCCCATAACCTTTCATAGGTCACTTCAGTCACATGATACAAGGACCTCATTTAGGAGGACCTTTTCTTTTCCAATGGGTACTTCCAATCATGTGAATTTAAAATTCACATTTATTTCTCCAACAATGTCTCTCATCCCCATCATGACAAAAAAGGACTTTCTAAAATTCCTCACTTGTCACTATCAGCCCCATATGGGGACAAGGACTTTATTTTTGAGGAAATCCTCTCCAATCCCAAGGTACTTGCAAGTACCTCCACCTCACATGTACTTTTCCATGTCACTTCTCCTCTTTCCACCTCACATTCCACATGGAAAGACGTGAGGGCTTGTGAGTCCTCAACTCACCACAACCCTCCATCTTGTCCATGATGGCTTAATCTTAGCCATCCATTTTTTTTTTAATTGAGAGGCTTGGTCTCAAGTTAAGAGGGTTAGACAAGGATTTGAAACAAGAGTTATTTAATTTTGCATTCATTCTATCATTCAAGCCATTAGCACAATTAGCATTTGCAGCCATTTGAAGCCATTATTGCATTTGCCTACCATCTTCATCACATTACCCACATCCATTATTGCATTCACTTGCCATCAAAGGAGCATACAACCAAGCATCATCAAAGGGCCAACCAACTCGTTAATTTGAACAAGGTATGACATTCCATTTATTTGTTGTTTTTGTTTGGATTCAACTTTGGCTAATCATTGAGTTTTTGTTTGTGTATTTTCATTTTGCATCTCATTATGTTTTGCATTCCTAGAGTAGAAAAACAATTGCACACATTTTTGGCACACCCAGTGGGACCCACAAATGGGTCTATACTTTTCATGTTTTCTATTGTTTGATATTTTGTAGGTTCAGGAACACAGAGGTGACCTTTCCCAGAATATAGAGGTGAACCCACCTTGAAAGAGGCATCCCCACCCTAACAGGGGTGACTCTTCCCACAAATAGGTGACCCTGCCCATCTGTTCCATTTTTTGTTCTCTTTTTCTTTGACATTTTATAGGTTCAGGTACAAAGGGGCGACCCCACCCACAAATAGGTAACCCCACCCACAAAGGGATAACCCCGCCCAAAGAGCCTGCTACGCCCATAGAGATGACTCCACCCAAAATATAAAATCCGGCCCCACCCTAAACAAAGGTAAATCAGGTAAAACAAAGAGCTAAAATTTCATTTCCAGAGTTCAGTTGTTGTTGTTTTCTTTAGTACTAACCCTCTAATGTGTATTGTTTATGAGTCTATTTTGTTTTCTAATGTTTATGCAGCTATTTAATGATTGTTGAAGACCAAAAGCGAAAACTACTAACATATTTGTTGTAGGGGAGAAAAATTACTTTCTATAGTTATAGTTTTTCTTATTGTTTTCAGTTTAACAAGGCACATCAATTTAACTAGGAAGGGTCAAAGAACTTGCTTAAGTGTTTGAAAGGTGGAATATTGACGTATCCAATCCCCTTGTGCCACTTGGCGATCTTGGGTGAAGAGAAATCGTAGTCCATTTAAGTCCTTTTTGTACCTTCTTTTCTTTTTCTTGGCAAGACTTACTTGGGGATTTCATCACCCCAAGGGACGATCCCAACCATGTGTTATTAGCGAGGTATATAAGGGGGAGAGAGAAATTTGTACCTCAATCCAGTCACATTGTGTCTAGCGAAGCATGAAAGTTAGGGTGATACCTAGACAAGACATGAAGAGTTGGTCTGAGCTTTCAATATCTTGTTGAAAGTTCCCTACTCATGCTTGTGATGGACTAGTATTCACATTGTATCCCATGTACCGTGCATATATTAGGGACTCCCTTAGTTTCCTTGTTCAACCTAGATAGAGGACCGTTTTGACCATAACTTCACAGTAATCTTAGGATTGTCTTGCTTAAACTATCTTATTTGTGCAAAACTAGGGCTTATCAGTTAGTCTTGGCTATTTCCTTGTTATTTTTGTGCTTTTCCATAGTTTTTTTTCCCTAAGTCAAGTCCAAATCAACACACGAAGGTAACCCTGACCTCAAAGGGATGACCCTACCCTTAAAGGGGTGAACCTACCCTCAAAGGGGCAACCTTGCCTTTCTATCTCAGTTTTTTTCCACCTGGACCAAGTTAGACTTAATAATTTTTCCCATAACAGATGACCTTGCCCTCAAAGGGGTGACCCTGCCCTTCTAACTCAGCTATTTTCACCCTATCCAAGTCAAAATGGATCAATTTTCCTAAAATAGGCAACTCTACCCTCAAAGGGGTGACCTTGCCCTCCAAATAGTCATTTTCATCTTCATTTTTCCATCCATTCACCCATTTTGACCATCTATTTTCCTGTTCCGAGCGTCGTTCCCTCATTTCAATCATCCGTTCTCCCATTCTAAGTAACCATTTCCTTGTTTCGGGTATCCGTTTGCCTATTTTGAGCATCCATTTTCCCGTTTCGGGTATCCGTTTTCCCGTTCTGAGTGTCATTCCATCATTATGAGTATCTGTTTCCCCATTTCAAGCATCTATTTTCCCATTCTAAGCATCCATTTTCCCATTTTGTGCATCCATTCACCCATTATGAGTAATCGTTCACTTGCTCCATGCATTTGTTTACCCGTCTTGGAAGTTTGTTCATCCTCATTTATCAACAATGCTTGACTGTGACTAAGTTGAATCCAGAAGTTGTTTGGGTGACCCTGCCCCTATTTGGGTGACCCTACCCCTATTTGGGCAACCTTTCCCTAGTTTAGGTAACCCTTCCCTAGTTTGGGTGACCCTGTCCCAAAGTTGAGTGACCTTACATCTGTTACATGAGCCTAATCTTTATCTAGAAAGCTAGCCTACTAGGATTTTGAAAAGTTTGTTGTTCTCCTAACCGATTACACATTTCGTCCATGCATAATCCTCATGTCAATACATTTTCATCTAGACCCATCTACATCCAAATCATTTTCTAGATCATATAGGTACACCCTTAATCATCCTTAGGTTACACATCCATTATCATTTTTTTTATCCAAATCCTTTGAACTTCATTTGAAGTTATTATCTGAATTGACCTAGGTGCCTAAAACCAATCATCATCCTTTAACATCTTCTTAGGATCACCATCCATCCTAAGTCAGTCATCATCCTTGACCCTATCAATCCACTTCCACCTCAAGGAATATTAAGTGTTGTGATCATTAGTTCATTCTTTAATCTAATCAATTAGCACCTTAAGTCACCTAGGGTGATTTTTAAATTCTATTTAGAATCCCTTCCAATCATCCAATCTCATCCAATCCTATCAATCGTTTTATCAATCAATATTATCCAATTAACCAACTATCAAATAAATTGATCCCTCATCCAATCCAAACAATCCTCAAATCATCACTTAGGTCATCTCTGCATTACATCCTAATGTTTAGCTGCATCTTAGTTCACCTAGAGGTCTTGCACTTTCATGCCTGTTTAGACCCGATCATAAGAAAAATAAAATGGAAAGAAAACAAGCCCAAGGTTCCTAGCCAAACATCCCACAAGATCGCCATAACAGTGCTTCGTCACAATCCAATATCGACATTCAAAACACCACACCACCTAGTGACAAGAACATGGTTAATCAACCTAAGGTCACAATTGATGAATACCTTAGTGATCCTGTTAATGTTCAGATGATCTATCGTCTCCTCAATGAGTGTGGGGATAATATTCTCACCACTCTGGTCATGAGAGGAATCAAACCACCATCCGATTTTGATGCATCTCAATATACTAGTATCCACACCCTTCGAGCACCTGCAGATCCACAAACTTTGCAAAATGTTCCAGGGAATTCTTATATCCCCGAAAGTGCACCCACAAAGAATTGGTATCACCCTGAGTTTGGAAATGTTGTGATACATCAAGTTTCCAGTTACCCTCACCTCCCAATTGCAACCTCTACTACACCACCCGATAATAAAGACACCTACACCTACGGCATGCTACAATACATTCCATCCACTCCACCATTCCCACCTCAACATCCTAGTCAACCACCCATCAATACTGGGGGCACACTTGTCCTTGCATTGATGCCTACTCTAGGATTTACACCTGCTAGTAATTTACCACCACCTACATTCTAGCAACCTCCCATTAATCCTCACCAATCCATTGCTTTGCAAGCACCAACACAACACATTGTTACTATTGTTGCATTGTCCCAACCACCTTGTCAACAAAATCTACAACACCACATCACAATCCCACAAGAAAAAATTTCAATTCCTCAACAACACTCCATTCCTATGTAATCACCACACAAAGTGACACAAACCGCATCACAACTGCCACATGGAACTTTTGTAGTAGTCCCACAACAATAACATATCCCATCTCGCCCATCTTACTAGCAACTGCTACAACAGCAACATCCACCCCAACATATACACATTCCCATGCAAATGCAATGTAATCCTCTCACACAATATCTCTACCATCCATCCAACATGTACACTTCCTATACTGCTCCATCCAATCCTAATCCAAACCCCCATCAAGCCTCTCAAAATCCATCATGGACTCAATCACCTCTTTACACCAGCCCTCTGCAATCACACACATATCTTTACCAATAACCATCAAATCCACAACCACCTCCATATGTCACACAACAAACCACTACTGTGTATCCCTACCAATCTAATCCATCCTATCTCCAGCAATAGTCGTCTTATCAACATGGTGCTCCATCCACCTCTTACTATAAAAAACTACCACCATATCAACAAGGGGCTTCTACCTCTTCATATTATAAAAAATCCTACACAATATCAGGAGGGTACTCCAACCACTTTTTATTATCAACAACCACCCTACCAACAAGAAGCTTCCACCTCTTACCATCAAAATCCGTCATCCTCATATCCACCTTACGTTAATCCACAATCCGCTTACAACAATCAGAGCCAACAAATGCCTCCTTATACACCTCAACCCGCTTATGATCCAACTGTTGCTGCGCCATCTTCATCATACCAACAATATCATTTGTACAATCAACCTACTCTGACTCTTGCAACACCCATCAACAAGGATTTGGAAGAAGTCAAAGGCGTGTTAAAGGATTTACAAGTAGGCACTAGGAAATAATCATTTAAATTTGAGGACATTTGTCCTTATCCATTTGATCCCTCCATTTCCTTGGTACCTTTCCCAAAACATTTCAAAATCCCTAAATTCGATAAGTACAAGGGAACCAAAGACCCCAAGGCTCACCTACAAGATTTGTATGCCCATTGTCAAGAATTCAATGCATAATGACAATTACCTCATATGATTGTTTCCTAGGAGTCTACAGGGAATAGCTCTTGACTAGTTTATGGGTCTCGAGAAGGGATCTATTAAATCCTTTGCACAACTCTTAGAAGATTTTTTCTCTCACTTCTCCTTCAATCTGGGGAAGTATATCAACACATTAGATCTCCTAAAAGAGAAATAGCGGGATGGAGAAAGGTTTGCAAGCTATATTCAAAGATGGTGAGCCTTAACTAGTCAAATGAAATCCCCACTGAAGGACAAAGACATGGTCACCTTTTTTTGTCAAAAACTTCCATTCGGATATGGCCCACAATTTTAGACTCCACTATGGCACAACCTTCACAAAAATAGTGGAGAAAGGTCCTATCTTAGAGAGAGCCCTTATTGCGAAAGGGTAAGTCAAAATCTACAATTCTGATAAAGAGAAGTCATCTACTAACAAGCCTCGTTATTGGAAAAAAAATAAAAATGTTGTCAATGATGGTGTCACTGACACCAAACATGCCCAAGTCGCTAATGCCTCACAAAAGCTGCAATATCCTCCTCAACAATAGAAGTCAATCCCAAATTCCATATTTGTACCCCAAGGAGCACCTTGTCCTCCCCAATAGTCAAATCAAAAACACCCAAGGGGGAAATAAATGCCAATTTAATCAATTAGGAGAACCCCTTAGTTTCATGTTTAACAAGATTCTTGACGAGTCCAAGCCTAAACCAAACTAGCTTAAAGAAAATGAGTATTGTGAATTTCACAAGATTAAAGGACATACATTGAATAAGTGTTAAGGTTTGAAAACGTACATCCAAGATCTCATAGATCGGGGTGAAATACATGTGGATGCCAACATGACAACCTCATCTAATGCTCAACTTGAAATATATCATAATGCTTTTCCCAAGCATAACCAAGGCCCTATTACATCCAACTCCAATCCCGGGCCTAGAAACAACAACAATCAAAATAAAAACACTAATAACATCAGTTACAAAAATGTGTCGTATAATTATCAAGGCCTTGTCATGCACATCAAACAAGTAGAACTATGTGTATCTATGATACGCGTCAAAGGCAAGGACCGACAATGTGATGTTACCACCTGCCGTACCCATGTTATAGTTCCAAGAGCCTCTGCATCTACTCATCCACCATCTATAAGCCCACAATATAACATCCTTGATCACTTAGGAAAGACCTCAGCCCAAATTTCTATCCTGGATCTACTTAAGTCTTCCCCCATGCACCAAGAGATTCTAAACAAGGCTTTATAGAACATTCAAGTTCCTAATGACATAGATCCCACACAATTCCAAGCATTAGTAAGACACCTCTTAGTGACCTACCAATTAGGTTTCAGCTAGAAATATATGCCCCACCTTGACTCAAGTCATAACCGTCCCCTTCACCTTGAGGTTGGTGTGAATTTTCATAAATTAAAAAGGGTCTTGGTAGATAATGGTTTTTCCCTAAATCTTTGCACATTAAAATTTATAAAATAGGTGGGATACAACCAAGCTGACCTAAACAATCACCTTATCACCATCAAAGCATATGATAACACATAACGAGATTCTGAGGGCACTATTTGTCTTCCTATTCAGGTGGGCCCTATTGTGAAATACACTATGTTTCATATTCTATACCTTGAACTTCCATATAACATGCTTCTTTTCCATGCATGGATTCACTCTATGCAAGTCGTTCCATCAACTTATCACCAATGTCTAAAATTCCCATTTCAAGAAATGGAAGTAACTATACAAGTTTATCCTCAGCCATTCGAATATTTTCGCACACTAGAGGCTTCCTTTCCCCATTCTCATTATTTCTATGGGGTAGAAATGGGGGCAGCTCAAACATCACCATCCTATCCCTCCACCAACACACTATCCACCAATTCATTCACTCCATCATCCAAGTCTGATTCCACCATTACCAGAGTCCAGATCATCAACAAAGGATGTGGTGAATATGAAATGCGGATGACATTGAACATGGAAACCATTCCACCCTCACCACACACATATGGTCAACCTTCTCAATCTGTTCCAAAAGAAGAAGAGAAGACAATCACCCTCAATGTTCCAAATGTGGGGTCTAGCACCTTCCGCTCTCCTGGGTTACAGAAAGATACACAAAAAGATGACATTAGCTAATGCTTCCAAGAGGTCTATCTTTGGCCTTCTAAGTTTGAAGAAAAGCACAACTATTGGGAAAAGGCCTTGGTGTAGAAGAGAAAGGTAGACGATAGTTGATAGAAGCTTCTATGCATCTAAAGAAGATGGGATTGGGCTATGATACTAAACAAAAGGGTCTTGTGGCATCATCTATTGCCTCTAACAATGTTAGTGTGGAAAATGGTTCCCTCAAAGACATACTAGAGGAGGAATCCATCATACACATGTACTATGATGTCGATCACATTGACCTCCCTTCCATGTTTGAATGCCTATCTGTTTGCACCATCACCCTATCCCTTAAACATCCTGAGCTTATGGACTATGACCTAAAAGGTAGCGCACCTCTCAATACCTTTCCCTCGGTGGACTAGTATGTTCATCTTATGAGATTGGGGGAAGTTGAATGCCCCAGCCACAAAAATAAAAATAAACAAAATCAAAAAGGGTCACCTAGTGAAAACCTCCCTGAGGCACTTTGTGACTTTGAAAAAGTAAAAAAAAAGGGCGTATCTAATAGCGAAAACCTCAATGAAGCACTAGATTATGGGGACGTTCATCCTCCCCTTGTAGGGACTCGATTATTTGGTCTATCATCTATCTTTATCCAAGAAACACAGGTAATAAACTTGGGAACTAAAGAGAATCCCAAGATCACCTATGTAGCCAAGGCACTATCAAAAGAGGAACACTCTACTATCACCAAGCTTCTCCAAGAAGAAATCATCAAGTTCACTTAGACATATTCAAACATTCTTGGCCATGATCCTACTTTGGTGGTACATCACCTAGATGTCCATCCTGATGCAAGACTTGTCAAGCAAAAAATCCAAAAAAAGCACCCCCAAGTGGCTCTACTGGCTAAGAAAGAATTGGAAAAGTTGTTGGAGGCAGGACTCATTCGACCAATTGACTATTCTGACTAGATCTCCAATATAGTGATAGTCACTAAACCCAACGGAGATATCAAGATCTATACAAATTTTTGAGACCTTAACAAAGCTTGTCCCAAGGATGACTTCCCTTTTCCAAACATTGATATGTTGGTTGATCTCACTGCAAGACATGAGATGCTATCTCTCATGGATGGTTTCTCTGGTTACAACCAGATTAATATTTCCCCTAAGGATCAACACAAGACTTCCTTCACTACACCTTGGGTTACATTTTTTTATAATGTCATGCCTTTTAGCCTCAAGAATGCAAGGGCAATATATTAGTGTGCTCTGATAGTCATCCTCCATGACCTCATCCACATCATAATGGAAGATTATGTTGATGGCCTATTAGGAAAATCAAGAACGAGGGAAGAACAACTAGTAATCCTCAAGAAGATCTTTGAACATTTGGAATAGTATAAGCTATGACTGAATCCAAAGAAATGTGTCTTTGGTGTCACATCTGGAAAACTCTTGGGGTTCATTGTCTCCCATAGAGGAATAGAGTTCAATCCTGCAAAGGTCAAGGAAATCATGGAAATTCCCCCACCTCACAATCTAAAATAGCTAAGAAGCCTCCAAGGTAAGCTCCAATCCATATGAAGGTTCATTGCTCAACTTCTGACAAGTGTCAGTCGTTCATGCATCTCCTAAAGAAAGATACTACCTTTAAGTGGAACCAACAATTTCAACTCAGCTTCAATCAGATCAAGTAATATTTGTCTCACCCTCCTATTCTTATGCCACCTATTCTAGGTGAACCACTTCTACTTTATTTTTCAGCTACTTCCATGGCACTGGGGGCATTGTTAGCATAGCATGATGAATCATCCAAGGAAAGAGAAATTTACTACATCATCCGAAACTTATTAGGGTATGAATTAAACTATTCCCCAATGGAGAAGGCTTGCCTAGCCATATTCTTCAACTCATAGAAACTCTGACACTACATGCTTAGCCATCCAATCAAGCTAATCTCTAAGGTTGATCCGTTTAAATATTTGCTATCTAGAACCACCCTGACTAGGTGCATGGCTAAGTGGATCATGTTGTTAAGTGAATTTTACATAGAGTATGTGGATCATAATTCAATCAAAGGATAAGTAATAGCTGATCAACTGGAAGATGCTCCACTAGTAGATGCTCATCCTTTAAAAATAGAGTTTCTTGATGAAGGGGTCTTTGCAGTTTTAGAAGCTACAACATGGACACTATACTTTGATGGATCATGCACAAAAAATGGATCGTGGGAAATATTCTTGCTCATTATCCTCAAGGGTTTGAAGTCATTTAGATTGGCCTTTCCTTGTACCAACAACATTGTTGAATATGAAGCTCTTCTTACTGGCCTCAAAATTGCAGTCCTATGGCATATCTCTCACATACAAGTCTTTGGTGACTCCCAACTTGTTATCAAATAGGTCAATGATGAGTTTCTAACAAAATATGATAGGTTGTTACCATACAAACATATGGTAGATGATTTCAAAAATTACTTTGCCTCCATCCAATTTGATCAAATACCTTGAGTGCAGAAAAAAGCAGCTGACACCATGGCTACCATTGGTTCTCTCCCTAACATGTCCAAAGATCAGACTAAATGAAAGTTCCTAGTGGAGCAACTATTAATCCCTACATATGGCATCCTTGAGAGCGAAATGGTATGTGACATCATAGGTCCCGAATCCCCTTGCTATCAGGACATCTACACTTACCTCCATAACAACACCTTACCCCCTGACCTCACACGTAATCAACGTAAATATTTTATCCAATGGACATCCTGTTACACCATAATAGGTGATACACTTTATTGACATGGGTATGATGGAACCCTCCTCAGGTGTTTAAATGAGATCGAAGCCCACATCGTGTTGGTATAAGTACATAGTGGTATTTGTGGGGTAATGGCATGGCCCTGGCCAAGAGAATTCTCAGAGCAAGATATTACTGGCCTACTATGGAACATGATTCTTGTGAGTTTGTAAAGAGGTTATTTCCTTTTCAGCAACATGTGGATCTAATTCATGCTCCTGCACAAGATCTACAACCCATCACAACACCATGGCCATTTTCACAATGGGGTTTCGATTTGATTGGCAAGATTACCCTCCATCCTTCGATGACCATACTTTCATCACCACCACGATTGAATAATTTACTATGTGGGTGGAAGCAATGCCACTCACCCAAATTACTAGTGTTCATATATCAAAATTCATCATTTACCATATCCTCTACAAGTATGGAATCCCCTCCACCATCACTACTGATAATGGAAAGCCATTCAAAAATAAGTGCAAGAAATTTGTCTGTGAGACTTATCACATCCAACATCGTTGGTCTACCCCATATTACCCCCAAGGTAATGGTCAAGCAGAAGCAACCAACAAAACCTTGATTAAAATCATTAAAAAGATGGTTAACAATAGTGGTTGAGATTGGCATCTCCACCTCCATATTTCCCTTTGGGCCTACCACACTTCCATTTACACCCCCACTGGCACAACTCCATATTCACTAGTCTATGGTGTCGAAGCTATCTTTTTAATTGAATTCAAAATTCCATCACTTCACATATCTCTGAAGAATCTAATAAATGATGAAGATACTCGACTTGCATGACTTACTTAGTTGGAACTCCTGGATGAAAAATGAATCAAATCCTACAACCATTTACAAGCCTATCAACATAATCTCAAGAGAAGCTATAATAAGAAGGTTTATCCTCAGCAATTTATTATTGATGACCTAGTCCTTAAAGAAAATCAGCAAAATCTGCAAGAACGAGATAAGAAAGGAAAGCTCGAAGCAAATTGGTTGGGCCCTTATGTCATCACAACTAAATATGGTTTAGGCACATACAGGCTTTCCACACCTGAGGGAAAACCCCTAGAAGATCCCATCAATATCATGCACCTAAAAAGGTTCTACACTTAGATCAGCTGGGATATCCTTCTTGCCAAAATCCAAAAAAAAACAAAAAATATAAAAAATTGTCAAAATACAAAAAAAATAAAATCAGAAAAATCCAAAAATAGTCAAGAAAATTAATTCGTCCTATGGTGAAAACCATCATTCGTGGTGCCTTGGATATGTACATTTGGTGAAAACTTGGAAACATGCACTATTCGCATAGGGCTTAATCATTATCTACCTCACGTCCTAGTTATTTTATGACTCACCCATCCTGATCTTGTATCCTCATCATCCTATCAACCTTATCCTTCCATCCACATGCATCTTCTGGTCACTTGGTATATTTTTGTTGAGCATTGGATGAACTTTATTCGATATCCATCACCCTGAGCTTTTATCCTAATCTAAGCTTGTGTCGTCTAGTCGTTTGGTCCATTTTTCGCTTCCATCTAGGTTCTTTCATTGTTTCGGTCTTCATCTAGATCCCATACCGTCTTTGTAGAACTATGTTTCCCATGCACTTTCACTTAGGCAAGGCTGATCATTTGATCTCCCCTTGGAGCTCTATTTCTTGGTCTATCATTTTTTTTGTTTGTCTCTTGTCGAACTATGTTTTCCCTACGCTTGCACGTAAGCAAGGCTGATCATTTGATCTACCCCTGAGGAATTTTGGTCATTCATCATTTGTCCTCAATACCCCTTTTCACACCTATTTATCTTTGGTCTTTCATCCTTTTTGAACTGTGTTACCCCTGCACTTGCACGTAGGCAAGGTTGATCATTTGATCCACCCCCGGGGCTTTTGTTTTGTTTTTCTTTGTTTTTAGTATGTCTGGTCATTGTCCTTCATCATCTATCTTCATCATTCTCTTTCTGCTTTAATCCATGGTCTTTCTTGAACTATGAGGGCTCTACGATTTCATGTAGGCAAGGCTAATCTTTGATCAACCCCCAACCTCCTAGGTCTTTAGGGTGTGTCTGTCTTGTGTCTTGTGTTTCGTGTCTTGTATCATCTTGTCAAGTATGTCCTTATCCCACTAGTTCTTCACAAATAGGATCCATTCATGTCATGAGCTTTAATTGGTTTTAGAATCTCCCACATCATTATCAATCTTTTAGTTTAGTATCCATCTTTGGTCTCAACATGATGTATCCTTCCTAATAGACCTCATCAACCCCATCCATCCTCTCAATCCTATGGCAAATGACATTTTTAAATTGATTGCAATCTTTTGATGCTTTTGGCTTCTATTTATCATTTGAGCTCCCTATCATCACTCATCATGACCACCATGATATGTCATATTATGGTGTGTTTTGACTAGTTAACATATGGACATATCTTGATCTTTAATTTTTGTTGTCTTCTCGATTGTCCTGCATAGTACCCACCAAGATCCCTGAGGTCTTGTGTTATGCTGGGACATCCTTCTATGCTTGTGGTTATCTCGATACCTAGCCCAACCAAAGTCGTCGTGACTTTGGGTTGTTGTGATATCCTTCTTGTTTGTTGTGTTTGTTTATGCATTAGACACTAATCCACCTTGGCTCCACATACCATGGTACCTGGTGTCTTATGCAATAACAAAATTCAATGCTCCAAAGATGGAAAATTGCATTAGTATTTCATTTCATTTTCTTTTCCATTGCATTACATGTATCTCCATCCCTTCTTTCTCCCTGACTTATGATTTTTGTTGTGCAAACATTGATTCCTTCCCTTTTCCTTTCTCCTTAGGACTCCTATGGTTCTTGATAGGTGCAGTTTCACACCCATCCTCTTCTTTGCTTCCATCATTATGCGAGCCCTTATTTACATTCATGTTCACATTGCATTTCATTTACTTATTAGGATTTAGTTGCATTTTCATCCCACATTTTAGGTTCACTAAGTTGCATTTCATCTTATGTGCATTATCATATCATAATCATTTTTAAGTTTTTTAGATTAATTTTAACTGATTATTCTATACATCTTAAATTCATTATTAATCTATTGCATTAGCATGTTCATCTTAGTTCATATCATTATCATCTCCCATACATTGTCACCTACATCACAAATTGTTAGGTCCATATCCACATCCATAGCATATAAAATCATAATTAATCTATCACATCCTGCATCATAAACATTAGACATCATACATATCATCCATATTATCCATATAGGCACAATTATAAATCATCCATCACATCTTTTATTATAAGTGTTAGACATCTTGCATATCATCCATATTATCCATATAGGAATAAACATAAATCATCAAAGGCATATCCATACATCACATCATAATAATCATCCATAATGAAACCATGAACATACACATATGCATAAATAAATCATCCATCACATACATATCACATAGTGTCAATAAGGGCTCTCGCATATCATATCAAATAAAAAAAATACAATTTCCATCACATAGTCCATAATCATGTCCACGATATACCTCAAAATACATATCTATCATCAAATAAAGTATGAGTACAAGGTTATGGCTCAAATTTGATCTTTGTTTCTCTGTACTGTATCACATCCTATACCTATCAAATACCAAGATCCTATCCCTCCAATCCTCTAAACCATTAGCTACTTGCAGTCGACCTTTTTGGTGACTCAGGCACTAGCCCTCTCCAAGGAGGAGTCTCTCTCAAGCTACTATATCCATAGGTATGCGTCCCTATTGACTAAGATGGTGCTAGCATTTTTTGCCTTGCCCGAACATAAGTGGGTACCTGTTGTCCTATATCTGGCACTATTGAGAAATAGGCACACATATAGTAGCTACCCTCTCTCATATACTTGTCCCACTTTGAAACCTGCTATCTGGCTGAGTTCCACTCTACCGTATACTTGTCCCAAAATCCACATATGGATCTCCTCTCTTGTGCCCATGCACCTTGTGCTAACCATAGATTCTCCACCTCTCCTCCCATCTGGGACACTTGATACTTCACTTTGTCCCTCTCCTTCTGCATGGCCTATAAATGTGCCTGTAATCTCTACACCTCTGTCCCTATCTCGCCACCCTGTGCTGCCTGTACTTTCCTCTATGCTACCTATGCCTGCCCCTATGCTGTATCTCTCTCCCTCTCCACAACCTATATTTGTGCCACTATTGTATCCTTCTCATCTTGCAAGACCTGCACCTATGTTTGTAAGGCATCCCTCTCTATCTCCAACACATGTACCTAAGCCCTCATGGCCTCCTCCCTCTCCTACATCTGTCCCATGTCTCCCACTCTCTGCTATGCCACCTCCACTCTATCATAGAGCTCGTCTCACTCTTGTCTCAACTCTGCCCTCTCTCTCGATAGACCCTCTACCTGCCTCCTCAAATCATCCATATCCATCTCTTCCTTTGCTAGGGTCTCTATTGGTATCTGCTCTACCACCCCTCCTAACTCTCACAGACCACTTTCCTGTAGTATCTTCACTTTCGCCTCTAGTCTATCTGACTCCCATCTTGCCACCTCCCTTGCCTCATGCTCCTTGGATACCTGTCCCTCCAAAAGAGTCATCTCTACTCATAACTCACTCACCTCCATTGGTAGCTTATCCACCTCGACTCATAGACTCTCTCTCCTCCTACATCTCCACCTCATGTTGCGGAACTATCTTGACTACATCCTAAAAAACCCTCTCAATCTCTGCCTGCACTCTGACTATCTCTTCTCACAGGATGCTCACCTCAACCTCTAGTGTACATCTCACAACCTTTGTGTCTATCAGTCTTTGCTTGACAATATGTAACCTTGCCTCCGCTTCTCTCAGTAACACAACCGGATCCTCTACTATAGGAAACATCATAGCCAATGGGCAAATATCATGCATGTCCATATCCATCACCTTTTCCCTTGCCTCATCTCCCATATTCATCACCTCTGCCTCATATCTCTCCTCCTTTGGCTCAATCTCCACTTGAGCCCTCCTCCTCCTCCTACTCTTCCTCCAATGACCTCCTGCCTCATCATCCCCCTATCCTCCCTCCTATTTCTCGCCTACTTTGGCCACCTCTGACACTTTCCTCTATTGTCTGCCTACTCTGGCCACCTTTGTCACTCTCCTCTACTATCCTTCTACTCTTCCTACCTTTGGCACTCTCCTTTGTTGTCCACCTACTTTGGCCACCTTCGACACTCTCCTCTATTATCCTCCTACTTTGTCTGCCTCTGACTCTCTCCTCTGTTGTCACCTCCCTCTCCCTCTCCTTTGTCCTACCAATCTAACCTCATCCTCTGGTCTAAATCCTAATGCCCCTATGATCGGCTCCTTTAGTGTAATCCATGGGGGTCGGTGATGGGAAAATCACACAACACATCTAATCGTCACCTTGACATCTACCATCCCTCCAGCCCTCCTTGGATAGGTCACTAGATCCTGCTCTAGTGTCTCTCAATGCTCCCTCACAAACTCCGGTGAAATCAACTCCCCCCATGGTCACTCTTGTGTAATCTTTCTAAACATCTCTGCTCCACCTAGAATATTCTGTGTCAGCCCAAACTGCCTAGTCACCTGATCTATCCTGTATGACTCCACTATTTATGGCTCCATTCTGGCTATATAACATTGGGTCATGAAATGTCCTCTATGTCTCGCCTCATGCCCCCTCCACCTGGAAAAGTGTCATGTCATATACAACCTCCACACTATCTCCTCCTCCTCAAGATCATAAAATAACCTCCTCCATCCGTCTAGATCCCCACAACTCTGATACTACCACACCCAATCATACTCTACATCATACCAATATGCCATTGGTAGTGTCTCATCCTCTAACCCATTCTCACCACATATGGCCTGGTCATACTAATGTGCTCCCATGTCCATACTTTTAGAAACATCAAATGCACCATGATGAGTCCCTCTTGGTAACATACCACATGCATGTCCCTATATAGCTGCACTAGAACACATGGAACCATGAAAACTCCCCATCTCTCCCCTTGATAATGTGTCAAATCACCTCCATGTAGCTGAGGCTATAGAACTGTTCCCTCCTATCTAGTATCAGTATCCCACTGATCAGTCCACACAAGTATAGTGGCAATATTGGTACTCTCAATCCCAAACACCTGTCCATGTCCAACCCCTTCTTCTACACAGGCACGTCCTCTCTCTTGAACAAGACCCAAACAGTTTGGTCCAATGCCTCCCCCTCATATCTCATCATGCTCAACAAGCGACCTGCTACAAGAAGCCTCAATATCCGCCACACATCCTCCAATGTCACTGTCATCTCCCCTGTTGAGAGATGGAAGGTCGAGGTAGCTGAATCCCAACACTCAATAAGGGTTGTTAGCATCACTCGATGCACTCTGATTGATGGATATCCTAACATATGTAACAACCCCACTTGGGATAGGGCCTCATGGTCTACTCTAGTCATTGCTCACCTCATTGCCTCCAACACTTCTGATCTCCTCTCTTGCGTCTGCAAACTATCAAAGTGCTGCACCCATATAACACAACCTATAAGTCATCAAATCCCTTCATTTATTTCTCGACCTTGGGTTCTCTTCCTACTAATTTTTCTCCCCCCTGTCTTTGGATGAAATTACCACTTTCATCTCTTTTTCTTTACAACTTTATCCTTCCTTTTTTTTGGTTCCCCCTTCTTTTCCTTCAGCATTCTCCCTTTTGGGGTGTGGTCGCCCCTTTAGGGGTGCAACCGCCCCTTTAGGGGTGCAAATTACCACTTTCTTCTCTTTTTCTTTACAACTTTATCCTTCCTTTTTTTTGGTTCCCCCTTCTTTTCCTTCGGCATTCTCCCTTTTGGGGTGTGGTCGCCCCCTTGAGGGGCGTGACTACCCCTTGGGGTGAGGTCTCCCCTTGGAGAGGGGTCTCACCTTTGGGGGTACCACCACCCCATGAGGCAAGGTCACCCCCTTAGGGGCATGACCACCTTTTCTGGGCATGGCCTCCCCTTAGGAGCACGCCTACCCCCTCCAGGGTGGGACCGCCCAACACAGGGGCACGGTCATCCGTTGTTGGGTTGGGCCTCCCATCGTAGGGGTGCGACCACCACTTGATGGGCGAGGTTGCCTCTCTTGGGGCACGATCACCCCTGTCAGGGGCTAGAGAAACCATTTTTTTCCTTTCATCTGCTATTTTTTTCCCCATGCCTCTAACAAGTGTTTCTCCCTACCTAGTGGGTAGAATCAACTTTCGCCCTCTATCCATTTTCCTAATCTACCCCCATGCTCAAACCCATTTTTTAAATAGCATTAACCCTCCAAAATTAATCAAAAACTATTAATAATCACAAGGAGGGTTTGGGCCTAACTTGGTGCGAGACCGCATGCTTGTGGTAGAATTTTTATACCTCATCCCCCCAGTGAATGATGTCGCTATCATAGTCCTCCAGCATCTTCTCTCCTTGTCTTCTTCTTCTCCTTCTTCTCTCTCTCTCTCTCTTAACTGCCAACTATGAAAAATGAGGAATAGTAATTCTAAAATTACTATTTATAACTTCCCCCCCTTTTCGCTTTTCTAAATAAAGGGTATTTTTTCCCTTTTTTAATTCAACTAATCCTATAACTTCTTGAGGCCGCCATTTTCAACCCGTGTGTCTATTTGACTCCATTCAAAATCCAATCTTCATAGTTTCTTGAGCTCTATCCAATGGTACCTTCCATTTCTTCATATTGAGAAGTCACCTGGGGCCCCTTTTTTCTCCCCAACCACCCTTTCGAGGGGGAATACCCTACTATGTTCATGCATTCCTCCTTCTTAATCATTTTTCTGTGAGATTCGGGCATCTCCCTTCACTTCCGTCCATTTGCGCAGCTCACACAACCTCTCCCATGATGCGATATATTTTTCTAGTCGCTTCCTCTATAGAGTCATCTACATTTTATTTTTCTTTGAAACACTATTATTCTAACAATATTTCGAAGAGGGGTAAAATGTAGACATCCAAATTTGACCACTCCCATATAGTCAAAATCCTATCATTTATTCATCTAATTCATCTATATTAATTAAATGACCTGTTTAATTAATATTTCCCCTTCCCCTAAGGTTTCTAAAAGTATTTAATTAAATAATTTATTCTTTACCATCTCCTCTCTAAATTAAATAAATGTATCAATTTATTTAATTTAGTCATTTATCTTATTCAATTTTAAATTCATTCTTTCTCTCTCTTTGTCCCATCCTCCATAACCTTTCCTCTAATCTGGATTAATCTAATTAATCTATGACTAAGATGTGTGCATCCTTAATCAGGATTAATGTCACATCCTCCATATTTGGCCACTTGCCTCTAATCTTCATTAATTTATTTAATCACATGTTTGCACAACCTTAATATAATCACTTACCTTTTTTGGTATGTCCTTAAGTCAACCTTTCATAAGTACTTTCCTTATTAGGTATTGACCGCTTTCCCATGTGAATTAAAAATTCATATTTATTCCTCCCATGCATATCTCTTCTCCATAACCTCTCATAGGTCACTTCAGTCACATGGAACAAGAACCTCCATTAGGAGGACCTTTCCTTATCCACTGGGTACTTCCAATCATGTGAATTTAAAATTCACATTTATTTCTCCAACAACTTCTCCCATCCCCATGGTGACAAGAGAGGATTTTCTAAAATTCCTCACTTGTCACTATCAACCCCATATGGGTACAAGGACTTCCTTTTTGATGAAATCATCTCCAATCCCAAGCTACTTGCAAGTACCTCCACCTCACATATCCTTTTTCATGTCACTTCTCCTCTTTCCACCTCACATTCCACATGGAAAGACGTGAGGTTTTGTGAGTCCTCAACTCACCACATCCCTCCATCTTTTGCATGATGGCTTAATCTTAGCCATCCATTCTTCTTTTAATTAAGAGTCTTGGTCTCAAGTTAAGAGGGTTAAACAAAGATTTGAAACAAGAGTTATTTCATTTTTCATTGATTCTAGCATTCAATTCATTAGCACACTTTGCATTTCTAGCCGTTTGAAGCCATTATTGCATTTACCTACCATCTTCATCACATTACCCACATCCATTATTGCATTCACTTGCCATCAAAGGAACATACAACCGAGAATCATCAAAGGGCCAAGCAACTCATCAATCTAAACAAGGTATAACATTCCATTTATTTGTTATTTTTGTTTGGATTCAACTTTGGCTAATCATTGAGTGTTTATTTGTGTATATTCCTTTTGTATCTAATTATTTTTTGCATTCTTAGAGTAGAAAAACACTTGCACACAGGGGGAAAATCATCTCAAACAATATTCATAACCAACTCCTCCAGGTGATAGAGACCAAGACATTTTACAAGTCTTCTTATGTTATTTATTGTGTAGCAAGAATTGGAAGGTTTACTGGGCTGAGAACTGTAGGGTCAATGGAAGAAGGCCCAAATCAAAAGAATGTTTCAGAACACTATGACCAATTGGAGGTTAAGGAGTGATAAAATCACTTCAAAAGAGTGAATGATGCTTTTTTGTATGTCATAATAAATCATCTCATAGGGGACATAGGTTTTAGATTATCCTCGGAAGACATGGCATTAATTCAAGAGTGGGGATATTGGTTCATTCAATACCCCAAGTCAACTTATTTCAGGTTATTTGGTTTTAATGGCCATCCATTTAAATTTCCAAGATGTTGTGGTGATAGGTGGGTTTTGATGGAATTTTCTAGGCAAGCTGCAACGTTAAATGTTGTTTTCTCTTCACAGCATAGGACTATTGTACATCCTTTCCCCTTGGAATTGGGGTTTTATTCTTGTTCTTCTAAAATAATGGCTAAATCAGCTACAAAAGGAGTTTCAAGCTCTAAATTTTCAACAACACATTTCTAGAAAGCATTTTGACCTGAAGGGAAAATGCATGCACTTTATCCTTCTCACTTTACTCATCATATTCCTCCTTGAGGATTTTTGGGCTAATCTTTAGGATCAATTTGAGGCAAGGAAAAGAGGTTATGAAAGGTTGACAATGTTGAAAATGAAGGTAAAACTATAGTAAAATGTAGCTTCAAATTTGTAAATCCTATGTAACTCGGTGATCCCACAATAGTGGTTTACAATTTTTGGCCAAACTAGACACTGAAATTATTATTTTTAACTAAATCTTCACATTCGGGCACCTATAGTGGCTAAACCATGAGGAATTTGAAGATGATGCAAACTAGAGTCTCGTCACATTTTGTCTTTAGATTCTAAAAATATTTTTTCCAAAATTTTTGGAACCAGATTGCACTTCTTTTTCCATCTCCCATGAAAACTAGTTTTTTTTTAAAAACAACATTTTTTAAAAGTGGCGCACACCGTATAACACATAACTTTTTTTCCATGAAGGATAAAATTCTAATTCTTTTGAATTTAGATTTTCTACACTGATATCTAGTGCTTCCACTTGGTTAGATAATTTTTTATTGAATATTTTTTCTTTAATCAAGTTTCAAAGTCAAACCAATTACAACTCAGACATAGCACGATTGTATAATGCATAACTTTTTTTGTATATATCAAAATTCAATTTACTTATTTTTGTTGGATCAAGGACTTCAATATCTAATGCACTCATATTTTTCAATTTTTTTTTGATAATCTACTATTTTTCCACATGTGCAGAAGAGAGACCTTCATTTTTGTTGAAAAACCTATGTTTAATAAAACTAAAAAAAAAATACATAATAAAACCAGAAAATATTAAAATTATATTCATTGGATAGATCGTTCTAAGGACTACCATAATCATTTCAAATTAATTTTAAATGAATTCATTTGATCCCCCAAAAGGTAAATCAAAAGTGATTTTTTATCAGCATTTTGATAGGTGTAAAGAAGACTCATTTATAGGTATGGTTTAAAACTAGCAAGGTTCTATCCAAGGGGGTTTGATCTAAGGTGGTTTGATTAAACCCTCTTCAATTGGAATCCTTAAAATAGAACTTTTTAAGTCTTAAATAATTATATTTTCTAAAAATATGTGATTTCAACAAAAATTAGTTCCTCTCAGAAATTGTAAACCAACTTTGTGGGATCACCCAACTCCAATTTCAATTTTAGTATTCTTTGTCACAATCTCTTGTGTATGATTAATCTTGAATTAGATCAATTTTAATGTTTTAGAAAGTAGACAGAAGATTGATAGAAGAAATATAAGACAAAATAGAAAGGACACCGCATGTACATGGAGAAAACCCTTTTGGGTAAAAAACTCCACCAAAATTGTTCTTTCTTACATTATTTAACCTTTGAATGAGTTACAATAATATTGATTCAATTCTCCTCGATGTGCTTCTTCTGTCTTCAATAAATCTTCTTCACAACCTACAATATTTTCTCACAAAACTCTCTCATACAATTGCTGCAATAATAGACAATATTATTGCTTACAAACTCATAAGAGTTAACATATATAATATCACAAAGCCTCTTGAGAAAATCCATGACTAGGGTTACCAAGTTGAGTTCAAACATGCATGGAAAATTCAAACAAGAGTCTCCCTCAAAGTTGGCACCCAACACTCAAGTGTTAACCTCGTAGTTGTCAAAAATATCTTCTGAAAGCTCATCCTCAAAGAAGGCATCCAAAATCGGTACCACTTAATCAAGCATTATAAATATCTTTTCCATGCAATATTTGTAACTCAAAGATTCTAACTTGGGCGGCATAGGTGGGCCCAAGTTAATCTTTGTTAATTGAAACACATTTGTCACTGATTCATGCAAAATAATGTGCATGCATGATCCTCCATCTGTTAACTGAATGTATCAACCTATTATTTGTCCATGCAAATGAAATAAACTACAATAAACTAAACTAAATTGAACCTCTTATTTTATATGACCTTAACATGCATAAATCAAAGTCCCTATTTTGTAGGAATCTGAGATGCATTTCTAAAGTGTACTCAATTCAGCAACCAGTTAACTGAACCAAGGTGGATCCTATCTCCCATGTGGGTGCCCATGTGCTCCTATTTTATAGGAGCTCACTCCAAGGCATCCCCACATGCTCCTAACACTTACAAATAATTTAAAATGTCAAATTAAATGTTTATTTCATTCCAAATTAATCTCTTCCTAATCCTATAGTTGTGAAACCCATTCCAAGGACTTAGGAGATACATGAAATATGTTAAGAATGCAATTAAATGGCATCCTATTCCCAACATTCTCCCGCTTGAAATTATCATTGAAATTATTCTAAACAAGGAATCATTTAATATAAATTAAGTATAGGACTCAAGGCCAATGGCCTTCCTACACCAAGAGAACTTTTTTGTAGGAACCGGTTTCATAAGATAATCTGCAGCATTGACCAAAGTGTCAAATTTCTAAATCAATACCCTTACACTCTCAATAATTTCTCACACAAAGTGATACTACACATCAACATGCTTAGTACGAGCATGATACATATGATTTTTGGCTAAAAAAATAGCACTTTGACTATCACATTCAAGTTTAATTTGCTTGCAATTAAAACCAATACCTTTCCCAAGTTTTTGTAACCAGACTGCCTCTTTGGAGGCATGTGTAGCAGCCATGTACTCTACTTTTGTGCTGGATAAAGCAACCATGGTCTGCCTCTTACTCATCCAACTAACCACAACTCCAAACAAAGTAAACACATAACCACTTGTTGACCCCCGACTATCCAGGTCTCCTGCCCAATCTAAATCAACAAAACCCTATATGTACAATGATCTATGCATAAGATCAATATTATTAGCACCATGAAAAAAAAAATAGTAATCATAAGTACCTCCTAAATATCTAAACACCCTCTTAATATAAATCCAATGTTCTTAGTAGGGTTAGACATAAACCTACTTAGAACTCCCACTACTTGGGCTATATCTGGTCTTGTATAGACCATTGCATACATTAAACTACTAAATGCACTAGAATAAGGAATCTCAAACATTTCCTTATAATCAAAATTAGATTTAGGACTCATGTCTAAACATAACTTCATGAAAAATGGTAAAGGAATATTAATTGGTTTACTATCATGCATGTTAAACCATTTCAAAATAGTATCAACATAATTTCTTTGACTTAAGCAAAGATTTTTGTCACCTCTATCTTTGTTGATCTCCATACCAAGGATATATTTTGCAGCCCCTAGATCTTTCATCTCAAATTTTTTAGCGAGTTGTTCTTTCAATTATTTTATCATTACCTTTATGTTACCAATAAACAACATGTCACCAACATACAAGATAATAATTAAAAGTTGATCATCCATTATTTCAATGTAAACACAATGATCTTCCTCACTCCTAACATAAAATATTTTTAATGCAAAAGCATCAAACTTCTGGTACCACATTCTCAGTGACTGTTTCAATCCATATAAAGATCTCTTTTACCTAAAAACTAATTATTCTTTTCCTTTTACAACAAAACCATTAGGCTGCTTCATATAAATCTCCTCATCAAGATCCCCATGCAAGAAAGCAGTTTTCACATTCATTTGCTCTATCTCTAAATCAAAAGCAAAAGCAATAGATAAAAGGAATCTAATAGAAGTTAGTTTGGGAATAGGAGAGAAGATTTAATTAAAGTAAACTCCCTCTCTTTGGGAGTAGCCCTTGGCTACTAATCTAGCCTTGTACCTTTCAAGATTACCATTTGCTCCAATTTTATTTTTAAAGATCCATTTACAACCAATGGCCTTTCTTCCTTTGGGAAAACTCTCAAGATCCCACATGTCACAAGTATCCAAGGAAAACATTTCCTCATGCATAGCTTGTATCCAAATTTTTTTCTCATCCAAAGACACAGCTTCCTTGTAAGATCTAGGTTCATCATGAGTACTCAACAAAGAAAATATACAACAAAAACTAGGTGGGCTATACCTGTCAACGGGATTTTGTTGTCTTATGGATCTTCTCAATGGCATTTATACCTCTTCCTCAATATGATGTTCATGAGCATCTATCTCAGAACTCTATGAACTCTCCTTATCCAATCCATCCAATTTTTGTTCAACATGTGCATCTTCTTGCTTCTTAGTATTTTCCTTAAAATGCACTGTTCGAGAAGTATCCTTCTCCTTTGGTTTTTCTTCTCCTGAATAAGCTCTAAATTCCCTAAAAAACACATCTCTTGAAAAAGTAATTTTTTAGGTTAGAGGATTCCAAAGCTTGTAACCTTTTACATTTTCACCATAACCTATGAATATCCATTTATGTGCTTTTGGATCCAATTTAGATCGCTTTTCTTTAGGCACATGAACAAAAGCCTCACAACCAAAGATCCTTAAATGTGCAACACTAGGCTTCATACCTAACCATATTTTATAAGGGGTTTTATCTTCAATAGATGAACTAGGAGATCTATTAATTAAATAACAAGAAGTGCATACAAGCTCAGTCCAAAGGTGCCGATCTAGCTTAGCACTACTAAACATGCTCCTAGCTTTTTCCATTAAGGTTTGATTCATCCTCTCTACTACTCCATTTTTTTGTGGTGTATATGGAGTAGTTTTTTGTCTCACAATTATTGCATGTTTACAATAATCATCAAATTCCATAGAACAATATTCACCACCATTATCTAATCTCACCACTTTTATCTTATGGTCTGATTTTTTCTCAACTACAGCCTTAAATTCTTTAAACTTATTAAACACATCAAATTTTTTATGCATAAAATATATCCAAATGTATCTTGAGACATCATCAATAAAAATGACATAATATCTAGATTTTCCAATAGAGTCAATATCCGTAGGACCCAAAAAATCTAAGTGAATAGTCTCTAATAATATTTTAGCTTTATTTGTTCTTTTAGGAAATGAAGATCTAGATTGCTTTCCAAACACACAATCCTCAGAAAAGTCATTTTTTGCCAATGTTATAATCAAGAATAACATCAACCAATTTCTTATTAAGAATGGTCCTAAGACCTTTTTCACCTATGTGTCCCAATTTATGGTGCCACAACATACATGTATTTTCAACTTCAGTTACATTGGTTGATTTATTCAAATTGGAGGTATTCATCTTAAACAAAGTCCCAACTCGAGATCCTCTAGCAACCACCATATTTCCTTTCACCAATATACAACCAATTTTATCAAATGTCACATTCATTCTAGAATCATTGAGCTTAGACACAAAAAGTATATTTCTAAAAAGTCTTGGAATATGTAAAACATCATTAAGGATATTAACCCTACCATTACTGAAACACAATTTTACCTCTCCTTTGTCCACAATCTTTGTTGTGCTATTATCTCAAAAGAAGAAATTTCCTCCATAATATTTAGTATACATTGAGAACAACTCCTTGTTAGGAGTCATATGATAGGAGAAACCTAGATCGATAAGCCAAGAGTCATCACTAACATTTTTACATGAGATAATCAATGCATCATTACCATCATTTGAGGATTTCTCAATAATAGCATCAAAACTCTTTTTCTTTCTCTTACAATCCTTCTTTATGTGTCTTGGTTTCCCACAGTTCTAACACTTTACCTTACTCTTACCAGGGGTTTTAGACCATCCTTTAGACTTACCCTTTCCTTTCTTGTCTACCTTAGATTCCTTTCCTGAGGTCTACCTCTTACAAACAAGGCATCTTGGGAGGATGTTTTAGACTTCCTCCTCATCTCCTCTAATAGGAGAGTAGGAATAATATTGTCCATCTTCAGATATGCACCACTACAACTAATAGAAACAATTAGATTTTCTCAATATTTTGGTAAAGAACAAAGTAACAAAATGCATTTATCTTCATCTTCTAGCTTTACATCTACAAATGCTAATTGACTTAGAATCAAATTAAAAGAATTTAAATGATGTGCAATAGAATCAACATCTCTCATCTTTAAATAATATAAATTTCTTTTTAGATACAATTTATTAGTAAGAATTTTGGTTTGATAAATATCACCTATTCTTTTCCATAGATCAAATGCAGTCTTTTCATCTAAAACATTCAAGAAAACAACATTAGTAAGACATAATCTTATGGTTCCTCTTGGTTTCTTATCTAACTTATCCCAATCCTCATCTGACATCGATGTAGGTGTCTTTGTCTTATTACCTACAGCTGAACACTGATATCTCTCTTCAAGGAGATCTTCCATTTTTAATTTCCACATATCATACCCAGATCCATTGAACCATTCAATATCTAAACAAGAAGTAGAACCCATTGCAACACACTAATTTTTCAAATCATAAATTGACACAATATTAAAAGCTCCCACTATATCCAAAAAACCTTCAAAATGTTTAAAGAAAGGTGTCCCAAAATATACCCAACCTCTAGCTCTGATACCAAATGTTGAAAATAAAGGTAAAACTATGGTAAAATGTAGCTTAAAATTTGTAAATCCTATGTCACTATAGATTTGATTTTAGTATTCTTTGTCACAAATCTTGTGTATGATTAATAGTGAATTATATCAATTTTAATGTTGTAGAAAGTAGACAGAAGATTGATGGAGGAAATATAATATAGAATAGAAAAGGACACCGCATGTATGTGGAGAAAACCCTTTTTGAGTAAAAAACTCCACCAGAATTGTTCTTGCTTATATTATTTAACATTTGAATGAGTTACAATAATACAGATTCAATTCTCCTTGACGTGTTTCTTCTATCTTCAAGAAATATTCTTCACAACCTACAATATTTTCTCAGAAAACTCTCTCATACAATTGTTGCAATAATAGACAATATTCTTGCTTACAAACTCATAAGAGTTAACATATATAATATCACAAAGCCTCTCAAGAAAATCCATGCCTAGGGCTTCCAAGTTGAGTTCAAACATGCATGACAAATTCAAACAAGAGTATCCCTCAAATTTGGCACCCAACACTGAAGTGTTAACCTTGTAGTTGTCAAAAATGTCTTTTGCAAGCTCATCCTCAAAGAAGGCATCCAAAATGGTTCCCACTTAATTGTGCATTATAAATATATTTTCCATACAATAGTTGTAACTCAAAGATGCCAACATGGGCAACCAATGTGGGCCCAAGTTAATCTTTGCTAATTGAAACACATTTGTCATTGATTCATGCAAAACAATGTGCATGCACGATCCTCCATCTGTTAACTGAATGTATCAACTTGTTATTTGTCCATGCAACTGAACTGAACTGAACTAAACTGAACCTAATATTTTAAAAGACCTCAACATGCATAAATAAAAATCCCTATTCTGTGGGAACCTGAGATGCATTTCTGAAGTGTACTTAATTCACCAACCAATTAACTAAACCAAGGTGGATCCCACCTCCCATGTGTTCCTATTTTGTATGAGCTCACTCCAAGGTGTCCCCACATGCTCCTAACACTTATTAATGATTACAAATGTCAAATTAAATGTTTATTTCATTCCAAATTAATCTCTTCCTAATCCTACAGTTGTGAAACCCATTCTAAGGGCTTAGGAGATACATGAAATATGTTCAGAATGCAATTAAATGGAATACTATTACCAATATAAAATTCCTCAGATGAGGGATTTTGAGGTTAAAACTAATATTCTCTATGATAATACAAATGATGGGATCACTCTTGATCCCAGGTATGATATTGACCAAGTGGACACAAAATCCCTACCACCCATCAATTGGGTAGAGAATGAAGTGACTAAGATTACAAAAATATCATGAGTAGTGGTGAACATGAGCTTGAGATGGATAAAACTCTGGTTGAAACAACCAAGGGCTATGGTGAAAAAGAAAAGAGGCCTTAGCAGTGAACCCTCTTCCTCTGTAGAGATGAAGCAATATAAGAGATTGAAGAAAGGTGTTGCAATGATAGAAGGAGCCACTGAGGAGCCTCCACAGACATAAGAAGATGTTACATTATAGAAAATAGATGATGTTTTTCATAAAGAAAAGATTACTTATGAGGTGGTTTCTGCAGGTGTCACTTCTGGTTTTGGTGTTGTACCTTTGGCTACTGTTCACCCGGGTGAGGAGAGTTCTGTAGAAAAGAAGTTTGTTGTTCCCCCACAAGCTAGGGGAAGGGATCCTACCATGCCATCAACTTCAAGACCACCAATTATTGGAGAGGAGGAATGTGTCAAGGTAAATGTTTAGGATATCTCCTTGGATTCAAAAAGAACACCATGCCAAGAGGCAGAAGCACCTGAATGGGAAGAATATTTAAGGAAGGTGGAAGAAGACTTGGGTGAGGAATAAAAATAATTTTGAAATTGGAAGTTTGCACAGCTAATAGGTGGAACTTAATGATGTTTTGACAAAAGAAGAATAGGATGAATTGATGGAGAGTTCTTAGAAACTTGTTGTTGAGAAATTAGCTCAGAAAGAAGAAGAAGAACATGAAAGGGCAGAAGTTGAAGCACTAAAAAAGGAAAAAGATGAAGCCTTGGAATTGGAAAGGAAATATGCACAAGAAAAGGCTGTAGAAGAAGAGCTTCGAGCCAAAGAGTTAGATTGGAAAAGGCTTAAATATGAAGAGGAGGCTACCAAATAGGAGGAAGAGATAAGAAAGATAGAAGAGATAAAAGTTGAGAATGAGAGGAGGGAGCAAGAAAGATTACAAAAGGAGCAAGAAAAACTTCAGAAAGTTGCTTCTCAGTAAACTGTTGAAACAAATTCCTCCACACCTCCAAACATTCAACAAGTCTCCACTCAACTAGCTACACCCACTTGGTTGAAACTAAAGTTAGAGAAGAGGTAACATGTACAGGGCCAACTAGTAATGTGGGAAGATATGAGCGCATAAATTGATAAAGTGAAGGAAAAGAAGAAGGCCTGTGCAGTAAATTCTAGCAGGCTTACTGATGAAGGAGGTTTGGTAGCTAAGATTGCTACCCCAATTTCTGATAAGGATGATAGAGAGTTTCACCTAGAAGATTATCAGATAAGTACTACTAATCTTAGAAAGCACACTAGGAATCAATAGATAAATTTAATTTATATTTTCTCCACTACTACCAAGTCCAGTATAATTAAAGAAAAATAGGCTAAGGATGATCTTAAGGCTCAAGTGAATAAAATGAAAGATTTCTTGAAGGTGCTAATTTCATCTACTCGTAAGCATCCCACATCATAAGAGGTCCCTATTTTAATGAGAAAAAAATAGGTAGATAATTAAATTGAAATGAAAAGGAAAGCCACATGGTTTGATAATTGGCTTAATACCTTTAAAGTGGATATGGATAAGTTTTTAGATGAATCTTTTTAGTATTACTTCAAGGGGCTTAAGTTAGTCAAATCTATAGAAGAATCTATGAAGAAATGGTGGGAAGAAGAGGAGAAACTCAAGGAATATCTGGGAAAGCTTAGGGAAATTGATAAAAATTTGGTTCAATCCCAAATTTTGGCTGTCTAAAGATTGATCTAGGATACTTTTATAGTTTTCAAGTTTTATAGTTTTCTTATGCAAGGATACTAAGATATTTTTATAAGTTTCAATACAGTTTATGTTGTTTCTAGAATGAGTTTTAATGGTAATGTTGATGAACAATGGTCATTCGTATGCTAGTGAATGATGTGCATCAATGTCTCTTATTTGATGAAAATCAATAGAAGATTCTGAATCTGAGACTATTTTATTGAGTTATCAATGAATGAAATTTCTTTGTGTTTATTGATCTATGAATCTTAGTAATGAGCTGGTGATGTGTTCTTGTTTGATTTTGAAGTTTTGTGATGATGAATGATTGTATGTCTTGAATTTTCACTATGAATGAATACAATGGTATACAGTATTCTATGGATTGTATCATTCTATGGTTTAGTTGTTTGAAGGAAATTCTCATTATGAAGTTTATATGTATAAATTAAAAGAAATTTACATTTATGTTTTGTTGTCCTGAGCTCTGTTCTATCTTTTGGATGTTTATTTACCCTCCCCAAATGTTAGATTAATTTGTATTATGTAGTTTGTACCCTTTACCAATAGGCCACTTGAACATGATAGTTGCATAGGCCACTGAACAACAACACAGTTGATAACCAACTATAGAGACCTTGGAAGATAGGTGGCTATAGGTTATTTATATTTTTTAGGAGAAATAGAGTAGAAATATTTTTTTTTAACATTGTTGTGTTATATTGAAAATCAATAGAATTGGCATTAGAAGGAGGGATCCAAAGAACAAACTGCAGCGAATTCAATCATTTTCACTAGAAAGGTTTGAAAGAGTTTTGAGATCTGCTACAGATCCCAATCCATTTCTTGAACTTCAAATTCCTACTAGACCCAAAACTCGTAGGTATTTAACACCACCACCTACTCCACATGGATTCCCACCAATACCACAATTGGCATAGCCAAATATATTGCCACCCATGGTGTTCTTTGCAAATAATCCTTCACCATTGGGAACCATTCCTAGTGGCATTCATGAAATGCCTAATAATCCCAAGAAATTTTTCCCTAGATACTCCCATGGAGAATCACGATGTGCTAAAGAGCACATACAAGGATTTAAGGATGCTTGTACATGGGCTTAGATATCCCACCACAATGTTGCATGCAGGTTGTTTCTCTATTCATTCGGGGATATGGCCTATAATTGGTATTTGAACTTACCCACTGGACCTATCCTAAGTTGGAAAAACTTAGAAGATGCTTTTATTAACCAATTATGGGTCTATGTAGATCTAGCTATCTTAGACCACCTATTTTCTATGATTAGGAAGGAACCACATGAGCCATTACCCCTCTTCAACTCCTATTTCCAAAGGATGTATAGATGGTTGCAAGATCCCTATCTATTGTCTAAAAGTATTTCCATCACATCCTACCTGAAGGCCATAAACCCGCCGATTGGTTCGTTTCTACAGAGAACATATCTTGTGGCAGACATTGATTTGTTGTCCAAACTGTATCACCTTGCCATTAAATTACAACAATAGATAAGCTCTCAGTCCAACAATCTTGGAGGAGTTTTTCCTCCCCTAGGATACCCTCAGATGCCTAATCCAAGCCCACTATTTAATATAGTCCCTGAGATGTCCCACTCTTCTTATGGGCCTTTAGCCAAGTTACAGATTCCTTCCCCACAACCATGGGTTAATGGTGGGATGCTAGATCCATCCCAATAGGCTCACAACCCACATAATGTTACCAAAGGATCTAATTCTACAACTCACTCACCCACTATAAATTCTATAGAAATTGAGTGCACCACCCAATTGACTTCAGAGCTAGAAACTTTGAGGAAAAATTTATCTTGGGTGACTAATGAAATGGCTCAACTTAAAATAAACCCCTCCCAAGGATAAAATCAAAATCATGGAAACCAGAATCAAGGTTATCAGAACCAGGGAGGGTTTTCCAATCAAAACAATTATTCCAATTAGAATGCCAATCAAAGCTAGATGAATTTTCAAGGTCAAAATTTCCCTAATCAAAATTATCAAAACCAAAACAAGGGATATAATTAGAGATCAAATAATAATAGGCAGTGGAATACTAGACCAAACAATGGGGGATTATCTCACAATTATCAATCCAAAGAGGACAAGCCTCACACTACAAATGTTGCAAATTTAAATCTCATGATGAACTGGTGCAAGTTACATGACCTTGCCTTACATTCTTAAGTTAATTACCCATAAATGGAAAAGGTTGTCAAAATAGCACAAGATGACTCCCACCCACCACAAGGAAATCCTAACCAAGGTAGTGGGTCAATGGATATAGCTATGAATTTGGAGACCATTGATGAGCGATACCAAATTCCCATGCAAGGAGAGAATGTACTAGAGGAAGATACATATGATGCTTAGGCCTTTCAAACCAAGCCAGGCCATTTCCCGAGGAATCAGAACAAGGGGCCATTTACTACATCCACCCCTCCTAACACCATAGTTCCCTTGAACCAGAATGTAGACAACAATCCACCTCCACTGAAAGGCCCATCCAATTTATAGAACAAAGGTAACTCTGCTTCTATTCCTTGGTTTCCTAGGAATAAAGATATAGAATTTGATTTCATTTCAGAAATACATAAATAGAGGACCTCTTTGTCATTTTTCAACATTGTGAAGTGGTGTACTGCCCAATGTGATATTGTATTGAAAGCCTTGGAGGAGTAAGATAAGTCAAAAGTAAAGAATAAGGTGAATCCAACCACTAATATGAACACGGCCCTATATAGAGGTAAGACAAGGACACCCCCATTTCTTTTGAGCCTAAGAATTTATGGAAAGAATCTACACAACTATCTCTTAGATTTTGGAGGCTCGGGTAATGCCATGCCTTTCTCTATTTGCAAAAGATTGGGTTTAAGTCTGGTTCATAATCACAAGAAAGTGATACAATTAGATAAAACTAAGGTTAATTTTGTTGGTGAACTAAAAAATGTGCATGTCCAGATTGGATCAGACCCACATATTCAGACATATATAGATATTCAGGTGGCTGATATACCTAAAACATATGGCATGTTGCTTAGCCGAGACATGGTGAAAAGTCTTGGGGGTTATCTTTCCCTGGATTTCTCACACATGTGACTCCCATGGAAAGTGGTGGCAACCCAAATCAGGATAGAAATTGAACCTTGGTTGAAACATATGATCACAAAATATGATTTTTCTAATGAGGTAGCATATTTCAAAACCGAGATGGGAGTGTATAAGAGAGAAGAAGAAATTTTGACCTTTTCAATTGTCAACCCTGAACATTCACAGCCTCTAGAACACAATGATGATATGACCACTATTAATCACTAAGTTCTAATGAGAAAATTACAACAAGACATGATAGTTTTAGGGGATGATGTTTATTTATGGAGTTTGTTACTACCAAATTGTTGTAGGGTCCATTACCAAAGTCATTCAGAGTTAACGTGCCAACCTTACGTAAATATTCTAAACCATGTATGTCAGTCAAGAGACACTTGTGAACACAAACCCAAAACATCTCAAAGTTATTTCCCATTTGAGGTAATAAATATGACTATTCTAATGAGGACTGATCATACCCAAGACAAAGTCCCTCCACATGATGTACAGACTCAATTATTATAGTCTAATTCGTGTGATGGCACTAAATAATCTTAGAAGTTGATCAACACACTTGCCCTTGATAATATTCCAATCCACAAGAGATTGCTTGAGAGGATGACCAATTCTTGGAGTACTGATCAAGGTGAGGTGTAGGTAATAGTCCCTGAACAAGTTTCAAATTCAAGTGAAGTACCCGATCAACATCATTTGCACCAAACTCTTGAGCTTGACATGCTTAACCAGTTTGAGTTGCCATTTATTCCTCTCAAACAAACACCCATGACTTTCCTCAAGAGGGAAACCCTAGCCCCAGACCAACTTTGGACTCTTAAATTTGATGTATCTAAGTCTAAACCAGGGAGTAGAGCTAGAGTTGAACTAACAAACCCAAAAGTCAAAACATATTTTGCTTCTTACAGGTTGTAGTTTGGCTGCACTAATAACATCATAGAATATGAAGCACTTGCTAGAGGACTGATGTTTGCACATCAGAAGAAGATCATAGCTCTAATGGTCATGGGAGATTCTGAGGTAATTATTAAACAAGTTCATAGTTAATATACATGTCATAATAAGAGGTTGGTTGCATACAAGAATAGGGTATGGAATATGATAGAAGATTTTGATGCTTTTGGAATCAAATTGATTCCTTGAGAAGATAACCAGATTGCAGATGCCTTGGCTATTACTATGAGTACTTTGGAGTCCATGCAAGATTCCAAAATAAAAAAGATTCTCTGTGGAATTAGTGTCCATACCTGCTATTACTGACAATGTCCGAAATTTCCAAGTGTTTGATGATGACCAACATATTCTCACTTTTCTTGCAAGTTCAGAGGTGTTTGAAGGTCAGATCATCAATGAATCTAACCAAGATCATGGATATTGGGATCTAGAAAATTGTGATGCAGAAGGCATAATGAACCTGAATAATAACAACATTCCTAAGGGAATGGTGGTGTTGCAGAGAATATTTAATTCTGATCCTCGAGCTAGTGAAAAACTGCCTATAGGTGTTGAGGGAGGGAAGTATAAGTCATTTAACTGAGGGGATTTGGGTCCGGTAAAGAATATTTTTATTTGTAAAACTTGTCCCAAAGAAATCAGAGATAAAATCTTGGGAGTACTGAAAAGAGACATCGCCACAATAGCCTAGGGATATGAAGACCTGAAGACTTCTGTCACTGCAGTGATCATGCACACCATCTTGATAAAACTTGAAGCAAAGCCATTCTAATAGAAGCAACACCTAGAAAATGCTCTCATCGACCCTTTGATTCTTAAAGTGGTATAGAAGTTATTGTCAACAATGATAATTTTTCCAGTAAGGAATTCAACCTAGGTTGCTAACCTGGTCCATGTTCACAAGAAGAGTTGAGAAATCAGATTATGTGTTGACTTCAGAAATATGAATAAAGCTTCATAGAAAGACAATTATCCACTCCCTTCCCTCAATGAGGTGATACAAATAGTAAATGGTTCACAAATGATTTAATTCCTGGATGGATATTCATGATATAATCAAGTGTTGGTCAACCATGAAGATAGAATGAAAACTACCTTCACTACCAAGTGGGGGATATTTTCTTATTGAAGGATTCCATTTGGTCTTATCAATGCTGGAGCCACCTTTCAGCGAGTGATGGATGTGGAATTCAAGGATTTGGTAGGTAAGTGTATTATTATATATATGGATGACTTGACTATGTTTTCAAAGAATAAAGAAAACCATGTCACAAATATGTCAAAGGTCCTTCAAAAGTGCATGTTATGGTGTGTCTCTCAATCCAAAGAAGTGCATATTCAAGGTTTCAGAGGGGAAGCTCTTGGGTCACATAATATCATAGAGAGTAATATCAATTGACCCCGATCAAGTGGAATCCATTCTCAAGTTGAAAATGCCAGGTAGTAAAAAGGAAATGAGATCTTTCTTTGGAAAGATAAATTTTGTAAGGAAATTTATAACCATGTTTGCAAAGATCATCAAACCCCTAAATGAAATAATGAAAAAAGATGAAAAGATAGAATGGAGTAAGAAGGCCAAGCTTGCCTTCACACAAATCAAATAGTCTATTACAGAGGTGCTTGTTCTAACCAATCCTGATTACTCACTCCCTTTTTATATTTATTCTTTCGCATCTAATCATTCATGCATTGTTGTCTTAACACAGTGAAGAGGCGAGGGAGATGAACAACCTATTTCTCTCATGAGTTCTCCATTCAAGAATTCTGAAGTCAGGTATCCACCTTTAGAAAAGAAAGCTTTTATACTAGTGCGAGCTATTAATAAGTTCAGACACTATATCCTCTGCAGTTAGATCACTGCCATAGTTCTTGACCTTGCCATAAAGTCTCTTATGATGTAGAGCGAATTGGGAGAAATTAGAGGGAAGTGGATGGTCATTCTATAGGAGTTTGATCTTGAGATACATCCAATGAAGCTAGTGTGAGGAAAAGGCCATAGCAGATTTAGATCATAATATTACATACCAGTAGTATATAGTGCAATCGTACACAAATGACCCTTGGTATGCAAACCTGATTTCTTTATTATTGAATAATAAGTGTCTAGATGGAATGAATGCTATACAAAAAAGGGAACTGAGACTCAAGAGTTCTCATTGCATGATCAAAGGGGGAGCATTGTTTAGAAATAATTTTGAGGGTATCTATCTATTATGTTTGGATCAACAACAAGAAAAACATGCCATTACAAAATTTCATGGTAGATATGGTACTAGGCATGGTTATTTCGATGCCTTAGGACACCATATTTTAAGATCAGGATTTTATTGGCCCCATGTGTTTCGAGATTCTCACCAACACGTCATTACATGTCACACATTTCAAATATTAGCATCAAGAGAACATAATCTAGCAATGCCCCTGCAACTTTTTTACGAGGTAAGACCATTCACCCAATGGTCATTAGATTTTGTTGGGGTAATTAATCCAAATTCCTCTGTAGGTCACAAGTTCATTTTGACTATGACGGATTATTGTACATGCTGGATTGAGGCACAAGCTTGGAAAAAATTACACCACTGATGTCGTGATCAAGTTCCTCAATTAATATATCATTACTAGGTTTGGAGTATTGTTTTCTCTAGTATGTGATAATGTCCCTGCTTTCTCTTTTTCTTAGTTCATTCAATGGGAATTTGAACATAAAATTGTTTTAAAATATTCATCTAATTACTATCCACAGGGGAATGGGCTAGTAGAGTCTACCAATAAGAATTTGTTGGAGGTCATTAAGAAGCTGTTAGAGAGTAATCCTAGGGATTGGCACACACAACTAAGGTTTTCCTTATGGGAAGATAGGACTAGGATCAAAGTTTCCTTAGGGAACTAACCATTTAAATTAGTCTATGACCAAGACCCAGTATTTCCTATCCATCTATAGATACCTGTTCTGCGCTTCATGCAGAAATTTTATTCCCAAGATGATAGGATAGAGGCCTAGCTAGCTAATCTACTCAACTTAGAAGAATAAAGAGATACTAATTTACAAAAATTTTCTAAACATCGAGATGTTGTCAAATGATGGTTTGAAAAAAGAGCTAAAATCAAAGCTTTTAGAATATCAGACCTTGTACTGTTACGGGACAAAGCCAGAGAAAGGAAAGGTGGCTACTAGAAGTCTGATTAGATTTGGTTGGGTCCATATCAGATAGTTGAAATCCTTGGTGAGAATTCTTTCTGGTTAAATACTTTGACAGGAGAACCTGTTCCCTTTCCAGTCAATGACCAGTTTCTCAAACACTATTTTGGCCCATGAAGGTCTAATCTTTTGATTGATTGTATATATGTAATTAGTTGTTTCTCATTTTTGGTTTGTTTGTTTGTTGTTTGTCTTTTTGTTGTCTTGGTTGTTGTCATATTTCTCTATTTTGTTTGTTTCTAGGGATTTCATTTTCTCCATTTTGAGTGATGGGCGAGGTTATTCAAAGCATACTAAAGGTACTAGGAGAGAAATTGATTTAGGTGTTTTCAGGCATGTCTATTGGGCTCTTTCATTTCAAAACCTGTACTTTAGTGATATTCCAATGACAGTTTGAAAGGTTAGTAGAAAACATGTATATTGTAAGTAACCTCATAAACCATGGTTGAGTTTGTCACAAATTAGATAGACTCATCTGACTTCAAAAGGACTTATTTGTCTTAGGGTGACTGCATTCACGATTCAAGTGAAAATTCTAAGCCCTAACACTGTCATGATGTCCACCATAGTTCTCAACCCACTATTCAGATGAATATGTCTGAGTATTGAGGAAAGATAATAAAATTATTGATCTAATAAAGCCAATAATAAGAAAAATGGAAGAGAAATATTGAAAATGAAAAACTCAATATAATAATGGTAATTCGGGTATCTCTTTTGGGGCTATGGATGCCTGGCTGGTAGTAGAGCAATACTTTGAGAGAATTAGAGGTATCTCCATCGGAGCTATGGATGCCTGGCTAGTAGCAGAGCAATGTCCAGGATATAATTGCATGATAGTTACAATGGCTCAACTCATGTAGCTTGAATCTTAATATAATCACTCAACAATATATAGGCTCTTTACGAAAAAGGATGCACCATACATGCACAAAATCATATTCAAATTTTTTTTGTGGATTTATAATTGAAATTCCAGCTCAGCCTTGTTTGTTGTAACTAATCATACTTGAATTAAAATATTTCTAAACCAGAGAATCTGGGTGACTAAATTCTTCAATGTCCTAAAAATGGGTAAACCATTTTCCCAGTTGACTCGCCAATTGTTATGCCTTGCATAACTACCCCATTTTGTTTTGGTCAAAATCGGTCCTACTTTTGGTTTCTTTTTTTTGTCCTTGGTCTTTTGTTTGAGTCTTAGGAGTTTTTCTTTCTTCCTATGGCTTGGTTTCTTTTATTCCTCAGGTTCGGGTCTTAGGTAGGAACATACACTTGTTACTTTTCACAAATCCAACCCTTGTTCATGTCTCGGCCCTGACCGTTGTCTTTTTACCTTGTTTGTTTTGTTTTGTGTTCTTGTGGGTTCAAGTTGCGGGTCGGCACTAGCACTTGATGCTTTCACTAGGTTCTAGTTCCTTCAAATGTCCTGATCCTGGTCTCTTTTGTCTTGACCATTAGTGTCTTTGTCAGAGTCAAGTATTGGGTTGGAAATAAAATAAAGAACTTCCCAAAGTTCTTGTTCCCCTTCCTTACCCCATCACAAAGTCCGACCTCTTTTTGGTTTTTGTTTGTTCTTGCTGGATCAGACTTCGGGCAACGATTGAAATTTGGACTCTTCAAAGTTATGGTTTCTTCCATTCTCCTGATCCAGCTCCCTGTGTTGTTTCATTTTTTCCTCGACATCAGCTCACAAAAATTTGGTTGAACCTTGCACCTACTGGGGGTTCGATTTTGTTCCATGCCCTGACCCTAACTTCCCCTTTCCTTTTGTATTGCACCTGGTAATTATGAACCTACACAAATTTTGAGGCATGACCAACCTGCCATTAATGCCATAATGGCTCACATGCGTGAACATTTTTTAAAGTTAGTTGTTCCTCATTTCTCATTCATTCTATTTTCAAGAGTTTAAGTAAGAACCATAGCGACAAGGAGCTAGGGTTTAGGATTTCATTGCAATTCAACAGCTTGCTGCCAAAATTTTGGGGTGCATTCAAAGGTAGGTTTTTCTTGTTTCTATTTTTTCCTCATCTTCTTGGTTTTTTTCGGTAATGGTTTCTTGTTCTTCCTCTTTTCTTGTTTTCATTCCCTTGCTTCTTTTTTTCTTCATTTTTTTCCTTTGCTTCTCTATTTTTTTCATTTGCACCTTCTTGGTGTGTTTTTTCCATTGCATTTGAATTCAAGTTGGTTCATTTTGTGACTCTTTTTCCTGGTGTCATCATTTTGTCCTTTGGTTAGGAAATCTTCCATCTCATTGTGCCCTAGTTTCCTAGGGTTTCTCTCTATATTCAGTCATCATGCTTTAAGTGGTCAATTTCAAATTCTCAATCATTTGAAAATGAAAATTGTTTCATCCATAATTCGGTCCTGAGGAAATATCATTGAAAATTGTCATATTTCTTTCTACCTCAGTGATCCATCATCATCCCGATCCCCACATTGACATCGAGGTCAGAAGTCAAGAATACACTTAGGTTTGTTTAATCATAGACAACGTTTATTCACTTTCTTGATCCTCGTATTAATATCGAGATTGGGGGTTGAACCAACACCTTGAATTTATTTTAAATCTAATCACTAAGTGATTCTTTGACACCCCAAGCCTGAATCTCGCTTTATAATTAGGGTCGGGAGTTATTTCAATGCTAAAAATTTAACTTCGCCAATTGATATTCTTGACAATACCCCAATTCTTGAGTCTCTCTTTATGATCGGGTTTGGGACTTAAACTTGACAAGTCCCCATCATGCGTTTTGAGACTCATTATGTTAAGGACCCAAATCTCGACACCCGATATCCTATCGGGTTCTGAACTCGAGAGTGAACTTACACTATTCATTTTGGATAGGTCTAGTTCTTAGTGATGACTCAATCATGACTCACAATCACATTATGGGGTTAGAAAATGAGTTGGTACCTAACTTATTTACTATCAAAATTTCCAAGTGTCAAACCAAGACCGAGACCCGGTCCTGATTCCTAAACACTACGAGGTCGGGCTCTTATATGGCATTGAACCTTTTTTGTACATCAGTCTGGTGCCTGTCCACAACTCGGTGCCGACCCCCAACAAAACTTAGTTTATGCATAAAATTGGCTGAGTCCTTGGCAATGTTTTAGCTTGAAGCCTGAAAAATGATCAAACTAACATGTTGAACTAAATTCTTTCTTGTTTAATGTTGATTTATTATTAAATCCTACATTGTGATACTATGAATATGTTTCTTTCTTTATCTAATGTGTGTCAGTAGTGTAGGATATTTAAACAATGTCTGACTCGAAGGAAGACATACATGTTGAGGGATTTCCTGCTAAGGAAACATCTAAGGTAGCATTTAAGAGAAATAGGGCCAAGAAATTGAAACCAAAAAAATTTACCACACAATGAAATACAAGTATTAAGGGAATCCATTCCCATCCAAGTTTGACTCCCAAGTTGTTAATATTACTGACACCTTGGTGAGTCATTTGGATTTGGATGAGTTTTTTAAAGATACATTTTCTGAGGATCTTGTCCTAGGAGAAAAAATAATTGTAGAGTCAGGGATGTCTCATGTAGCTTCCTTTCTTGTTGCAGTGGAATGTCCTAAATTTATCTTAACAACTACACAGGCATACAACCCCACTCAAAGACAATGCATTGATGTTGCAGGCAATGTGATTATAGATTTGACTCCAACCATGATGAGACTAGTATTTGATCTCCCTCCTTATCCTAATGTCAAGATGATGACTGAGGCACAGGAACTTGAGCTATAAAATAGATATGTGGAAGGAAAATAACAAATTATCAACAAACGTTGGCTCAAGCAGGAGAAGTCAGTAAATAAGTTTCCACCCAATCCTGAGAGGTATATTTCTCCCAGGATGTAGGATATTTTATAACACTATTGGCCAGTGAATTTGGAAAATCTGAGTCCCACACTTTTGAGCATTGGATGTTTCCTTTTATCCAATTGATCTTAGAGGGAAAGCAACACTTGGATTGGGGGAAAATTATCTCAGAAAATATTCATAACAAACTCCTCCAGGTGATACAAACCAATAAATTTTACATGTCTTCTTATGTTATTTATTGTGTAGCAAGAATTGGAAGGTTTCCTAGGTAGAGCACTATAGGGTCAATGGAAGAAGGCCCAGATCAAAAGAAGTTCTGGGAACACTATGACCAATTGGAGATCAAGGAGTTAGAAAAGCACTTCAAAAGAGTGAATGATGCTTTTTTGTATGTCATAATAAATCAGCTCACAAGGGACATAGGTTTTAGATTATCCCCGAAAGCCATGGCAGTAATTCATGAGTGGGGATATAGGTTCATTCAATACCCCAAGTCAACTTATTCTAGGTTATTTGGTTTTGATGGTTATCTGTTTAAATTTCCAAGATGTTGTGGTGATAGGTGGGTTTTGATGGAATTTGCTAAGCAAGCTATAGAGGTAAATGTTGTTTTCTCTTCACAACATATGGCTGTTGTACATACTTTCCCCTTAGAGTTGGGGTTTTATTCTTGTTATTCTACAATAATGGATAAATTAGCTAAAGAGGAGTTTCAAGCTCTAAATTTTCAACAACACACTTCTAGAAATAATTTTGACCCGAAGGGAAAAATGCATGCACTTTATCCTTCTCACTTTACTCATCATATTCCTCTTCTTGAGGATTTTTGGGCTAATCTTCAGGATTAGTTTGAGGTAAGGAAAGGAGGTTATGAAAAATTGAAAATTCCTCAAATGAGGGATTCTGAGGTTAAAATTGATATTCTTGATGATACTACAAATGATGACATCACTCTTGATCCTAGGCATGATATTGACCAAGTGGACACAAAATCCATGCCACCCATCAATTGGGCAGAGAAGGAAGTGACTAAGATTACAAAAATATCACGAGTAGTGGTGAAAAGGAGCTTGATATGGATAAAACTCTTGTTGAAACAACCAAGGGCTGCGGTGACAAAGAAAAGAGGCCCTAGCAGTGAACCCTCTTCATCTACAAAGACTAAGCAATATTAGAAATTGAAGAAAGGTGTTGCAATGATAGAAGAAGCCACTAAGGAACCTCCATAGACAAAAGAATATGTTACATTACATAAAATAGATGATACTTTTCATAAAGAAAAGATTACTTATGAGGTGGCTAATATAGGTTTCACTTCGGGTTTTGGTGTTTTACCTTTGGCTATTGTTCACTCGGGTGAGGAAAATTCTATAAAAAAGTAGGTTGTTGTTCCCCCACAAGCTGGGGGAAGTGATCCTACTGTGCCATCAACTTTGGGACCACCAATTATTGGAGAGGAGGGATAGGTCAAGGTAAATGTTTAGGATATCTCCTAGAATTCAGAAAGAACACCATCCCAAGAGGAAAAAGTACCCGAATGGGAAGAATATTTAAGGAAGGTGGAAGAAGACCCGGGTGAGGAAGAAAACGAATTTGAAATTGGAAGTTTGCATAGCCAACAAGTGGAACTTAATGATTTTTTGAAAAAAGAAGAATAGGATAAGTTGATGGAGAGTGTTGAGAAACTTGATGCTAAGAAATTAGCTCAGAAAGAAGAAGAAGAATAGGAAAGGGCAGAAGACAAAGCAATAAAAAAGGTAGAAGATGAAGCCTTGGAATTGGAAAGGAAAGTTGCACAATAAAAGGTTGCAGAAGAAGATCTTTGAGCCAAATATTTAGAGCAACAAATGCTTAAATATGAAGAGAAGGCTACCAAATGGGAGGAAGAGATAAGAAAGATAGAAGAGATAAAAGCTGAGAGTGAGAGGAGGGAGCAAGAAATATTACAAAAGGAGAAGGAAGAACTTCAGAAAGTTGATTCTCAGTAAACTATTGAAACAAATTCCTCCACACCTCTAAACATTCAACAAGCCTTCACTCAACTAGCTACACCTACTTGGTTGAAACTGAATTTAAAGAAGAGGCAACAAGTATAGGACTAGCCAGTAATGTGGGAAGATATGAGGGCAACATTGATAAAGTGAAGGAAAATAATAAGGCCCATCCAGTACATTCAAATAGGCTTACTGATGAAGGAGATTTGGTATTTGAGATTGCTACCCCAATTGTTGATAAGGATGATAGAGAGTTTCAACCAGAAGATTATTAGATAAGTATTGTTAATCTTGGAAAGCACACTAGGAATCAATAGATAAATTTAATTGATATTGTTGCCACTACTACCAAGTCCAAGATAATTAAAAAAAAACAAGCTAAGGATGAGCTTAAGGCTCAAGTGAATAAAATGAAATATTTCTTGACTCATCTACTCTCGAGCAGCCCACATTGTCAGAGGTCCTCATTTTAATGAGTAGAAAAAAGGTAGATGATTTGACTGAAATGAAAAGGAAATCCACATGGTTTGATAATTGTCTTAATACCTTTAAAGCTGATATGGATAAGTTTTTAGATGAAGATTTTAAGTATTACTTCAGAGGGCTTAAATTAGTCAAATCTATAGAAGAATCTATGAATTAATGGTGGGAAGAAGGGGAGAAAATTAGGGAATATCTGGGAAAGCTTAGGGAGATTGATAATTTTTTTGATAAAAAGTTGGTTCAATCCCATATTTTGGGTGAGGAAGATTCCCAATTTATAGCAAAGTCAATTCATATCTCCGCTTTTAAGTCGCGGACTCTTGATGAACATAAGATAATCATGCTCAAGAGTTTTCATGAGATATTTGAGCACAGAGGTATCTTTGAAGAAATCATTTCAAGGTTTATTGGTAAAGCCTTACCTCTAGATCAGAGGCTTGAATCGTTGGGAGAGGTCAAGGATGCATGGGAGGAACGACTAGATGGGATGTTAAAGGAGGGGGATATTGATGATTCTCCACTTGTGAATAGGTTTTTGGAGTTGAGATGTGATTTGTGGTGGGCAAGCAGGGATGTTGGTCAAATGAAAGTAATTACAGATACAGTTGAAAGGAAATTTAATGCATCTAAATTTAAAATTGATTGCATTGATGGTCCATATGATGAAACACTAAAAACAAGTCTTTGATAATTATGATGAGTACCTTGAGACCCAACATGAAGGTGATAAATAAAATAAATTGTTTTAATTAGTTGGTGGGCAACAATATCTTTTTGGAAAAAAATTTGAGTAAAGGGATGGTTGGACAGAAAAACTGCCAGTCAGGAACGATTTATGGTAATGGATAGTGATCTGAATGAAGACTTGGAGTCATAATTTTGGTTGAAGGAGAAGTTGGCATATCTATTCAGCTACAACGATTACAACAGACTGGAGTTATCTGAATGTCGCTACAATTGTGGGTCTAAATTTTTGATGAGATGAATTGGTGTTGAAAAGGTCTATATGCAGAATTTCTCTTTAAAATTAATAAGGTTGACTAATTGAAGTCAAGATTGGCTACCTAAAGAGAGATCTAGGATACTTTTATAGTTTTTAAGTTTTACAATTTTCTTATGCAAGGATACTTAGATATTTTTATAAGTTTCAATACAGTTTATGTTGTTTCTAGAATGATTTTTAATGGTAATATTGATGAACAATGGTCATTCATATGCCAGTGAATGTTATGCATAAATGTCTCTTATTTGATGAAAATCAATACAATATTTTGAATTTAAGACTATTTCATTGAGTTAACTTTGAATGCAATTTCTTTATGTTTATTCATCTATGAATCTTAGTAATGAGTTGGTGATGTGTTCTTGTTTGATTTTGAAGTTATGTGATGATGAATGATTGTATGTATTCAATTTTCACTATGAATGAATGCAATGGTGTAGAGTATTCTGCGGATTGTATCATTCTATGGTTTAGTTGTTTGAAGGAAAAACTCATTATGAAGTTTATATGTCTGAATTAAAAGAAATTTACATTTATGTTTTGTTGTCCTGAGCTCTGTTCTATCTTTTTGATGTTTATTTATACCCTCCAAATGTTAGATTAATTTTTTTTATGCAGTTTGTACCCTTTACCAGTAGGCCCATTGAACATTACAGTTGCATAGGCCACTAAATAACATCATCATAGTTGAGAACCAACTATAGAGACCTTGGAAGATAGGTGGCTATAGATTATTTATCGTTTTTAGGAGAAATAGAGTAGAAATATTCCATTTTAATGTTGTTGTATTAAATTGACCATTAACAAGTATTTATTTGCTATAATGTTGTTTTTAGAGCTTGGAGCAATCATCATTCCCCAAATACTGATAAAAGTGGAAGAATGACACAAAAAGAGTGAAAATAAAGAAAACTCCTTTCGGGTCAACATGAAAGAGACCTAAATGTCTTGACACCTTGCGTCATCCCAAAAAGGAAAACATAAGACAGAAAAAGATAAAGGAAAACTTTTGAGTCAACATGGAAGAGACTAAATGTCTCAATGCCTTGCATCATCCCCGAAAGGAAAAAACAAGACAAAAGATAAAAGATAAAGAAAATATTTTAGATCAAAATGGAAGAGACCTAAATGTCTTGATGCCTTATGTCATCCCAAAAATGAAAACACAATACAAATGATAAATATAAAATTCTTACGACATAGAAAAGAATGTAGATACATATAGAAGAATGGACGAAAAGAGAGATACATCAAACGAAACATCGCATGGGATAACATTACACACATACAATCACATAAAGAAACATGAAAAAGTAAAAGACTAGTGAGGTACTGTGATCCCTTAAATGTCTATCATATTCTAAAATGCAAAACAACTATTATGCACTAATGGAAGAGCACAAAAGATACACCTCAAGATTAGCCTAAGGAATGATAACACAAAGAAAGATAGAAAAATAATGATTGTAAATGATTATACCTTCTTTATCATTGAATCCCTTGGTTGTCCCTTGATGTTTGGAAGCTTGTGTTCTCCTTGGATGGCTATGGAAATGGTGTATGCAAGATGAGCAATGTGATAAATGCAAGCACTAATGGCTAAATGGCTTGGTTAAATGGCTAATATGATGCTTGCAAATTGAGTTAGCAATTTGGTAGCATAAGGGTGCAAATGGCTAAGTGTTCTACAAAATGGAAAGAGTTTGGTATCAAATGCATGAGGTCCCTAAATGAGAAAAAAAAAGGGGGTATTTATAGAGGGATTTCAATTCTCTAGAGAATTCAATGGTTGAGATTAAACCAACAAGTCCAAGATGGAGGGCTATGGTGAGTTGAGGACTCACAAGCCCTCACATCTTGACATGTGGAATGTGAGATGGCTTAGGATGAGATGATGTGGAAGTGAGGTGGAAGGAAGGTAAAGTACCTTGTAGGTACCTTGATGTGACCACTCAATGATCACATGAGGAAGAAGAAATTCCTTGGAGGAATAAAAGTGAATTTAAAATTCACAATGATTGGAAGAATCTAGTGGATAAGAAAAGGTTCCCAAAAAGGTGGGAATTTTCCACATGTGAGTTATTTGAAAAATCAAATGTTCTAGAAGTATTTGACAAATGTGAAGTGACAAGTCAAAGGTTATAGAATTTGCATGGGGAAGAGAACATTCCTTGGAGGAATAAAAGTGAATTAAAAATTCACATGGGAAAGAGAGGAGCCTAGGGTGAATAAAAAGGAATTAAAAATTCCTTGGGGAATGAGGACAGTTGACCAAGTTATTGATTAGGCTTAACTAATCAGTAATTAAAAGATGATTAGTGACTAACGAGGATTAGAAGCCAACTTGAAAAAGTTGGAGGATGCGACACATCCTAATCAAGGATTATGTATGTGCACATCCTTGATGAAGAGATTAGGAGGTGGGTTAGGATTAAGTGAAAGTGATGTGACATGTGAAGAATTAAATAAATATCATATTTATTTAATTCATTTGTTGAGAGGGGAATAAAGGTAAGGTATTTAACTATTAATTAAATACCTTAGGGATTTAGAAGAATTAAGGGTATTAATTAAATAATAGTGATATTAATTAATTAATGGAAATAAGAGGATATTAGATGAAAAGGGATAAATTTGGACAAATGCAAGTGTCCAAATTTAGGTGTCTATAGGTACATGTGAGACAAGTAAGGCACATGTGAGTCAACCTAGAGTAGGTCGTTCACATCTGAATCTCGATCTGTATAAATTAAAGGCGGACAACTAGCCAAAGGGACAACAATAGATACCAAAACTAGGACAAGGCTAACTAACCCATGCCCCCACTAAGTGCAAGAAAAGGATGAGCTGAGATAGGTGATGGTATGCCGCTCCTTGCAAAAAGAAAATTATTTGCAATGAATGTAAAACATGCAATAGTGATCATCCTATGATCTTACAGCTATTGCATGGCAAGGAGCAGCAACTATTGTTATTGATTATAATGTGTAGACAAAGTATCAATTGTATGCATATCTAATGAAATATTTTCACATGTAGTATCTATTAGTTTAGGATGCACCAAAGTTAAACTTGTCTTGGAAGAATATTTTGTAAGGTTGTTGATATTAAGTGAAGGATTTTTTGATGCTTTTATTTCTATTAAAAGACAATATAACCAAGACCACAAGTTGTTTCTTGCATGTTAGGTTCTATACAGACACAGATTCCTTTTTCTCTAGCACCACATCCTTTTCCACTATACCCAAGTTGTTTCCTAAGTTCATAACCTCTTCCATAAAAAAAATTCATGTCTTTCGGATTCGGTGGTTGTTGATGATTAGCTTTATCAAGTTTTATCGTGTATGTTTTCTTATCTTCTAAAGTTATTGAGGTGGATGCTTTTGAATTTTGTGCTGACATTACAACTTTTTATTTTCCCTTGTCAGCCTCTTTGTTTATGATCTTGTATTTTCCCATGAATGTAGGTATGAAATCAAAGGAACTTGAAGAATCTTCCAATAATTTTGTGACTTATTCAATATTCTTTTATTTTTCTTTCTCAACAAGCAAAAAACCTTCAAGTTCAGTGATAGCCTTGATTGTATACACCTTGTTATATATGAGCAATGGTATTGTAACTTGGTTTTTGCAAAATATTATCATCTAGTTTCCTTTTAGGTGTTTCTAAGATGAGCACGGGTTTATTTTGAACTTGTGGTTTCTTTTTAGGGTGGATGAATGATAGGTTAAGGCTTAAGTGGTTCAATAATTAGAGGACTTGAAGGAGTTATAATGTTCATAACCTCAACACACTTGTCCTTATTTTCATGATTTCTTAGCAAAGGGGAGTCTAATGTCACTTCATCATCTTCATCTAAGGAAGTTGAACATCACTATTGTTCGAAATACATGTTTCAATGTTATCATTTTCTTCCACCATGATATCTTCTTTAGTAGGAGAGCTTTTAGGATAGCGACAAACTAGATATTCATGAAATTCAATGTTTGGTTATTCTAAAATGTCCTCATCAAAAGTAAGGGATTTATTAATGGTTAGATTTTCTTACTTATCAAGGATGGTATTCTATTGTTCAATAATGTTTTTCCTAGGGGAAGAGAGGAAAATAGGACTCTCACAACTCTCATCAACTAGATCTTCTAACACAAAAAGAGGTCTTTGTCATAAATAAGAGAGATATTAGGAGGTTGAATTTGATTGTTATGATTGCCTATGATTTCATCCTTTTTCTCTAAGGTCTCATTCTCTTGTGTCATAGTATCTACCCTAGTAAGGGAGATTTTAAGATGTTCATCACATTTCATGGTTATATTTTGTAAAGTACCTTCATCACAAATAGGGGAGGCCTCAAGAGAAGAATAACTATGAGTTTTATTTTTACTAATGATTGGAATTTTTTATTCAAATAGATATTCCCAAATGGTAGGGGTATTCGAAAAGGGAGAAACAAGATTCTCATGATTTTCAATGAGTGTGTCTTCTAACACCAAGTTATCTTCTTTACATCTAGGAGGGATGTTAGGAGAAGAACAAGTTTTATTATCATGGTTATCTATAAATACATACCCATGTCCTATAATGTCATCCCAAGAGGGATAGTTAGGATTGACATAGCTCTCAATAATTGGATTCTTAACACCAAGATATCCTCCTCATAAATGTGATTTTCATGATCATTCATGATTGTATCCTCTTTCATGAATGGAGACTGGGTAAATTAGTGTCAATGATCTCATCATCTTGTGTCATAATATCTTCCCAAGGTGGAGGAGGAGGAGAAGGAAAAATAAGACTTTCATGATTCTCCATGATTTCATAGTCTTTCACCAAGATACCTTTATCACTAATAGGAGAGGTGTCGAGATCTAAGAACAACTATGACTATCATGATTGTTTATGCTTTCATCTTCTTCTATCAAATAATTCCCACAAATAGGAGAGATATGAGGGATTGTGTCAACATTTTCACTCTCTTGAACTAAGAGACTCTCATAACTAGGAAATGTTTTAAATGAATGACTAGCATGCTTATTGATGAACTTTTTATTTACGAAATTGGAAAAGATAGATACTAATATTTGTGAAAAGTAATCTATAAAAACTAAAAATGGAAAGAGACAAAGCAATTTACTGATTACACAATGCAATAGACTGAAAATTAAATGTTTTAAATGCAATTTTGAATTTTGACAATGGACTAAATGAAGAAAATTAAGCTATATGTAATGAATTTGATGAAACAAAAAATTAATAGCAGCAAACAAAAGTATAAAATAGAGATTCCAATTTCTAGAAAATTTAGATAAACATCTGATTAGGGACTCATTCCCCTTTAGTTGTGAATGGGTCCTAGATGAGGATTTTTGAAATGCTTTTATTGATTTTTTAAGTGTTTTTAAGTGAATTTTAGATGCTAGAAAATACAAATTCAACCTAATCAGGGACTCATTCACCCCAAGTGATGAATGTTTCCTAGATTAGGGTTTCTTAAAACTATTTTTGAATGATTGTTAAGATTTTTGCAATGTATCTCAATTTCAGGTCTGTAACAGTGGCCTTCAATCTTAAATTTTCAAGAAATTCAATATGAAATGCAAGTTGGAAAGGTAATGAAATGGTGAATGCAAAGACCTAATTTGAAATGTAATTTTTTTTTAATTTTCAAATGTAATTTTATGACATCTAAATCATATGCAATATGACTAATTCTTTTTCGTATTTTTCAAATTTAAAGGATGCAAAATAATGTAATTCTAAACCCTAAATGAGATGCAGATTTGAATGCAAATTAAGAAACCCTAAATGAGATCTAACGTAATGAAAATTAAATTCCAATGAATATAATATCTGACCTAGGATGCAAGGAAAGACTACAAAATCATAAAACTACAATATTCAATAGGTCAGGTTCACTAATATGATTATGAGGGAAAATCGGTAGGGTTTGCATCAAAATGAATTGATCAAGGTGATGACCCATTAATTATCACCATAAAACATGCAATTATGTGTATGATATAATGCAAATAAAAATAAAAAATCAATCCTAACTATTATAGCAACAGTGAGAGAAGTTTTGAGAGGCTAGAATGGTGTGTACCTTGCTATAGAAGGCTATTTTTAGGCCACACAGGACTCATTTTCCTATACTAGAGAATGGATCCCTATTAGGGTTCTAAAAATTGGGATTTGGGCTCTATTCTTCAAGATCTGCACTCTCAACTCCTTGGTGATCAGCTCTCACAAACCTGAAATAAACTCTGTAGCCTTTTTTTTGTGTTCTTGCAATATAGGTGTCCAGTTTGCAACTTGACAACTTTGAAAATTTATGCTCCAATCTTGTTCTCCACTTGATCTTCAACCTATAAATCTACAAACACACATTCAAGAGGAGAAAAACTTGTTGATTTTTAGAGGATAGGGGTTTTCCTTAGTCAAACCCCTTTGGTGAAACAATGAAATAGAAGCATGAATCATGAAACATGAAACAATGATACCTTGGAAGTTGTCTTGGAATGTAAATCTGCAAACTAGCATGAAGTGGACATGAAGAATGTAGATTTAGATCTTCAATTGCATATGAATCATTGCTTGAAATGGGTCTTCAATGCTACATCAAAATTCTTATCTCGACAACACACTTGAATACATTATTCCTTTGACATGGTGATATAATCTTGAATTTCTACAATAAACTCTTGATAATATACCTTTGAATTCCTTTGAAATGATCTTGAAGTGCACTATAATTCTCTTGTGAATGTATGCTTATTTTTACTTTAAATTGCTATGTGAAAGTATGTAAATTAACCTTGTATTTATACTAAATCTAAGAATTAACCCTGAAATTCAAATAATCCAAGTTGACATCAGATCTAGAATAGAAAATTATTAAAATCTTGCCAAGAAAAAATTCAAAAAGGGGTGTCCTAAGTGAGGAGGTCCCATTCACCACCTTAGGAAAATGGGTCCTAGCTCAAATTTCTAGGACCATGCTTCGAGGGATGAAATAACATCAAAATCCATCTCAAATATGCCAAGAAATGGGTGTCCTATGTGAGCAGGAATCAATCACTAGTAAAGGAAAATGGGTCCTAGCACATATTTCAAGGACACCAGTTATTCCAAGTTAAATTTCATGTATTATCATTAATGGGTGTCAAGATATATCTTTGAAAAATGCAATTAATAAGGCTTAGATTTGAATTAAAGGGGCCTATTAGGCTCAATTAATTAATGAAACCATAGATAAGTGTGAAAATGTAATACAACACTTTACAACACCCTAAATAATGTACAAATTAAGTACATTTTAATAAAAAGGGCCCTAGATTCAATGTGAATGTGTACAACACATTACAACACTAAATCAAGGCATTATTAGGTTAATTTAATTATTAATTATTTCCAAATGTAGTAAAAAAGCATACTTTTTCTATTAATACAATTTTTTATATATATTAATATATAGTATGTATTTATTGTATATTAATAATACATATTGGTTTTATGTATTATTTAGTTTATAAAAATTGAACACAAATGGATATCCATTTATAACAGATATATATTATTTATTGTATAAGATTTGAAGCTTCCCCCATGCATACATATCAATATATAATACAATTTATATATTATATAATATATTATATACCTTAATAAATATATTATAGAGGGGTTTAGAATGGATAGAGGGAGAGAGAGAGACCAGAGAGGGAGAGAGAGAATGAGAAATACTTGAGAAGGAGATGGAGAGTGGGAGAGACCACAGAAAGAGGGACATGAGAGAGAGAGGAGTGGGAGACCTGAGAGGGAGTGAGAGAGAGAGAGGGAGAGGGAGGGAGTGGGAGAGACCTTAATATTAATATATAAAATATACCTTAATAGTAATAATATTAATATATAATATATATTATATTAATATATAATATATATTATATAAATATAAATATAAATATATATATATTATATAAATATAAATATATATCATAATATATAATATATACTAACATGCTATATTAATAATATTATGCTATTATTAGTAATATTATGCTATTAATAATTCATAAAGTATTTCATGAAATTTAGTTTTTTAAAAACTAAACAAAATAGATATTTGTCTATAATGGATATCCATTTTATTTTTTGAAGGTCTAGGGTTTAGTATTGTGCAAAACATTATGGATATTCATTTCAAATGGATATCCATTTAGTGAATTACATAAAAAAAAAAAAATGGGACCATTTTGAGCATTCCAATGGTCCCCACATTCTCTTTGTTGCTGATAAAAACAAAAATGGGACCGCTTTGAGCATTCCAATGGTCTCCACATTCTCTTTGTCACTAAAATCCTATGATTTATGTTCATATCAAACAAATTTCATCTTTTCGGATATCCTTTTACATATTTTTAACCTTTACAATCAGTTGTATGCTCCTTTTTGTTTGTGCAATGGGGAAAAGTAGCCACCGTAAGAGAAAAGGAAAGAGAAAACTATTAGCAAATCAAATCAAAGCATATAGAGAAAAAGATAGATAAATTCATAAGAAAAGAAGAAAAGGTATGAAAAATACTCAAGTTGAGGCTTCTTCTCCACCATTAAATGTTAATTCGAGTGAAGATGAAATAGAATTTGAAAATATTGATCATATTGAAATTGAAAATGAAAATATTGAAATTGAAAATGTTGAAATTGAAATTGAAAATACTAAGAACATTGAAAATGAAAATGCTGGAATTGATATAGAAGATGTTGAAATTGGTATTGAAAATGAAAATTCCAATAACATTGAAAATGTTGAAATTGAAAATGAAAATGTTCATAATATTGAAAATGTTAAAATTGAAAATGAAAATGTTGGAATTGTTATTGAAAATGTTGATAGCATTGAAAATATTGAAAATGAAAATGTTAATAACATTGAAAATATTGAAAATTAACCATATGTATCATCTAATTACATGAGAACCCCTAAATGATTACTTGAAAAATATGAGAACATAATAGATAATCTTGATGAAAAAAGTTCATCAAGAATGGTTCGGTTGTGGGCTACCAATATGTTCAATTAATAATTTTCCAATAAGACATTAACCAAACAATGCCAAATTTTTGTTCAATTTCTGAATTCTTACAAAATGAGACCAATATTAAGAAAATGGAAGGTTCGTGTCACCAAAAAGTTGGAAAAAAATAGTATTATTGTAAAAAAAAAATTTAATGATCTAACTTCTATTGGAAAGACTAGTAAGGAAAAAGATAAAAGAGCTACTTGTAGAGTGATCACAACCTCACTAGTAAGCCATCATTTGAGAAAGGCTCGTATAATGAGACAAACTTGTATTGATTTAAATCTAAATCATAAAACATTGAATAGAGCACTCTCAAGAAGAGGAAGACTCTATAGTCCTCTTCAAAATGATACGTGGGATTTTAGTGGGAGGCTTCCATGTGTTGATAAGAAGCTAACTGATAATCTAAAGATGAAAATTAAATAATTTTGGAACTCTCACTCTAGAGTATCACCAAATGTAAATTATTTTTTTAAGTTAAAAATTGGTAATCGAGATCGCACACCACATCCTAAACATTTCTTGGAATGTATCCAAATAATATTGTACAAACAATTTTGTGAAGCACATCCAAATTTGCAAATTTCACTAATTGATTTTGATTCTTGCAAGCCATTTTATTGTGTACCTGTTAATATTCATAATACATGTAAATACCACATTGAGTTTTCAATGTATCATGAATTATTATGTTATATTTGTTCTACTATGCATACTAACAAAATGTTGCAGGAGTGTTAAGCAATGCAGTTTCCCAAGTCGTCTAGGGACTTGTTAGATTCATTTTTATGCGTTAGAGGTGATGGTTTCTTATTTTATAGAAATCATTGTTTAAATGAAACATGTTTGCAATATGGTGGTTTATTGAATTTTGTAGCATATTTTCATGAGGGAAGAGAACATGATTTTGCTAACAAGATTATTGAGAAAAAAAGGTTTGAGACAGTCAAATACACATTAAAGACTGGAGGTGAAGGTTCTAGATGTGAGTTGGTTACAAGAGAGGTAAGTATTGTAGAGGGGCCCTATATGATCCCATAGCCTCAAACAGATTGTTTCTAAGTGCTACGGTTTCTGAGTAATAGCTCATCAAATATTGCTACCTTTTTACACTTTGGACTCTTAAGGGATATCACTACTACAATGTAGCTCAGATTTTTTTGCTATGTTTGGGTGTGAAATGGGACCATTCCTACCATAAAATCACCAATATAGATGTGTTGGAACTATTGATTTCATTGCATGAGGAGTAGAACGAAAGTTACACCCATTTGCAACTTTATGTTGTATGCATCTAACCCGTTTTCCATTAACTAAAAACTCGACACCATGGGTAAAGGCCTTAGAGATATCAAAAATAGAGAGAGGTTATTATAGAGGGGCCCCAAATGATTCCATAGCCTCAACTGAATTGTTTCTAAGTGACATGGTTTCCGAGTAATAGCTCATCAAAGATTGTTGTCTTTTTGCACTTTGGACTATTTAGGGATATCATCGGTACAATGTAGCTCAGACTATTTCAGTGTGTTTGGGTGTGAAGTTTTTAATCAATCAAAAGAATCAATGCCATAGGACTATCATAATCTACTATTTTCATCTTTATTTCCTTTTCTATGAGACCATAATTCTTTGAGGCATTTTTTCAAATAGTTCTTCTCAAAAAACAATATACAGTGATTCTCATACCATTTTCATTAATTTTAGCTTCTTTTGAAAAAAATTAGCTACCCAATTCATTACAGGAGTTCAAAAACTAAAATAATGTCAAATGTAAATTCATTCAAGAGAGCTTAAAATCATGTGTATTTTCAAATTGAGTGTTCAACATGCAACATATGGAGGTAGTCAAATTATTGAAAACTCTTTTAATCTTCCTCTTTGTTGGTACTCCTATGAAACTTTTCTTGCAGTCAAATTGGTAGTCTTAGCTCAAGTCATTTATATTATGTTGTTAATGTCTTCTAGCTTGTTCGAAGGTACCTATTTTAAGCTTTTAGCCATAGAAAAAAGGTAGTAAATTGTTTGATGAAATGCTTTGGTAGACATGTATAAAAAATGTGGTACAATAGAAAAGACATTGAGTTTTTTGAAAGTACTCTTCAAAGAAATGTGGTCTTATGGAATGCAATGTATGTGAACCTTAATATGAATGAACTCTAGCATAGATGGATTACAAATTGTAATTCATAAGTTCTATTAAAATGCAATTTCGTTAATTTATAACATGTTATTGATCATAACTTTAAACCATTCTAAAACAATTATACATTCCATTTTGAAGATTTAAAATATAAATACATGCACACAAGGAACAAATTAGATCGAATATCAATTCTTAATATTAAAATGTAGAATAATTGTGTTTGCGCATATAGAAAAAAATTTTGATGAATAGGCAACTATTTATATTAAATTAAAAAGATAAGATACATATTCACAAGAAAAGGGATGGGTGGTAAGAAGGCACACCCCGAGAGTCACATGGGCCAAGCCCAAAAAATAAAAAAGTAAATTTACATGGGCCTAGCCCGGAAGTCCTTAATAATAGAAAGAAAATAAAAGGCCATCAAGCGGCCAAAGCAGTGCCTGTAGAGCCAAGAGGATCTTTTTCGTCAAACTTTTTTCCCCATACATCAGTGGAGTCGGGAGTGACGTCGGGAGGAGGACCCCATCCATCATCATTTTCCTTTTCTTTTTCTTTATCTTCCTCGCCCTGTGGAAAGATTGCAAGTGCCAAGGACATAAAATATTATCAAAGTTCGACCAACTAGAACTACTACCAAGCCAACCAGAGTCGCCACCAGGAGTGGTATCAGAGGGCCACCTAGAGCCGCCACCATTGTTCCCTACAACACCTCCAGAGGGCCACCCCTAGCTAGTTCGAAGGGGACAAGTGAAAAAGAACTAAGGAGAGTGGGAGCCACAAAGAGAAGGAGTTTGAGAGCGAGGGTGAGAAAAGCCACTCGTCTATCGGCCCTGAGAGGGTGACTGACCGTGAGAAGAGGAGGGCGAGCCAAAAACCTAAGAAAAAATACATGGGGCATTTCCCTAGTGATCCAGGAGCACCTAGAGCTAAGCAACCTCAAGCACAACTTTTTTCACTTGAACTTGAATCTACAGAAGCACATTAGAGAAAATAATAGCTTTAGGATGTAAAGAAACATTTTTCTGCATTTGAGTATGAGTGAAAATGCAAGCATTTCTATCTTTCCATATGTTGAAGAGTATTTCCACCCTGAAAGTGTGCCAAAGTTGGGTATACTTGGTGATAAGTCTAGGTGAATCACCTAGAAAAATGATATTCTAGGAGAAGGGTATCAAAAGTATCATGGTCTTGGTTCTAAAGTCTGTAAAGTGCGAGGAAGTCCTCCCGTGGCATAATGTGCATTGTGGGTCTGTGAAAAAATTGTTGCAAATTTTGAATTCCTTTCTTATGGAATATTAGAGCCTTGAGCTAGAGAGACTTGGCCAAAGGTTGATCATTATTGGCAAAGAGAGGCGACCACCACACATTTTTTTGATTGAGAGAGAGCCCATCATGAAAGCTAGAACCAGCCTAGTGGAACCAAGGCGTAACAGCTTCTCAGTATTTCCATATGCTCTTAGCCACAAAGGTGTCCATGATTTGAACTAGTTCCTTCATGACCAAAAGGGTTTGAAATCCAATCCCCTTCCAGGAAGGTTCATTGGCAGGAAAGCTTGACTGAATATAATGCCTGAGGAGAATTTTCCAGGCTTCATCTCCAAAAAGGGCTCTAATAACCCATTTAACACACAAGTCAGTCCCTTGTCTTTGGGTGGAAAGTAGACCAAGTCCTCCAGATTCTCTAAGAAGGTAGAAAAATTCCTAGGCCACTTGGTGAAAACCTCTATGGGACTCTACAGAAGCCCACAAAAAGTCTCGAAGCAATTTTTCAAGCCTGGCATAAGTAGATTTTGAGGGAGCCCAACAAGAGGAATAGTACACATGAGTAGCTACCAGAATCTTTGAACACACTTGAAATTTTCTAGCTAGAGACAAAGGCTTGGTAATCTAGTAGGCCAACTTCTGTTCAATCCTGGAAAGAACAGCTTGCCATAATTTAGTTGGAGAAGCCTAAAAGGTGAAGGGAATGCCTAGAAATTGAAATATTTCCCTTGGCCCAATCCACTTCCATCCATAATATTGTAACCAGTGGGGGGTGGGAAATAAAGATTGCATGTAACAAAGAGTCTTGTGCCATTGAATGGTGGAACCAGAAGCCTCACAAAAGATGTCAAGGCACTCAAGAGCCATTGTAATATCACCTTCTTCCTCTAGGAGAGTGAGGAAAGAGCCATCAACGAAATGGTCATTAACAAGTTGAGATTGGGAGTTGGGAAGGGCAATTCCATGACCCCTTTGCTGAGAAATAGTGTTGGCCAAAAGATAGAAAAATCCATCAATAGCAAGCACATAAAGTGAAGGAGCAAGAGGACATCCTTGCCAAATAGAGCATAAAAGACTAAAAGAGGAAGATTGATGGCCATTAATGGTGATGCAAGCAAAGGCATCTGAGAGAAGCATTTGGATGGCCTGAATAAAATTAGGGCCAAATCCCAAAGCTTTCAGCATGGCAAGAATAAAGTCCATTCTATGCAATCATAGGCCTTAACAAAATCAATTTTGAGAAAGAGGGCTTTCTAGCTAGAGCGCCTAGCCCACTCCATTCCCTCCCAAAAAAAAATGATATTATCAAGAATAAATCTAGATTTGATAATTATAGTCTACTCTGGGCCCACAATTTGAGGAAGGAGATGGAAAATTTTCAGAGTCGGGGCCTTAGCAATGATTTTGTAGGAGACATTAAGAAGCGTGATAGGCCACCAATTGCAAATATCTTCAGGATCCCTGGGCTTAGGTATGAATTTGATATTTCCCTTGTTTATAATATTTCCCAAATTTTTTGAATGAAAAGCTTCAATATAGAATTTATGAAGGTTGTGGCCAATACAGTCACAAAGGGACTTGTAGAATTCACACGGGAAGTTGTCGAGCCCGGGGCCTTGTCGTCTTCCATAAAAAAGACGGATTCCTTCAAGTCTTCAATTATGAGTAGCTACTCACAAAAGGCTTTTTGAGTAGAGGAAATCCTATTCAATGCAACTACAATGCACCTCTACAAGGATTTTTGATGCTCCAGTGTGTAATCTTGGATAGTGAAAACTTTCTCATAGTGCCTGACAAAGGCCTAGAGAATATCAGGTACCTCAGAAAGGACTTGGATCCCATCTTTGACTTTTTTAATGCCATGAGAGGAGTGTCGGGCATGCAAGGCCAAAAAAATTCCTTAGAGGCACAGTCCCCAACTTTTAACTAGTGTAACCCGACTTTAATTTGCACACCTTTGGTAGCATAATTATCTGCAACTTACTTTTTGTTCCTTAAATATACCAACCTGACTTGCAAAGGTGGGGAGAAGGGGTTAGCTGCAAGAGCCTTGGTAGTGGAGTGCAGGTCGGTGGTCACCTCATAAGACCACCGATAGAAAATGGCCAACTGGCACCCATAAATGTAGAGAAACATAGTCATGTGAGTGATCACATCATTCCACCAATTAATCCAATTGTTGGTGAGCTAGTATGCACTCTAAATTCTAGACTCTATGAATGTGGGCCAACATGGGCTAGTGTGAAAGCAGAGATGTGTTCAAGAAGAACTACATTTTACAAGCTTGAGGCTATCTTATCTCCCATTCAATGCGAAAAGAAATAGGGAAGTGGTCAGATAGAGTGACATCCACTAATGGTGTAACCGGAAGTGAAGAGTTGTCAAACAAAAAAAAATATTGAGCCGAAATCATTGCACGATCAAGGCATTTAAAGATCCTATCAGAACCAGCTTTGAAATTGCACCAAGTGTGCCAGAGGGAATGAGAATGGTAGCAACCAATATTGGGATCAAAGAGCCCCAATTTATTACTCGTGTAAGACCACGCCTCCCTTTCACCAGTAATTCATCTAAATGGAAAAATACCATCCTTATCATACGCCATCTCAACCATATTGAAATCCTCACATAGAAGCCAAGTGGGAACTAGCAACGAGTCTACAATCCAACACCAAAGCAAGGAGTGTTTGATAGCATCATTAGAGGCATAAACATTAATAATCCCAAAAGAGTGATTATTAATATTGAGGAGAATCCAAACTAGCCAATGTGTGGGGTTGGACCCATGATCAACAACACAAGAGTGCCACCTTGGAGACAAAAGAATGACATCTCCACCACACCCAATATCATGAGCTGTAAAAAACATATGGTTGGCTGGCCAAATAGAGTGACACGCTGAAGCAAGCAAAAAGCCAAAAATTTTAACTTCTTGGAGAAAAGCACTTCAATACAATTATACTTCTGCAAATTATCCCGAACAAAATACTTTCTAGAGAGGTTTGTCTGACCTCGAACATTCCAAGAGAGGAAATTCATTGGTGAAACTCCTCCATATCATCGAAGTTTTGTTCCTCCTCATTCAGGGTGGAGAAACGATTCTGCAAAAATTCATGTGGAACTAACCCGATTTGAATAGATAGAGAAGAAATTTTCCTTTCTCCTGCAAATATTCTCCTTCTTCTAATGGCAACGAAGGACTACAAGATTTTCATTGAGCTCTTGTCACATGGGGAGAGATTTTTGGTTGTGCCATTATAACGACAGTAGGTTGAGGCGTAGCTTTCAGCCCGGGCCGTGTGACCGAATTATCACACCCTATCGAGGCCTCTTTCCCCTTTGTAGAATGGTTTGAAACAACCTTAGTAGGCTCAGGGCCTTTTGGAACCGACCTTGAGCTGCTGGATTTGTTCTTATAGTTTGTAACCGTGGTCCATTTGTCATCATCTTTGGGCTTTTCAGAGTCTCGTGGTAGAGGAGTACAACGCACTGCTAGAGGGCAGTCCTTCATCTTGTGTTCTATGGACTAAAATCTATAGCACATGTTTGAAAGATTAAAGTAAGTAACTTTCTAGGTATGCCAAAACTTTCCTATTTGAATATCAATGGACTCTTTCAAATCTTGAGAAAGATCCACTTCAACACATACCCATTTTGGGGGACGAGCCTAAAAAAATCTATCAAGCTCAATGCAAATAACCTTCCATCGAGAGGAAGAAATATGACTCAAAAATGGCACACAAGGAAAGGATAAACCTGGGAACTCAATCCAGACTAGGACTCGCAACTTGGTTTCATCTGAGACAATGAAATCCTGGGTCCACGACTGGAAAACCAACAAAGAAGACCTAAAATACTAGGGACCATGCTCCAAGATTTCCTATACATGACTAACCTCCGTAAAGCGAAAAAGAAAAAAATGCTTGGTTAAATTTTGGACCATATCAAGGTGGGCCCCATGAGGGACCTAGGCCTTACTGACCCATTCTTTGAGCACACTTTTAGGGGGAGTCCTCCCAAAAAAACACCCAACAAGGGTATGCTTTTCAAGCCATTGACAAGCAAAATAAAATTTAGGCAAAGGAAAAATGACATCAGCCAGGGAGTCAAAAGACTTACCTTGTGGAACACTTTCAAAAAAAATTTATGAGGTCATTTATTCGATGGAGGATAAATTATGTAGAGCCATCGAATCGCCAACACCAGCATGAAATTTCGGGTTAGATCCCGTTGAAGGCATATTAAAACCAAAAAACTATAGTAAATGCAGTCATACACACAGGAAAAGAAATAATTCCTACGCAAAGAGCATAGTATGATGCAAGAGGGGCCAAGAATGACCGCAGACTCAAGAAAACCCTAGCATAGCTCATACACCTTCTCCTTTCAAGGAATTTTGATTCTAATGCATATACAAATTTGGCATATATGTCTACTCAATTTTTTTTTTACAAATTGTGGCATATATGCCATCTCAAGATCTATCAAACCCTAAATATATCAATCTCTATCAAATCCTAATCCTATGTTGGATCATCAAAATCAAGCCTCCTCGAAGAAATTAGTGGCTCTAAAGTTTCCTACACAATAACAATTGAAACCAAAAATTAGATTAATTATGTTAATGGTTGACAAGATAGACTAGTAAATAGAAACTTAAATACTATAATTTAGAAATTATCAATTTAACATCAAAATGACTATATTGAACTTGTTGAAATACACAAGACAACTGAGAGGGTGGGTGAATCAGTTTTATCAAATTACTTTACTTTTGACCTTAATCAATTCCACCTTAACTCAATCTATTATTAACTATAAACATGAAATGCAAATAATAGAAAGTAAACACCAGAGACACCAGATTTACAAGGAAAACCCAATGAAGAAAAAACCACGGTGAGGATTAGCTCACAATATAGTAGTAATTCAATATTGGATAAAAATGATCACTTCCTACAATAGGACTCACTACCTACAAATAAAGAAAAGATAAATAAAGATACACCACTATAGGTTCCACACATTCACAGCTTGATCAAAAGATTGCAGACTCTATCAACTCACTACTTTCAAGAATCTAACACATCAAAGTACTGCTTCCTTGATTCACTCTTGCACACTCTTCTTTTCACATTGGTTCACTCACTTCACTTGTTTTCCACACAATTCACAACATCTTGAATTTCTTTTACACTATCTTCAACCCTAGAAGCATTATCCAAGGTCGGCTATACATCCTTCAATTTGCAAATTGAAATTAGGTTGGCTACTCAACATTCTCATGGTGGATAAGAATGAGAGAGGACCAATTACACATTTAATTAGGACCCAAACTATTGGATTTTTTTGGTATGTGGTTTTCATTGATTTCAACACTATTGGCATTAATGCATCAAAGGTTGTATATGTCGAGGATATTGAGAAAATTGTAATAAAATAAGTTGCAGGCTGTCAGTGGTGAATTGAAGTTCAGTATGTTGGCTAGCTCAATATGTTGATGATCAGAGGTTGTGGATTAAACTTTCTTTTTTCTATTATATATAGTTTATCCATGTTAAGTTTCTAATATCCACATGAAGATTTGATCGAGTTATGAGTATCTGTGTTCTGACAACTTTTTTGTTGCTTGAATTGGTGTTCCTAAAAGTGGGTGATGTAATTCTAGTAAGTTTAGTTATTGTGGATGCCTCTTAGGTGATTCATGATTCTTGTGGATGTTTTCTATATCATTCTTTATCTATGTTGAACATCCACATTGATCATTGTTCTCGTGATTGGTGATTTTCTTTTGTGTGTTCATGTTTTTCATGTTCATGGTCCACAGGGTGATTGTAGCGTGTTGTGGATCTTTGAGAAATAATTATTGAAGATGTCTCATGTTTGAGGATGTTGTTTTGGGTGCTCACTATGTTGTGGCTAACATTGGTTGATTCACATTGATAATTATTTATGTTTTGGGCTAACATTTTGTATTCATTTTATATTTTATTGAAGCTGACATGTAGATTATGTTATTCTTGGTTGCGGATATATATGAGTGATTGTTTACATCATTTTTTACATGCAATATGTGCGAAGTGCGAGTGCTATGTGTGAATAAATTTTAGATCATTTGAAGGCATAATTAAAGTGTGAAGAAGAGTGAGCAGAATAAAGAGTGTTCATGTGCTTAACCGGAACTATAATCAGGCATGAGAAAGCGTTATTTTATTAGTTCAAAAATATCTCAAATGGTTTTAATCTGAATGTGCCTATAATATAGTGTGTCTTCCTTTGGGCAGTAAGCCCTTTTGTATTTGAGAAGTGAGATCTAGGCAGTGTACCTGAATGCATGTGCATTCCCCATTTACTATACTTTTAATAGAGTATAAACTTATGTATTAACCTCCATTGTGGTTTTTCCCCTAATAGGGTTTCCACGCAAAAATCTTTGTGTTATGTGTGTTTTTTATGTGATGATGATTTTTTCTTTAATGTTTAATTATCAAATCTAAGAATGAGTTTAATAAGTATATTTTTTGTGATAATTGATTCACCCCCCCTCTCAGTTGTCTTCCCTTCGGTTTCCAACAATTGATATTAGAGCAGGTTCCTTGGTAGAATTTTAACAGCTTGAGGTGATCTGGGATGGTGACATATAAGAAGGATAGTCCGAGATTTGATGGAAAAAATTATTCTTTGTGGAAGAATTGAATGGAGTGTCATCTAAGATGCATTGGTGAGTTCCTTATTGGAACATTACAAAGAATAGATACATCATCCCATAGAATGGTCCTTCTACTACAGGTGAGATCAAAGATGCCGAATATAATATCAAGGCTAAGGAAGCATTTTTGAGTTCTCTATCTAATTTCGAGATGACAAATGTAATGGATATGAAGACTGCTTATGAGATCTGGAAAAATTTGGAAACTTTGTATGAAGGCGATGCTCATGTGAAGATTGCTAAGTTGTAGAGTCTAAAAGGGAAATATGAAACATTGAAAATGGGTGAAGATGAGAACATCACTGCTTTTATGCAGAGAGTGAATGAACTTGTGTGTAATATTAGATGTGCTAGTGGAACATTGAAGGAACCAGAGATTGTTTCTAAAGTGCTCAGATCCTTTCCTACTGCATACAAACACAAAGTTTCTACTATTGAGGAGATCCATACTTTGACAAATGTAACTAGAGACATGTTGATTGGTAAGCTTGCTACTTTTGAGTTAAGTGAGTTTGGTGATGCTCTTCTTGAGATAAAATCTGCATTCAAAGCTACTACCTCTGGAAAAGATAAGCAGACATATGATTCGGGAGAATAGAAACTTGTTCAAGCATGAGCAGGAAATGAGAGAGATTGAAGAAGAAGAGAGAAAAATAGATGAGATAGAAGCATTTCTTGTCAAAAGGGTACCTATAGGAGAAGGTAATTATAAAGGGAAATTTCCTCTTAAATATTTTTCTTGCAATAAGATAGGTCATTTTTCCTCAAGGTGTCCATAAAGAGTTCCTAAGCCAAGATCTAACAAGCCTAGATTCCAAAGAAAGTGTTATTTTGTTGTTGATGAAGGTGTGACAAATGATGAATTTGATAAAGGAAATGCAAGTGAGGATGAGTTTTTATTTATTTATAACAAGGAAAGTAATCTTGTACCTACTGAATCTAGTAGTTGCATGAATGTGGAGAAAGCTCTAGCTGCCAAAGTTGATGAAAAAGATGAATGGGTGATTGACAGTGGATGCTCTCATCACATGATAGGTTATAAAAGTAAATTTATGAGTCTTGAAAAGTATGATTGTGGTGTTGTAAGATTTGGTGATGACAAAGTTGGTGTAATCTATGGCAGAGGATCCATTTCTTTTGATGGTAAGCATAATACTGATGATATTTTATATGTGGAAGGTTTGAAACATAATATTTTAAGTGTTGGAAAAATGGTTGAGAAGGGATACAATCTTCAATTCAAGGATGGAAAATGTAGAATATCAGGGAGTTTTGGAAATATGATTGCATCAGGTACAAAAACAAAAGGTAATATCTTTCACCTGAGTGTTGCTAGTAAAAAATTTTTGATTGCTCAAGTTGATGAAAGTTTGTTGTGGCACAAGAGATTGTGTCCTATAAACTTTGACAATATTATCAATATAAGTTCTACTCAGGTTGTGAGAGATCTTCCTAAGTTGGTAAAGCCTACTAATACCATATGAAAGGAATTTCAATTAGGGAAGCAAACTAGAGTTTCATTCCAGAGAAAACAACATTGTTCAAATGAAGTATTGGAGATTGTGCATACTGATCTGTGTGGTCCCTTTAGAGTCATAAGTTGACAAGGAGACATTTATTTCATGTTACTCATTGATGATTATTCTAGATTGATGTGGGTTGCTTTCTTAAGGAAAAAATCTGAAGATCTAGAGAAATTAAAGATTTTTCAGGCTAAGGTTGAGACAAAGATAGGTCTAAAGATTAAAAGTTTGAGATTAGATAGAGGTGGTGAATTCATTTTTGGTGTGTTTGATTCCTTTTGTGAAGAACATGGGATAAATAGACAATTATCTACCCTACGGACCCCTCTCAACAAAATGGTGTTGTGGAAAGGAAGAACATGACAATTCTAGATGTTCCTAGGACTATCATGCTGGAAGGAAATGTCCCACATATCTATTGGAGAGAAGCTATGAGTTGTTTTTTATACTCTCAACTGAGTATATGTCAAAGGTGATACTAGTAAGACCCCTTATGAGCTATGGTTTGGTCATAAGCCTACTGCTAGATACTTCAAAAAAATTGTGAGTAAATGCTATATCAAAAGAGATGAAGATATAGGAAAGTTTGATGCTAGGATTGACGAATGAATCTTTCTTGGTTACTCTACTAAAACTAAAGCCTACTGGTGTTTCAACAAGAGATTGAGGAAAGTAGTTGAAAGTGCGAATGTCAAGGTTGATGAAGATACAGTTAGACCATTCAGAACCTATGGATATGATTCAGATGATCAAAATGCTAGCTTAGTTCAGACTCAGAATCAAGTGTAGATCATTCTGATGAATCGAGAAAGCCAAGAGGGAGGAACTAGTGGAAGTGCAGAAGAGAGATCACAAGAGCCTAAAGTTTAGGAACATCCTAAGACTCCAAGGTATGTAAGATTGAATCATTCAGAAGATCATATTATAGGTGATAAGAACAAAGGTGTTCAAACTAGGAGAGGAATTACAGAAGAATATTGTTTGATATCAAAGACTAAGCCAAATAGTGTAAATGAAGTATGCAAAGATAAACATTGGATGGAAGCAATGAAAGAAGAGCTACTAAAAATTGAGAAGAATGATGCATAGATACTTGTTCCTAGACCTAAGGACAAAAATGTAACTAGAGCTAAATGGGTCTTTCAAAACAAAACTAAATGAGCAAGGTGAAGTTGTTAGAAACAAAGCGAGATTGGCGTGTAAAGGATACTCTCATATGGAAGGAATTGAATTTGAAGAAACTTTTTTCCATGTTGCTAGGATTGAAGCTATGAGACTATTTCTTGTGTATGCTTCTTACAAAAACTTCAAGGTTTGTCAGATGGATGTTAAGTCAACATTTCTAAATGGTGAACTGGAAGAAGTGTATATTGAGCAACCTGATAGATTTCAATTGACTAATTAGGGAGATATGGTTCATCAATTGAAGAAAACATTATATGGATTTAAGCAAGCCCCAAGAGCATGGTATGCCAAATTGGATAAGTATTTGTTGAAGCTTGGATTTAACAAAGGTACTACTGATAGTAATTTGTATTTCAAGATTAATCATGATAAAGATTTGATTGTTGAAGTCTTTGTTGATGATATCATTTTTGGAGGAGATGATAGTTTGTGCATGAATTTTTCTGATGAGATGCAAAGTGAGTTTGAGATGTCTATGACTAACGAAATTAAATTCATTTTGGGATTGCAAATTACTTAGTTAGATAAAGGGATTTTTATATCTTAGTCCAAGTATGTAAAATAACTACTAAATAATTTTGGTATGGAAGATTTAGAGCTATTTGGTACACCTATGGTGACTGGATGTAATTTGACACAAGATGATGAGTCTCCTAAGACAAATCAGACTAGATACAAATCCATGATTGGTGGATTATTGTATTTGACTCAAACTAGACCTGATATCATGAATGTTGTATGCATTGTTGCAAGATTTCAAGATGATCCTAAGGAATCTCATATGACTATTGTGAAGAGGATTTTTAGATACTTGAAGGGGACAGTTGATTTTGGCCTATGGTATCCTAAAAAATATGATTTTACTTTGAGTGCTTTTACTAATGTTGATTGGGTAGGAGATATGAATGAAAAAAAGAGTACCAGTGGTAGTAATTTTTTCTTGGGAAAGAATATAATTTCATGGTTAAGTAAGAAGCGGAATGCCATTTCCTTATTTACTACAGACGCAAAATACATTTTTCCTACTAACAATTGTACTCAAGTATTATGGATGAAGTAGATGTTGAAAGATATCAGAGTTGTGTATGATGAACCTATTGCTATATTCCGTGATAATTCAAGTGCTATTAACATTTCTAAGAATCTAGTGCTGCATTAAAAAACCAAGCATATATCTATCAAGTTTCACTTTTTGAGAGAGAAGGTGAGTGAGAAGGAAGTCAGATTTGAGTATGTGCCTACTAAGGAACAAATTGCAGATATCTTTACCAAGCCCTTGCCTAAGGATACTTTTGATTATCTCAGAGGGAACCTAGGGGTGATTACCCCTCCTAATCAGAACTAAGGTGCATTAACTTGCATCAGTCCATGTATTTCACAGTCATATCTTGATCCGGATTGATGTTATGGTGACTGCTACTCAGGGGGAGTAGTCAGATGTGCATAAATGTGGTTCAAATCTTGTCTAGAGAAAAATAAAAATTATCTTTGTCATTGATGTCAAAGGGGGAGAAGAGTCATGTGAAAAACTATGAATTATTTTGGGAGAAGAGTCAAAACCTAAGGGGGAGCAAGTGTTAAGAGAAAATTATGTTGATGGTGTTTTTTTCACATCATGTGTTGCCATCAATGCCAAAGGGGGAGATTGTTAAATTTTTCTACTATGTGGTTGTCATTGATGTCAACACTATTGGCATTAATGCATCAGAGGTTGTATATGTCAAGGCTATTGAGAAAATTTTAATAAAATAAGTTACAAGTTGTCAGTGGTGAAGTGAAGTTCAGTATGTTGGCTAGCTTGGTATGTTGATGATCAGAGGTTGTGGATTAAAGGGTTTATTTTTTAGTATATCTAGTTTATCCACGTTAAGTTTTTTAGATCTGCATAAAGATTTGATTGAGTTATGAGTATCTGTGTTCTGACAGTTTTTATGTTGCTTTAGTTGGTGTTCCTGAAAGTGGGTGATGTAATTCTAGTAAGTTCAGTTGTTGTGGATGCTTCTCTAGTGATTCATGATGCTTGTGGATGTTTTCTAGATTGTGCTTTATTTGTGCTATACGTCTACATTGATCATTGTGCTTGTGATTGGTGATTTTCTTTTGCATGTTCATAGCCCACAAGGTCATTGTAGCGTGTTGTGAATCTTTGAGGAATAATTATTGAATATGTTTCTTGTTCGAGGATGTTGTTTTGGGTCCTCACTATGTTTTGGCCAACATTGATTGATTCACATTGATAATTATTTATCTTTTGGGATGATAGTTTGTATTCATTTTATATTTTATTGAAGTCAACATGTAGATGATGTTATTCTTGGTTGCAGATATATATGAGTGATTGTTTACATCATTTTTTACATGTGAGATGTGTGAAGTGTGAGTTCTATGTGTGAATAAAGTTCATATATTTTGAAGGAAAAAGTAAAGTGTGAAGAAGAGTGAGAAGAAGAAAGAGTGTTCATGTGCTTAACCAAAACTGTAATAAAGCATGAGTAGATGCTATTTTCTCAGTTCAAAATCTCTCAGATGGATTTAATCTGAATGTGACTATAAGACAGTGTGTCTTCCTTTGGGCAGTAAGCCTTTTTATATTTGAGCAGTGAGCTCTAGGTAGTGTGCCTGAATGCATGTGCATTCCCAATTTACTATAATTTTAAAAGAGTATAAACTTGTGGATTAACCTCCACTGTGGTTTTTCCCCTAACATAGTTTCCATGCAAAAATCTTGGTGTTATGTCTGTTTCTAATGTGGTGATGGTTTTTTCTTTCACGTTTAATTATCAAATCTGAGAATAAGTTTAATAAGTATAATTTATGTGACAACTGATTCAAATCCCCCTCTCAGTTGTTTTCCCTTGTTTTTCCAACACAAACAACATCTTGGATCAATCACATGCTTCCTTAATTTGATACAAAATTTATATGTAACATGCTGACACCAAGTCGACCAAACCTAATGAGAACACCAATGATCTTTAAAGTACGCACATCTCCAGCAAGATGATCACACATGGATCACCCAACATGCTTTACTAGACACTTAAACAAATCTAAGAAGCCTTCAGGCACATTTATAGAAACTATAACAATCTTCATCCATAGAACATTCTTCAACAATCCAACCAGACTAAGCAACAACACACAAGAGCTCTAGAGCAAGTCTTCCAGAGCATCAAACCACAAGCACATTTTCCAGAACACTGAGAAAATCAATTTCAACCATCTTCCAGATGCACAAGATCTAAACCAAAAAATCAAAAGACTGGATGGAAAAAATATTTCTCCCATCCCATTAACAAATAGTTCTACCAAATTGGTGCACACACCGCTGAACATATCTTTCATTCTCCATCCATCTAGAAGCTAAAAATTAGAATATATTATCCATTGAGTCTCATGAAAACTAATACAGATCCACATAGGTATAGGATCAACAAATAAGAAATGTAGAGCACAAAAATAGAGCACACTTAGAACACACACACTACATAGTCTTCATTATTTTTTAATTTTCTCAAAAGCACTTGGCAACAAAATAAATGCAACTCCATAAATATAGCTCGATGTACTCTAAAAATTTATACTGTATCTCAAATATACAAGTACCACCTGCAATCACTCTAAACTGTGTTGACATTAATGATAACATTAATGACAACACCACCAAACAAATCCATACTTGTAACAATCTCGCCCTTTGTCATTGATGGCAACACATGACATGAAAAACCATCAAAGATAGCATACACATTCTCCTACTTCTTCTACCTTACAAGACTCTCTCCCCCTTTTCAAAATTTTCACATGACTTTCTCTCCCCCTTCGACATCAATGGCAAAGGAAAGGTTTTGCATGAAACACTTGCCATATAAAGATTTGATCACTTCCCCTTAGGAGTACATCACATACTGCAACAATGAAACTCTCTACTCCCCCTAAGGAGTAGACCATAATCATTGGTCTAAATAAAAAAATAATTTGTGAATCCACTGGACTGATGCACCTCCATGTGCACTTAATTCAAGGAAGGAGGGGCAGTAACCCCTAGCTTCCCCCTGAGATACTCAAAAGTATTCTTCAAAAGGGCTTTAGTAAATTGTCAGCAATTTGTTCCTTGGTACACACATATTTAAGTCTGAATTCATTCTACAACACCTTCTCCCTCAAGAAGTGATACCTAATAAATATATTCTTTGTCCTAGAATGCATTAGAGGATTCTTTGAAAATTTTATTGCACTTGCATTATCACAAAAGATAGAGATAGGCTCATCACACATCACACCTATGTCCTTAAAATTTTGCTTCATCCAAAGTACCTTTGTAAAATAGGATGCTACTGCAATATACTCAACTTCTATAGTGGATAAGGAAACTAAATCATGTTTCTTACTCAACCATGAGGCCAATATTCCTCCAAGGAAGAATGCACCACCACTTGTACTCTTTTGGTCATCCACACAACCAGCCCAATCTGCATCAGTGTAGGCATTCAATGTGAAATTAGTATCCTTAGGATACCATAGCCCATAATATGGAGTTCCCTTTAGGTATCTGAATATCCTCTTCACGGATGTAACATGCGCGTCTTTAGGTTTTTCTTGAAATATTGCAACCAAACATACTACACGCATGATATATGGTCTAGTAGCAATAAGATATAGCAGTCCACCAATCATAGATTTATACATGATCTGATCAACTTTAGAAGATTCATCATCCTTACTTAGCTTACATCTATTTACCATAGGGGTACATACCAATTTGGAGTCATCCATTCCAAACTTCTTCAAAAATTCCTTAACATACTTAGATTGTGAAATGAATATCCCCTTATCAATTTGATTCACTTGAAGACCAAGGAAGAAATTCAACTCAAAAATCATAGACTTATCAAACTCTTTTTGCATCTCCTCTACAAATTTCTTACACATACCTTCATTTCCACCAAAGATAATATCATCCACATATACCACAACTATCAACATTTTTTTTCTCTCAAAATTGAAGTAAAGATTGCTATCTGTAGACCCTCTATTGAATCCTTGCTATGTAAAGTATCTATCCAACCTTGCATACCATGCTTTGGGAGCCTATTTAAGTCCATATAGTGCCTTTTTGAGCTTGCAGACCATGTCTGATTTTTCTGAAAATTGAAATCCTTCTGGTTGTTCCATGTATACTTCTTCCAATTCTCCATTTACAAATACAGACTTGACATCCATCTAGTACACATTGAAATCTTTATGAGCTCAAAATTTCAAGAATGTTAAGAAGATGTATCTCAAATTCACTGGTATAACCTTGGTTCTGACACAAAGAAGATCAATATTGCATAAGTGTTACTTCATGCTTGTACCTTTGTACCACTAGGTGATTGTGAGAGAGGTGTGGTAGTTTCGTGTACCACCATACCATGGGAGCCTTGTAATTGTCTAGCAGTAGTGGGGTTACCAACATATCGTGAGACTCTTCTTGTTGTCTAGTGGTAGCGTGGTTACTGCCATATCATGGGAGCCTCTCAGCCCGCTAGCAGTGGTGTGGTGTATACTACCATACCACGGAAGCCTTCAACTTGTTTAGCGATAGTGCAGTGTATACCATGGGTGAATCAGTACGAACTTGGTTGACTGATGAGGTGTACACCAAATAGTGGAGGATGATTGTTGACTTGGAGATGGCCATTCGATGAGTAGGAAGTTTGATAGTTTCTCAACAAAGGAAACTAAACTGAACCATTTGTATAGAGAACGAATCGATCATGATTGTTGCTATACATTGTAGCATATTGTAACTATTATGGGTTGAATGGTTGGATGATTGAATGATCAGTGGGGTTATTCATTGTATGCTACAATATGCATTGTAATAGTGAGACATAATGAAGTGTGATCATAATTTTTGTGTACAAGGTTGAATAGGGAAATGTTTCTGCTATGTGATTTATTATCTAGAAGGAGAGTCTGTAACTTGTATGTAATTCGATTACTATAATATAAGAGGTTTTTCTTTGATGTGGTGGGTTTTTCTCCCATAATGGTTTTCCCATGTAAATTTGGTGTTCATTTGTGTATGTGTATATTTATTTGTTATGCTATTTCTTCCATGTGCATCTTAATGAACTATAATTATGAAAGCAAAGACATATTTGCATTCTTCTCTAATTTTTGACATTAGGAGAGTTTGTTCCACACCTTTAATTTTCCTAATAAGTGGTATTAGAGCCTGACCATTTGTGTTATCCTTGTGGGTAGGTTGGGTTTTTTGTGTCAATCCTGTTTGGTGGGAGCTTTGAAGAAGTCTGGTAATTGTCAAATTATAGATTGAGATGGCAATGGCAAGTACATCAAGAAATATTTAAATTGAGAAATTCAATGGGAGAAATTTTGAGTTGTGGAAACTCAAAATGGAGGATTTGTTGGTTGATCATGATCTTTGGGTTGTTGTGTCTGGAATGAAACCTTCAAGCATGAAGCAAGAAGAATGGGAACTAGCAGATCAAAAATCAAAGGGGTTGATAAGGCTCTACTTGGTAGACTTTATTCTTCTAAATGTTCATGAAGATAAGACTACATCTTCTTTATGGAAAAGACTGGGAGATATTTATCAAGGCAAGTCCTTGGTGAATAAGTTTTTCTTAAAGAAGTTGTACTCTTTGAAAATGAAGGAAGGAGCGTCTATTGCTGATCACTTAAATGATTTTAAAATGTTGATTTCTCAGTTAGCATCTATGGGTTTGAATATTGATGATGAAGATCATTGTATGCTATTGTTATTTTATTTGTCAGATTCTTGGGATCACTTGGTGATGGTGATTGGGAGCATGACAACCACTTTCAATATGGAATATGCGGTTGCTTCTTTGTTATCAAAAGAGATGAGAAGTAAATCTTCTAAGATGGCAAAGGAGGCTCTTGTTGTTCAAGGAAGATCAAAAGAAAAAGGCAAGAAGAAGGACAAGAGGTCCAAATTGAAGTCAGAAGGGAAATCAAAGTCTCTTGGCATTAAGTCCAAGGTGAAGTGCTGGAACTATGGGCATCCTAGTCATGTCCGAAAGGATTGAAAAGAGGAGAAAAAGAAGAACAAGAACAAGAACTCTTCTGACAATGATTCTTCTTAGAGCGACACAGATGCCATCATTGCAGCCTTGGGAACTCAGGCATCTTATGATGTCTGGCTGATTGATTCTAGAGAATCTTTCCACATGACATCTCATAGAGATTGGTTCACAAAGTATGAAAAATAGGATGGTGGAAAGCTTTATTGGCAAGTGATTCGTCTCTAGAAATTGTTGGTCATGGAAGAGTCGAAATTCAGTTTCTTGATGGAAGAATCAAGGGAATTGATGGCGTAATGCATATACCAGGTATGGCTCAAAATTTACTTTTTGTAAGCAAGTTGAATGATGTTGTATTACAAGTCTTTTTCTCAGGTGATGGCTGCAAGATGACTAGAGGCTCGATGGTGCTGGCTAGGGGTGCTCGAATTGGTACTCTGTACAAGCTAGATGCACTGACAGTTCAATGTAACAGTGTCTCTGCAAAGTCACAAAAGGTTGTGCTTCAAGAGAAGAAATAAAATGTTCCTATTGGGGAAAACTCTTTAGAAGTTAGACTTCCAGAAGAGAATACTATGCTATGGAATCAAAGGCTCGATCATATTGGTGAAAAAGGTTTAAAAGCCTTGAAAAATAAAAACCTGGTTGAGGGGCTTGATGATTGTTACCTGGAATTTAAATTTTGTGAACATTTTATATATGATAAAAATCATCGTGTTTCATTTTACTCCAGTCCTCAAAAATCTTCTGGTGTTCTAGATTATATTCACTCTAATGTTTTTGGTCCAGTGAATGTTCCTTCATTATTGAAATCTAAATATTGTGTATCCTTTATTGATGATTATTTGAGAAGGGAATTTGTGTATTTTTTAAAAGGTAAATCAAAAGTGTTCAGTCATTTTAAGGAATTTAAAAACATTATGGAAAATTAGACTGGAAAAAAAATAAAGTGTTTGAGGACTGACAATGGTGGTGATTTTTTTTCTGGTGAGTTTGAAAGGTATTGCAAAGACCATGGGATTAAAAGGCATAAAATTACACCTTATACTCCACAACAAAATGGAGTTGCTAAAAAATTGAACAAGATGTTGATGGAGAAGGCAAGAATTATGTTGAGAAATTCTATTCTGGAGCAGAAGTTCTGGGTTGAGGCTATGGCTACAACATGTTACTTGTTGAATCAGTCTCCTTCATCAGTGCTTGTTGAAAAAATGCTTATGGAAGATTGGTATGATAAGAAGCCCTCTCTGAGACATGTTTATGTCTTTGGCTGTGAACCATATGTTTATGTATCAGATGAGAGGAGATCTAAATTGGAGAATAAAGTTGTTAAGTGTATCTTCATTGGCTATGAAATTGGTGTGAAAGGATACAAGCTTTGGAATCCTATGATTGAGAAGGTGTTGTACAATAGAATTGTAATATTTCATGAGCTAAAACCTTCTATGTTAGATATGCAATCAAAGATGAAAGAACAAGAAGAGAAAAATGATGTTGTTGAAATACCTCTAACTCTTGAAAAAGAGGAATGCGACATTGATAGTATACCTAAAATTGAGGAGATTTCGAGCAACTTTGAGAGTTTTGAACAAGAATAAGAACCACAACCTTAGCCTCAACCTATGAGGAGGCCTACATGTGAGAAGAAGCAACCTAAAAGGTATGGATTCTCTATGTTGGATTCTATTTATGCCTATGATTTGATTACTAACATTGATAAGCCTAGGACTGTAAAAGAGGCAACTGAAATGTCTAATTCAAATTCTTGGTTGGAAGCCATGAATGAAGAAATGGCATCATTAAAGAAAAATGATACTTGGGATCTGGTTCCATTGCCTAAAGGTAGAAATCCTGTGGGTTACAAATGGGTATTTAAAAATAAAATTGGTATGGATGGCTATATTGAAAAATATAAAGTGAGGTTGGTTGTGAATGGATATTCCTAGGTAGAGGGTGTTGATTATGGGGAAATTTTTTCTCTAGTAGCAAAGCTGACATCTATTAGATTTCTTTTGTCACTTGCAGCAGCATATGACTGGGAGATTGAGCAAATGGATGTGAAGACAACATTTCTTCATAGTGATATTGAAGAATAAATTTATATGTCTCAACCAGAGCACTTTGTGAAAAAAGGTAAAGAAAATCTAGTTTGCAAGTTGAAAAAATCTCTGTATGGATTCTAACAATCTCCCAGAATGTGGTATCAGAAGTTTGACACATTTGTTTTGTCACTAGGTTTTGTAAGATCAAAATCAAATCATTGTGTGTACTTCAAAACTAGAAATGATCAGGTTCTTATTATTGCAGTCTATGTTGATGATATGTTGTTCATACGGAATAGTAAGTCTATGATTTTTTATCTAAAATCTCAGTTGTCTGCAAAGTTTGAAATGAAGAATCTTGGTGTAGCAAGGTATATTCTGGGAATGGAAATAACTAGGGACAAAAAGAGTATAAAACTTTGTCTCAGCTAGAGAAAGTATATTAACACTACTCTAGAGAGATTTTGTATGACTGACTGCAAGCAACTAGTTGTTCCAGTTTTGCAAGGAACAAAGCTATCTATTGAATATTATCCAAAATCTCCTACTGAAATGGAGGAAATGACTAGGGTGTCTTATACAAGTGGAGTTGGCAGTTTAATGTATGCAATGGTTTGTACAAGGCCTGACATTGCCCAAGTAGTGGGAGTACTTGGTTTATGGAAAATCCAAGAAGGACACATTGGGATCCTGTGAAAAGAGTGTTTAGATATCTAAAGGGCACTTCAAAATATGTTTTGTGTTACCATGGCAATTTGGTTGAATCACAGAGGACTCCCAACATTCATGGGTATGTGGATTTTGATTGGGTAGGGGACATTGACAGCCGAAGATCCACCAGTGGATATATTTTCATGGTAACTAGTGGTGCAGTTAGTTGGATGAGCAAGTAGCGGGCTCTAGTCACTTTGTCCACTACAGAGGCAGAATACATGGAAGCTACACATGCCTGTAAGGAAGCAATATGGTTAAAAAAATTATTTTCTAACATTAGGTTTGATTTAGGGCATGTTACAATTTACTATGATAGTTAGAGTGCTAGTTTTTTGGAAAAAAATCCAACTTTCCATGCCAAGATGAAATATATTCATGTGCAGTACCATTTTGTACATGATGTGGTGGAGGATGGAAAGGTGTGTTTGGAAAAGGTGAATACTCTAGAAAATGTTGCAGATGCATTAACGAATCCAATGAGCATAGACAAGTACAGGTGGTGTGCTAGTTTGATGGACCTTGGGGCCCATGAATCTCAGTAGTTTTTGAATGCTCTAGAGGGTTTAGTGAGTTCTTCATCAAGTGCGAGATTGTTGAGAAGATGTGTCTCAAACTCACTAGTATAACCCTAGTTATGACATAAATAAACTCAGTATTGTATAAGTGTTACTTCATGCTTGTACCTCTATACCACTAGGTGATTGTGAGAGAGGTGTGGTAGCACGTTGTACTGCCATACCACGTGAACCTTGTAACTATCTAGTGGTAGTTCGGTTACCACCATACCATGAGACTCTTCTTGTTGTCTAGCAGTACCGTGGTTACCACCATACCGTAAGAACCTCTCAGCCTACTAGTGGTGGTGTGGTGTATACCACCATATCATGGAAGCCTTAAACCTATCTAGCGGTAGTGCGGTGTATACCATGGGTGAATGACCATGAACTTGGTTGACTGCTAAGGTGTATTCCAAATAGAGGATTTCTGACTTGGATATGGTCGTTCGTTGACTGGGAAGTTTGGCAGTTGCTCAATAGAGGAAATTGAACTAAACCCTTTATACAAAGAACAAATCGATCATGGTTGTTGCTATACATTGCAACGTACTATAACTATTATGGGTTTGATGGTTGGATGATCGAATGACCAACGGGGGTTATTCATTATATGCTATAATATGCATTGTAACAGTGAGACATAATGAAGTGTGATAAAAAAAAATTGTACAAGGTTGATAAGGTAAATGTTGCTGCTATGAGATTGATTATCTAGAAGGAGAGTCTGTAACTTATATGCAATTCAAATACTGTAATACAAGAGATTTTTCTTTGGTGTGGTGGGTTTTTCTCCCGTAAGGATTTTCCCACATAAATCTAGTGTTCATTTGTGTATGTGTATATTTCTCTATTCTGCTATTTCTTCCATGTGCATCTTAATGAACTATAATTATGAAATCAAAGATATATCTTCATTCTTCTCCAAGTTTTGACATTAGGAGAGTTTGTTCCGCACCTTTAATTTTCCTAACAAAGAACATCTCAATGGCCTCCATTCTTGTCACTGTTGCAAATGTCTCTTCAAAATCTATTCCTTCAACCTATGAATAACCTTTGAATACAATTCTTACTTTATTTCTTACCACTTCACCATCTTCATTCAACTTATTCATGAATACCCACTTTGAACCAATTGCATTCTTGTTCACTAGTCTAGGGACTAGTTCCCATGTCTCATTCTATTCTATTTGTTGTAATTCCTCTTTCATTTATCTAACCCAACTCTCATCTTTGCATGCCTCACTCAAAGTCTTAGTTTCTATCTTAGAAAGTAAACACAAGTTTACCTCAACCACTTTTCTTCTTGTCTTTACACCTTCACTTATGTCTCCGATTATTTGTTCCTCTGGATGATTTCTCTGTACATATTTAGGAGTCATAGGTGCAGGTTCCAGAATCTCCTCTTCATCACTTTGTTCTTTCTCTTACTTTTCTTCTTCTTGTGTTTTCCCACAAATAGGATCATCTTCTTCAACTTCTCTTATTTCTATTGATCTATACATAGCTTCATCAACTTTTAAATTAGAACTTTCAACTATTTTCCTTAGTATTTTATTGAAGCATCTATATTCCTTGTTGTTTTTTGAATATCCATGAAAAATTTCTTCATCACATCTAGCATCAAACTTTCCAAGATTCTCATCATCTCTTTTAATGTAGCATTTGCTTCCAAACACTTTTAAGTATTTAATAGGAGTCTTACCAATCCATAACTCATAAGGAGTCTTAGTGTTGTTACCTCTAATTTGAACTCTATTAAGAATGTAAACAACAATGTGGATTGCTTCTCTCCAATACACATGAGGAACATTTGCTTCTTTCATCATAGTTTTGGAAGCCTCTTGAATAGTCTAGTTCTTCCTTTCCACAACTCCATTCTACTAGGGATTTCTAGGAGAAAAATAATATCTCTTTATGCCATGCTCTTCACAAAATGCATTGAAATCGCTAGAAGTGAATTATCCACCTCTATCAGACCTTAAACATTTGATTCTTAGGTTTACCTCATTCTCTACTCTTGCCTTGAACACTTTGAATCTATCTAGAGCCTGATCTTTCTCTCTAAGGAAATTAACCCATTTCATCCTAGAGTAATAATCAATCAAGAGCATAAAATACCTGTCACCATTAAGCCTTCTTGTTCTTGTAGGACCACAAAGGTCTGTATCAATCAATTCTAGCATTCCAATAGATGATTTTTTTTCCTTTAAAATTGCTTCTTGTTTGTTTTCCCAACTAACAACTTCTCAAAATTGAATTTGTAGGATTTGTGATTCTAGTCAAATCTCTGACAACTTCTTTTGAACTAATCCTAATTAGATTGTTGAAATTTACATGTCCCATCTTCTAGTGCCACAACCAACTTTCATTAATATGAGAAAAAAAAACATTGACCATCACCACTCTTAAGCCAATAGATGTTTCCATGAGTTCTTCTTGCTACTACCATAGTTATGGAACCTTTTTTGATCTCACGGGTGTTATCCTAAAACACAAGCTTAAATCCTTTGCTACACATTTTCCCAACACTCAAAAGATTATCCATTAAACCCTTAACATAATAGACATCATCAGTACTATGTTTTCCATCAAAACTAATTATTCCTTTCCAATCAATCTTAGCACCAAAATCATCTCCAAACATAACTATTACCCCATCATACTTTTCAAGTTTATTGAACTTACTTTTGGGTAAACAAACAATAGTGTGTCATAATTTCAGCCAAATAAATGGCTTCAACCAAATTATTTCTGGTTGAAAGGTTTTTGGCTGAGTGACTTTTGGCTGAAACCACATGGTAGTGACTTGGCACCAACGTGCAATACTCTTTCAACTGGAAGTGTTTCAACTGAAAGTCACTTTGTCGAAAACCTTATGACCACAAATATGGATAATAAAATAAAATAAAAGGGGCCCCACCCATTTTGCATGCTCCAATGAAAGATTTTCAAGGTGATATTTTCTCATTTGAACAAGGGTTTGGAAGCGTCAACATATACTCAAAAGACCCATATTAAGAGTGCTCGTCCCAAGTTCTCATTTACATTTTTTCCATATGTGCTAAGTCATTAATGGTGAATAGTGTATTTGGGGTTTTCGGTTTTGGTTTATAATAGAAATGCAATTTTTGGGTTTTTGATTTAGATTTTTCTATTTTGGGTTTTATATATGTTAAAATATTATAAAAAAGGGTAGCAAGTTACATAATTTGGTTTCCAATTTGGCAAAGGTTGTGGAATTCGGCTTTAAGTCTACATGTTGCATTCACTTGAAAGATTCTAAAGTCTTTTCAATTAATCAAATTTGGGTTTATACCTATAGGTTGCAATCATAACGACAAATGATACTACGTTTATTTGAGGCATTTTGGAAAATGCTTCACATGTTTTTCTATGATTCTTCATTTTGCATACATGACTATTGGTCTAAGATTTGACTATACACCTATGGATTACATTTGCACAAAATTTTCTTAAACCTCTTCAATAAGTCCTTTTTGTGCATATCCTACAACAAGCCTTGTCTATGCACCCACGTGTTGCATATATATACTCCAGGGTAATTTACACAATCCCACCTATCCTTTTTGCATAGAATGATACAATACTTCATTTAGATTATGCAAATTCATACAAGTATAAGGAATTATCTATTGCATCTACAAATATTTTCTAGAAGCTTTGCCTCTTTTCCTCTAGGAATAAGATCCACCTTTAAAATTCTGCAAGACACTTGGCCAAGCCAAACCCCAACCCCCCATTTAGTACATTTTTTTTTTGAAACTTCTATTCTTTCCAAGCAATCCCCAATCTTTGAATCAATATGATCTTTCCTTCCAACAATAGAATCACCCCAAATTGAGAGGAGAAGATAGAAAATACAAGCCCAAGCCTCTCGGGATGTCATTTGCAATAGTTCCAAGGAAGACAGGTTTCTCATTTAAATTTATTTTATAAAAATGTTTCATTTTTACTCTAGATTAAAGTAATTAGTTCAACTAAATTTGTTGTTTCTTAGAGTAGAATTCATTACTCCTTTGTTCAATTAAATAGATTTAAATTTCTCTATTAATCAAATCAAAAACTTATTTTCTTTTATCTATTTCAAAACTCTGCACATTTAGAAATCAGAATGAAAACTCATTCTTCATTAGAAAACATAAATGCCAAAAAAATAGTTAAATTACATTTAGATCATATATAGTTTCTTTCAAAAAATATAAGTAGCTAATTAGATCATGTTGAATATTTTTTAGAAAAATACAAAAAGATAGAAGAGATTTATTTTTGCATGGATTCATATTGATTTAGGAATTTCATTACAACTTATGAAAATACAAAACAAGTAGACAAAATCCTCTGATAAGATGATGAGGCATCCAACAAATATCTAACAAAATTGAACAAAACAATAAAATTCAACAACGAAGAAAATTCGAACAAACTCAATGAACTCAATAATTCAACATCAAGTGAAATGAAATAAAGACAAACAAACGCACTAAAAAACTCTCTTGATTTTTCCAACAAATATCCATCAAAATTGAACAAAACAATAAAATTCAAAAACAAATAAATTTAAACACACTAAAACAACTCTCTTGATTTTTCCAACAAATATCCAACAAAATTGAACAAAACAATAAAATTCAATAGCAAAGAAAGTTCGAACAAACTCAATGAAGTTAATAATTCAACATCAAGTGAAATAAAATAAAGATAAACAAACACACTAAAACAACTCTCTTGATTTTTCTAACAAAATTGAACAAAACAATAAAATTCAACAGCAAAGAAAGTTGAACAAACTCAATGAAATCAATAATTCAATAATTGAAGTCCTAAGGAAAATCCAAGAAGAACGAGAGAAGATGTATAAAATTAAGAGTTCTAGGAAATAAAACTCACCCTCTTAGAGAACTTATTAAACTAGATGAGAGAAGGTTAAATATGTTTCATTTCTACACAACTAATGAGATTAAAAAAATTAGGACCAATGACTCACCATATTATATTATCTAATAACAATGGTCACAAATTGGTTTAAAGTTTTATGAAATAATACCCTAACTTTCCAACCATTACAATTCTAATTCCACAAGTAAACACCATCATTCACTACATTTTTTGATTCCACCACTTTCTAGAATCTCCTTCCATGGTTGTGTAACAACTTCCCTTGGATTACTACTATTTTTTATTCAATTCAATCCCCAACAACTACCAAATTAATCAACTAAGAATCTTCCATCTAGCTTAGAAATTTTGGCTGCCTAACTTTTCCAATCATTATGATGGAAACAACTTTAATTCACCACTTATGCTTACACTCAAAGGTAATAAGATCCTAATGTTAGGGTCATTCCTAGACATAGACCTAAACCTCAAGGGTTCATTCATGATGACCTTTCCTATGTATCCCATTTTTGGGAATAAAAGGATTTATAGTTTTTACAACAATGATAGAGAGAGTTCACTCTTGATCTCTTGTATGAGATCTTTGATATTTTTGTAATCATGATTGTTAATTAATCATATGCTTTTAAATTAGTCTAGCTACACTATAACGATAACAACACATTCAGTCAAGTGTTGGTTCCATACCAATAATTAGTGTACTATGTATCCATATGTGTATGTACATGTACACACATTTTGCCTAAATAAATTTACATTTCTATAAACCCAAAATTGAAAACCCCAAATTTCTAGTTCAGCATGTGTACACGTATACATATACATATGTGTATGCACATGTGTGTACATATATGTGCATGTGTATATGTATTTATGTACATATATGCACGTACATGTGTGTGTATGTGTACGTATATGTGTATGTGTATATGTATGTATATACATGTGTATGTATGTGTACGTATATGTGTATGTGTGTATGTATGTATATACATGTGTGTGTATGTGTGTATGTATGTATATACATGTGTATGTTTGTATATGCATCTATGTATGCATATATACATGTATGTGTGTATGTATGTACATGCATATATGTGTATGTGTGTATGTATGTATGTATGCATATATGTGTATGTGTGAATGTGTGTATGCATATATATGTGTACATGTGTGTATGTATCTATACATGTACATGTACATATGTATACATGTGTATGTATGCATGTACACGTATTTATGTATAAATATATGTATGTATATGTACACATGTACATATATATATTTATGCATACATAAACACATACATATATATATATATAATATACATATTTCATGTACATGTGCATGTACATGTATGTATATATACATACATATGTATATATACATACATATGTATGTATACATACATACATACATACACATATATGCATGCATACACATATATGTACAAATATGTACACACATATGTACATACACACCCACATGTACGTACATACATGTACATGTATATGCACATACACATGTACACATGTATATGCACATGTATATAAATATATATATATGTAGACATGTATCAAGTCTCTTTGAAGTTGTCAATTTTTTTATGTTATCTAAGTTACATAGAAGGTGAACTATTGAACATAGAGATAAATATAACTTGAACTATCTCATTATATATAGATTTGTTTTACTAATATATACATGTTTTAGTTTTGAAATTTGATTTAAATGTGTTTAATATCATGTATATTTTGTTTTAATGATATGCAGATCTCTAGATTTACATATATGAAAATATATATCATGGTTGATGAGGGATCTCACCATTCCCCTCATTCTGATCAAGAAGCTCAAAATAGATCAAATTTATATCAAGATAGTATTGTTAGATTAGACAATGCTCTAAGATGTTTAGAGAAAACAATTCACAACTCCCCCAATTTGGCTAATCGAGAGAGATTAGTCACTATTAGAGACGTGATTCATTGAATGATCAACACAATTTGATCATTAAATCCTTATGATAATATCAGCATTGAGCAATTTTATTTGTCTCTTTCCAGGAGTGTTACTGGCACAATGAAATGGAGAGAAGTTTCCAAATTAGTTTCAGGAAAAAATTTGTTAACCATGTTCCCTCATTATAGAGGACGGAATAGAATTAAAGGATATGTAGTTATGAGGTGTGTAGATCCTCGTGTTTCTCCATTCATATACCCTAGATGGTTGGTAGTGTATCATAGATGGCCTCACAATGATGAGCTGCCATAATATTTTGTCAAACAGTTATATGCAAAATTTCATTTACAAATAGATGTGGACTACACATCTTATCCTAAGCATATTGGCCAAGGTAAAGGCCATTTTTCTAACAAACAATAGTTTAGATATCCAGGTTTGTCACCACCTATCGATAAGAGGGCATTAGTTGGCCCAAACCTTTTGGTTTTACCAAAACATTTGGAATTGGCAACAACAAGGGAGTCAACAACATGCGCCACTCGATTCAAGATTATTGATAATATTGCCTCTATTATGACACATATTTATCAAATGTCATCTGATTGAGTTAGTAGATACTTATTACGCCCACAAATCAGCCTTACTCCCACTGAGGCTACATCAGCATCTTATGATCCATTTATTTGTGTTGATCTACCTACTCCTTTAGATGTCAAGCATATGACCCACACAACTTTGTGTAATATGTGTAGAGTCTCAGTTTTGGATTTACTAGTACCATATCAGGTCATCAGTGAGGACCATGGGATCCCTCTTGACCATATACAAGACTTTATTAGATGACGATATCTTGGTACACATATGATCCATGGGGTGGAAACTCCAGGAGATATTCCAGAGCAGCCTACAAGATCCCATGTGCATCATGTTTCTATCAATCCTTTAGCTTGTCCAAGTCATCAGGATGATACAAATCACATTGAGGTTACTACGGCACCTAATATTGTCCATGGCACATATAGTTTGCTTCTTTTTGGCACTGATATTGTGCATGCTACAAATCCCCTTGCATTTTCATTGTATTCTTGTGATCTTAGTGACATTGGTAGAACCATCGATCTGGCACAACAGGTACTTGAATAATTTATATATATAATTGTACATTCTAAAAAATTACATATGATACATGTAATTTATTTTAAAGTCTAGTTGTTTAACTCTTGATTGAAATTGTGTACCTGAAATATTTTAGCAGTATGGTGATTTGTCAGAGTTTGGAAATTTGGCACATGATGGCCATCCCATGTAGTACACAACTAAGGTACATTTAAATAATAAAAAATGTAATTATTTGATGTAAGTTTGAACACATTGAACTTGTACATTGTACAAGTTTAGATAATTTTACATATATGTACACATATATATATACATGTATTAAAAATTAAATTTAAGTTCATGTGTTTACTTGAACACATGCAGGGCTTGGGATGAGGTTCAAGATATGGATCCAAAGAGCTTGAATCAGGACATGGATCCACACATCTTGGATTAGGAGAGGGATCAGTCCATGGATCGAGGGAGAGATCAAGGGAGAGATTGGGCCATGGATCGAGGGAGAGATCAAGGGAGAGATTGGGCCATGGATCGAGGGAGAGATCGAGGGAGAGATCGGGCCAAAGATCTGATGATTCTATTCACACTAGATATCCATCTCTTTGAGATGTTTTATAGTATTATGGTTTGAGATTAGATTATTATGCTTGAGACACTTTTTATGATTTATGTATCACATTACATACATTTATTTTTTACGGTATACACTTGTTATATGATTTACTTCGCATTCATGTACATTTATGTTTTATGGTTTTAATAGGTTTGTTATACACATTATTATGGTTTGAAAACTTGTTACATCTATTTACATCATGAAATCAAAATGTTGGACTATCTAATGGTTGCTATTTATTTAAACATACATAAATTTGTCTAAATAAATAGGTCAAGAAATAGAAAATTTTGAATGCAAATATATAAGAGATTAATGATATGTTTAAGTGGAACATAAAAATGCTATTGGAAATAGATGGTAACCTGAATTCTTAGCTCTAAATGTTAATTTTTAAAGTCACTAGATAGGTTAAATATAAATTGTGCATATATCATGCTATACATGAACTTAAGAATTCCATATAATCTAATACACATGAATTTGAATGTGCATGGAAATAATTCTTGAACTAGATGATGAGCTATACTTGTGGCCAGTTGAATGTTTAAATGAAATCAAATATATTCAAGTGAACTTAAGAATTCCATATAATATAATACACATGAATTTGATTATGCATGCAAAAAAAGTGATCTAGATGATGAGCTATAAGTGGAGTTGAATGTAAATGAAATAAAATTTATATTCTTGAACTTAAGAATTTAATGGAACATTTATGAAATTAGAAATTGATATATTTAAATATCAAGTTATGCACATAATATAATTATCTAGATCTTCCCATGACAATTCTATATATTAAAAATTGATCACTCCATATATAATTATCAAAGATCCCATTACATGTGGTATCAAGCTATACATGGTAAACAACTATTGATGCTAAAATATAGCTATCTCAAGAACCCCAAACACCATCACTATGATTCACTATAATTAATAATTTATTCCAAATGAACCAAGGTGAACAAGAAAGACCAATCCAAGAGAACCCATACAATCTAACATTCAAAAATGATACATGTAAGTTATGTATACAAAAGGTTATAGAAAATAATGGTTGTTACTCTAGAAATGAAAAAATAAATAAAAAATTATGTAATGCCTATAGAACTTGGATAATATACCCAATGATTAGGACAAGGTGGGTGATTAGAATAATAAATTATGAGGATGAATATGGAGGATGAGATTAGGATTGGGATCAATTTTTAAGACATCAAAATGATTTGATTTGATTAAGGTTTATTCTCTATACTTACCTGATAGGATAATGTTCCTAAGCAAGAGTTGATTGGATTTGATAACTATACTTAAGATAGGATAATGTTCTTAAGCAAGTTTGGATTAAAGATGAAATCAAATTAAGGTCTTGATTTTTTATTAGGAGATTGGATTTGAAATGGATGATAGTGGATTAAGGATAAGGTCCCTAGATGAAATATTTGGGTGATGATGAAAGGATATGATGTATGAATGAGATTGAGACCTTAACCAAATTTTGATATTCAAGTGATGATTTTATATTAAGGATGTTGATTGGATGTATGGTTGAGATGGATCTAGATGGATAATAAATGATTATATTTTGGATGAGGATAGATGGATTTGATTAGGATGGGATTAGGTTGATAATGTGATTAGATTAAGATTATGGTGAAGGATGGGGATTAAGGATGATGATGGATGATTAAGATGGAATAATTAGGATAAATGGGGAATGATTAGGGAGATAGTTAGGGTTATTATGGATGATAATGATATTGATTATGGATGAATTATATGTGATGATCTTAGAATGAGATAGGATGGATTAGAGACATGATATGGATTAAATTATTGGGTATTATTAAGATAAGGTGGATAATTAAAATGATTATGGAAGATAATTTTATGATTAGGGTGAAAATTTAAGCATGATTATGAATGATTAGGATGAGGGGGGATTCTTAGGATGAAAATAATAATTAGGATGTGATGATTAGGATATGAAAATGGATGATCAAGTTATATACAAGTGTGGATTTGAATGATCACTATATTCTTTAACTTAAGAATTCCATGGAACATAAATTTAAATGCAAAATTGGAACACAAACTAGGTTTTGTAAATTTCATGCATATATATTCAATCTAGCTCATATAGTTGGAGTTGAACAAATGAATTTGAAGATTTGAAAGTGAACTTAACAATTCCATGTCAAATATAAATTTATACAATCAAGGAATAGATTATTTAAAGGAATTTAGGCAAAATGTGAAATTTTTAATTTAGTCACTAGGTTTTGTAAATTGCATACATATGATCTAAGATTCAACAAATGAAATTGAATATTCAAGTGAACTTAAAATAATTCCATGTCCAACATAAAAATGCAATTGGAAATAGATGATTTATAGGAAATTAGGTAAAATCTTTTTTAATTTTTTATAAAGTCACTAGGTTTTGTATCAAGAATATATGATCTAACATACATATTTAAGTGGAGTTTCAAACATGTAAATTATGAAATCAAAGATTCTTGAACTAAATTAATAATTTTGCATGGAACAAATTTATTTATACAATTCCAAAAATAAATGACCAATCCTTTGAAAAAACCCATTTTAAATCATGCCACATGTCCAATCAATATAAATATATAGATCTAGATCTATTAAAAGTTTGAGTACATATATATATCCAGTCATACATGTACATATATCCAAAAAACAACTTAAAGCTCCTGGTACATAAAATCTAAATCCTCTCTATTTTTAATTATCTCTAAAAAAATTCATGATCTTCAATAGGAAACCTCCACTTTTGTTTGGCACGTCCTCTTTTAGGTAAAGTTTCTAAATTTATTTTTGTTGCTATAACTAAGTAACTGTAATGTAGAACCTTTTATCGTGGAATATAATCAACAAATATAATACCATTTTTATCTATCTTTATTTTTTGATAATATGTGCCTTCTGTTGGATGTTGTGGTTGAGTTGCTAATATGTGGTTGTCATTGATGTCAACACTATTAGCATAAATGTCTTTAAGATTGTATATGTTGAGGATATTGAGAAAATTGTAATAAAATATGTTAAAAGTTGTCTATGAAATAGTGAAGATCAATATGATGGAAAGTTTAGTATGTTGATAGTAAGAAGTTGTGGATTGAAGTGTTTGTTTTCAAGCCTATCTAGTTTATTCACCAAAAGTTTCAGAGAAGCGAATGCAGATTTGAGCAAGCTATGAGTTTTTATATTTTGGCAATTGTTTTGTTACTGTAAATGGTGTTCATGGAAGAAGATAATGTGATTCTAGTAATCTAAGTAGTTGTGTATGATACTATGGTGTTCATGGACATTTCTAGATCATGTTCTATCTATGTTGCACATCCACATTGATCATTGTTCTCATGATTCAAGATTTTCTCTTGTGTATTCATGTTTTTCATGTTCATGACCGACAAGGTGATTGAAGCGTGTTCTAGATCTTCAAGGAAGAATATTTGAAGGTGTTTTGTGTTTGAGGACATTATTTTGGGTCTCTACTATGTTGTGCCCAACCTTGGTTGATTTTCATAAATAATCTTTATTGTTTTGGACTGAAAGTTTGCATTCATTCTATTATTTTGTTGAAGCCGACATATAGCAATGTAATTTCTTGTTGCAGATATATATAAGTGATTGTTTCTTGATTTGAGAAGTGTGTGTGATGTGAAGTGTGTGTGTGTTGTGTGCAAAAAGGTTCAGATCATTCAAAAGTAGAGCAGAGTGTGAAGAAGAGTGAAGAAGTGTTCATGTTCTTAACTAGAACTATACTCAAGCATTAGCAGATGCTACTTTCTCAGTTCAAATTATTCAGATGGATTTAATTTGAATATTTTATGTAAGATAGTGAGCTCTAGGTAGTGTGTCTGAATGCATGTGCATTCCTCATTTATTCTTCTTATACTTTTAATAGGGTGTAACTTGTGTATTAACTTCCACCATGGTTTTTTCCCTTAAACGGGTTTCTACGCAAAAATCTTGGTGTTATGTGTGTTTCTGATGTGTTGTTGATTCATGTTGTCACTGTTATTAATCAGATCTAAGAATAAGGGTTAATAATTTAAATAAGTTTGAAATTTTGTGACAACCAATTCACCCCCCCTCTTAGTTGTTTTCCCTTGTGTTTCAAACAATTGGTATCAAAGCAGGTTCCTTGGAATAAGTTTAAAAGCTAGAGGTGATCTAGGATGGTGACATACAAGAAGGATAGTCTAAGATTTGATGGAACAAATTATTCTTTTTGGAAGACTTGAATGGAGTGTCATTTGAGATTCATTGGTGAATCCTACTGGAACATTACAAGAGATAGGTATGTTATTCCTTAAAATGGTCCTACTACTACTATTGATAGTAGGGATGTTGAATATAATATCAGGGCTAAGGAAGCATTGTTAAGTGCTTTGACTAATTCTGAGATGATGAATGTTATGGATCTGAAGACTGCTTATGAGATTTGGAAAAATTTGGAAACTTTATATGAAGGTGATGCTAATGTGAAGATGGCTAAGCTATAGTGTCTGAAAGGGAAATATGAACTATTGAAAATGGGTAATGATGATAATATTACTACTTTCATGAAAATAGTGAATGAACTTGTGTGTGGTATCAGATGTGCCAGTGGACAGCTAGATGAATTAGAGATTGTTGCTAAATTTCTTAGATCCTTGCCTGATGCATACAAAATCAAAATTACAGCCATTGATGAGCTTCAGACCATGAAAAATATAACCAGAGATATGTTGATTGGTAAACTTACTGGTTTTGAGTTGAGTGAATTTGGTGATACCCTTCCAAAGACAAAATATGCATTTAAAGCAACTACTTCTGGGAGAGACAAACAAAGATATGATCAGGGTGAAAGTTCTTCTAGAAAGGTACTCAAGTATGAGGAAGAAATGAGACATATTGAAGAAGAATAAAGAGAACTAAATGAGCTTGAAGCACTTATTGTCAAAAGGGAAGCTAGAGGAGAAGGTAAGTATAAAGGAAAGTTACCTATAAAAAAAAATTCTTGCAATAAGATAGGTCATTTTGCATCAAGGTGTCTAGAAAGAGTTCCTAAGCCAAGACCTTACAAGCCTAAATTTCAAAAGAAGTGTTATTATGTTGTTGATGAAGGTGTGACAAATGATGAATCTGATAAAGGGAATGCAAGTGAAGATGAGTTTATGTTTATTTCTATCAAGGAAAATAATCTCGTGCCTACTAAATCTGCAAGCTGTACAAATGTGGAGAAAGCCCTAGCTACTCGAGTTGAAGAAAAAGATGAATGGTTAATTGACAATGGATGTTCACATCACATGATAGGTGATAAAAGTGAATTTATAATCCTAGAGAAGTATGATGGTGGTGTTGTAATATTTGGTGATAACAATGGTGGTATAATCCATGGTAGAGGATGTATTTATTTTGATGGTAAGCATAATACTGATGATGTTCTTTATGTTGAAGGTTTGAAGCATAATATTTTGAGTGTTGGACACATGGTTGATAAGGGATACAATCTTCAATTCAAAGATGGAAAGTGTAGCATATTGGGAATTTTTGGAAATGTGATTGCTTCAGGTACTAAAGAAAAAGGTAGCATCTTTCATCTGAATGCTTCTAGTAAAATTCGTTATTATTGCTCAATTTGATGAAAGTTGGTTGTGACATAGAAGAATGTGTCATGTAAACTTTGACAACATTATCAACATAAGTTCCTCATAGGCTGCAAGAGATCTTCCTAAGTTGGTGAAGCCTACTAATTCCATATGTAAGGAATGTCAATTAGGAAAAAAAAACTAGAATTTCATTTCGAAGAAAACAACATTGTTCAAATGAATTGTTGGAGCTTGTGCATATTGACTTGTGTGGTCCTATTAGAATCATAAGCTTACAAGGTTATAGGTACTTCATGTTTCTTATTGATTATTGCTCTAGGATGATGTGGGTTACTTTCTTAAGGGAGAAATTTGAAGCTCTAGAAAAGTTCAATATCTTTAAGGCTATGGTTGAGACAAAGATAGGTTTGAAGATTAAATGTTTGAGATCAGATAGAGGTGGTGAATTCACTTCTGGTGAGTTTAATACTTTTTGTGAAGAACATGGGATAAAGAGACATTTATCTACACCATGGACCCCTCAACAAAATGGAGTTGTGGAAAGGAAGAATAGGACAGTTCAATATGCTGCTAGAACTATGATGTTGAAAGAAAATGTCCCTCATATCCATTGGATTGAAGCTGTTAGACTGTTTCTTGCTTATGTTGCTTACAAAAAAATATAAAGTTTATTAGATGGATGTCAAGTCATTTTTTCTAAATGGTGAATTGGAATAAGAGGTGTATATTAAGCAACTTGATGGATTTCAATTGATTGATCAGGGAGACATGGTTTGTCGATTCAAGAAAACATTGTATGGACTCAAGCAAGCCCCTAGAGCTTGGTATGCCAGATTGGATAAGTATCTGTTGAAGCTTGGATTTAACAAAGGTACTGTTGATAGTAATATGTATTTCAAGGTTGATAATGATAAAGATTTATTTATGGAAGTCTTTGTTGATGATATCATTTTTGGAGGAGATGAATTGTCCATGAAGTTTTCTAATGAGATATAGAATGAGTTTGAGATGTCAATGATTGGAGAGTTGAAATTATTTTTGTGATTGAAAATTACTCAGTTAGATAAAGGGATCTTTATATCTCAATCCAAATATGTGAGATAACTGCTAAAGAAGTTTGGTATGGAAGATTCAAAGCTAGTTGGTACACCCATGGTGACCGGATGTAAGTTGACAATAGATGAAGATTCTCCAAAGGAAAATCAGACTAGATGCAAGTCAATGATTGGTGGATTGCTTTATTTGACTCAAAATAGACCTGACATCATGAATGTTGTATGTATTGTTGCTAGATTTCAAGTTGATCCTAAGGGATCTCATGTGACTACTATGAAGAGAATTTTCAAATACTTGAAGGGAATAGTTGATTTTGGCCTATGGTATCTTAAAGATGATGATCTTACTTTGAGTGCCTTTACTGATGTTGATTGGGAAGGAGATGTGAATGAAAGGAAAATTACTAGTGGTGGCGCATTTTTCTTGGGAAAGAAACTCATTTCATGGTTAAGTAAAAATCAAAATGTCATTTCTTTGTCTACTATAGAGGTAGAATACATTGTTGTTGTTAACAATTGTACTCAAGTATTGTGGATGAAGCAGATGTTGAAAGATATCAAATTTTTGTATGATTAACCTATTGCCATATACTGTGATAATTCAAGTGTTATAAACATTTTTAAGAATCCAGTGCTGCATTCAAAGACCAAGCACATATCTATCAAGTTTCACTTTTTGAGAGGTAAGGTGAGTGATAAGGAAGTCAAACTAGAGTATGTGCCTACAAAGGAATAGATTGCAGACATTTTTACTAAGACATTACCTAAGGATACTATTGAGTATCTTAGAGGGAAGTTAGGGGTGATTACCCCTCCTAATCAGAACTAAGATGCATAGTCTCTGCATCAGTTTGTGCATTCACAGTCATATCTTGATCTAGATTGATGTTGTGGTGGCTGCTACTCAAGGGGAGCAGTCAGATGATTCAAATATGTGGTTCAAAGCTTGTGTATTTTTGTCATTTATGTCAAAGGGGGAGAATAATAATGTGAAAAAATCTTGGAGAACTAAGAGGGAGAAGACTAATGTGAAAAGGGGAAATTGTTGGAGAAGAGTTAATTGCATTGATGGTGTTTTCCACATCATGTGTTGCCATCAATTCCAAAGGGGGAGATTTTTGGATGTTGTGGTTGAGTTTTTGATATGTGTTTGTCCTTGATTTCAACACTATCAGCATAAATTTCTTTAAGACTGTATATGTCGAGGATATTGAGAAAATTGTAATAAAATATGTTACAGGTTGTTTGTGAAGTAGTGAAGATCAATATGATGGAAAGTTCAGTATGTTGATAGTGAGAAGTTGTGGATTAAAGGGTTTGTTTTCAAGCCTATCTAGTTTATTCACCAAAACTTTCAGAGGTGCACATGAATATTTGAGCAAGCTATGAGTTTTTGTATTTTGACAGTTATTTTGTTACTGTAAATGGTATTCATGGAAGAAGATAATGTGATTCTAGTAATATGAGTTGTTGTGTATGCTACTATTGCATTCATGGATGTTTCTAGATCATGTTATATATGTGTTGCACATCTACATTGATCATTGTACTCATGATCTGAGATATTCTCTTGCATGTTCATGATCGACGAGGTGATTGAAGCGTGTTGTGGATCTTTGAGGAAGAATATTTGAAGATGTTTTGTGTTTGAGGACATTATTTTGGGTCTCTACTATGTTGTGGCTAACCTTTGTTGATTCACATAAATAATCTTTATTATTTTGGGCCGACAGTTTGCATTCATTCTATTATTTTTTTGGAGCCGACATATAGTGGTGTTATTTCTTGTTGCAGATATATATAAGTTATTTTTTCTTCATTTGAGAAGTGTGTGTGATGCAAACTGTGTGTGTGTTGTGTGCAAATTTTTTTGTATCATTCAAAAGTAGAGAAGAGTGTGAAGAAGAGTGAAGAAGTGTTCATGTGCTTAACCGAAACTGTACTCAAGCATTAGCAGACGATACTTTCTCAGTTTAAATTCTTTAGATGGATTTACTCTAAATATTTTATGTAAGATAGTGAGTCTTCCTTTAAGCAGTGATCTCTAGGCAGTGTTCCCGAAAGCATGTGCATTCCTCATTTATTCTTCTTATACTTTTAACAGGGTATAACTTGCGGATTAACCTCCACCGTGGTTTTTTCCCTTAACTGGGTTTCCACGCAAAAAATCTAAGTGTTATGTGTGTTTTTGATGTGTTGTTGATTTATGCTTTCACTGTTATTAATCAGATCTAAGAATAAGGGTTAATAAGTTTGAAATTTTGTGATAACTGATTTCTCCCCCCCCGCCCCTCTAAGTTGCTTTCTCTTGTGCTACCAACACTTCAATAACGACTGATCGAATGGGGTTCTCTTGTCCATCACCATTTTTCATCGATTCCACCATTTTTATTTTTGGTTGCATACATCTTAGTAGATAGTAATCTACACCTTCTACATTGTCAGGATCTACAGCAACGAAAAAAATATCTCTTGTACACACACCACATGTAAAGTAAATACAAAAGTTGTAAATATATTTTTAATCAATTTTAACTAAATTAAACATGCTTAAAACTTACTTAAACATAGAATATGTTTAAATCAATTTTAACTAAATTAATCAATTTCCATACCTATAACAACTAAATCAGATACACGTTTGTAATTAGCTGAATATAGAGGATCATAGACATCGACATTATCATCTTCACCAAAAGGAGGCATCAATATTAATTGTTTCATTTCCCATCGTGAAACATACCCATCTCTAATATTCTCACATTGAATAATATTTGAATTGTCCTCAATGCAATCAGCACAAAAACATTATTTTTCTCTTACATTAATTGCATAAGGCCTACTACTTCCCACTGTCATGATTTGATGCAAACTTCTAATACCATGAATTGCTTGACAATTATAAAGATTTGATTGATCAATATCTGTAAATTCAAATTTGAAAATTCAATTAAAAATCATGTACACTTGAACTTTGAAATTCATTTTTTTAACAAATTTTGACTAGATTTACCTGTAACTTCCCAAAAATACCATGTGTTTTATGTTGAGTCACAAGCAAGAAAATGAATTTTGCATAATTCAACAATTTCATTTGCATTTCGTATGGCATTACCTACAAGTACACATGTTGGGACAATTTGTCACCTATTACTTTCAAGGAATGTAAAAGAACTTAATTTAGTTTAAATATATATCTAATCTTTTAAAAAATATCTCTAGATTCCATATATATACGATGAAAGTTACCAATAAGTTCATGTTGACGAAGTGTACGCTTCACACATGCTCCTACTCCATCGTGCTCTCCTTTTCCATGTCCACTCTCATAAAAATTCCACAAAAAATTGGTGTTGCATCTAGCATGTTGATGGCTTAACCAAACAAAAGATTTTACAGACTTAAATTGTCCTGTGAAGTTACAAATAATTACACTAAAACCCAATTAGCTTCAAAAAAGTAATTATATATAAGCAATTAAACAATTTAAGTCTCAAAGTTAAAAGTAAATATAAATAAATAAAATTTTAAAAAATAATGTACTTACCAGCACATCCATCAAACCATATCTAGTGTTGTTCTTGATTTATGCCACCTCATCTCAATTCTTCAAAAAATATTTTGAAACAATGAGCTACATAGATTTTATCATGATTCGTATCATCACTGATATAAAAGTGAACCTCTTTGATGATAATTCAATCATCTTTGCTACTTTGTATTACATTGACCTCTAACTCAGCATGCCTATATAAAACTTGCACAAAGATTTCAACTTGCTTTGCATGATAATATTGACTTTGAATCTCAATTTGAGGACTAAATGTATAGTTCTCAGAGAAATCTACAATAGAGAGAATACAACCTACTGGAAATAAATTCTTGAATCATGAAATTTCTTAGCTTTCCATCTTGTACCATGACAATTTTGGATATGTGGATATATGATATTGTAAAATTTACTCATGAATTTGTTGTAAGGAAATCCACTCTCTTTGAGAACAATTTTTTTGGCCTCAACTCCTGACTTCGTTAAGTATGCCCCATATTCAAATCTCTTCCAAACAACTTGAATTTAATTATTGTCAACATGTAAAATATTCTTCAAATATCCACAATCATTACATACATTTTTTATGCATTGAATATTGAATTCATCCAAATCTTCTGATTTTTCACATACAAGAGACTTCACAAATTGTGTTGTACTTCTAGGGATGACTGAATTTTGATCAATTGTTGTCATATCTTTTTTATATGATTGTAGGTGTAGATCAAATTCAACATGATTTTTACAACAAGTTTCATGTACTTTATTTATACGTACAAATGATGGTCATAGTGTCTCAAACATCCTTTGAAAAATCTTCACATTTGAAAAATATTGCTTGAATTCTTCAAAAAGTTCACTTTGTGTTGTATCTATAAAATGTTTTGGATGAGAAATTTTTGTACCATCTTCACCTATTATTTCTATATTATCCCTTCTATTGTAATAAACACAAGAGTGGGTAGTCCAATATTCAACCACTTGTTTCTTTACATCTTCTAAAATTCTCTTTTTGGGGAACCCTACAAATATTTACCCAATTTTTCTCAAATTTTCCATCTATTTCATTTCTCTTTTCAATATACCTTTGAACAGTTCTCCTAGAAGCATTTATTAATTCATAAATTTCTTGAACTTTTCTTCTATGTGATAATTTCTTACTAGAAATTATAGTCATCAATGCTCTACATGCATCACTTAGATCACTAGATCGACTCTTCTTTTCAATGCATTCTAATGCTTCTTCCAAGTTTTCAACAATTTTTTTTAAAATCCGATGACCTTTGCCTATTATCAACCCTTAACAACTCCAAAACATGGGTCATTTATTTTCATCTAACTAACTTTGCAACTAATTGTGCTCTTCCAATTAAAAAAATTTCGTCAAAAAATCATCCCATATTTTTTTTAGTGTAATTTTAATGTGCTTTTAGATGAAATGTTATTGAAAAGAGAATCGTCATCCATCTCCATCAAATTTTCCATACCATAGTCCAAAAAAAATCTATTATTAGGTTCAATTTGTTCTTGTACCTGTATGTCACCTTGGTCATTAATATTTTCCATGGGTTGTCCCTCAATAGATGTTCCTTCACCTGCTCTTCCCTTCCTCTGTCTTATTCATGTTCGATCACACTTCCTTGATCTAGTCCTTTTATTCACCATCACATATTGCAATCAAATTTGAATTCACCTGCATACAAATTTTTATACACATGAGATTTCAATGAAACATGTACAGTTAATATTGCATAAATATCTAACACTAAATTTTAAATTGTTCATTTTTTTTATAGCCAAAGTAAAAAAAAAAATCAAATAAATTACAAACATATCACATGAGAAAATTTGGTATATCATGAGCTCATATTTGGTATATATATGTATCACTTGAAAAAGGGTTCATCAATTAAAATTTATTTTTAAAATACATAAATTACAAACATATCATGAGCATATTTGGAATATATATCACTTGAAAATATTTGAAGCATGTAACTAGATGCATGTGCTAGATCATGACATCACTTACTAGATCACCACTAAATGTGCATTGAAATATATGTGGATCTTTTAATAAAATGAGTAAGCTGTAAAATATAGAAAGAGAAACACATCATGCGCTCGATATATACCTAAATGTGTAGTTCACCACTTATATTTTATGTGAAAGAAAGAAAACATGAGATATATATATCCTATGAAAAAGTATTTAGCAATGAAAGGATAAGATTACAAAGGGGTTCAAGGCATGATTCCTTAAATGCAAGGATGTGACAAATAAAATCACACTATGTTAAAAGGAGGAAGGATTAATGACCTAAGATGTAAAGGGATAGAGACATGTGATTCCCATAATATGAAGATGCAACATGATGACTCAAGGTTTAAGATGTAATGGAATGCACATGATGCTCTCTAGTATTTGTGGTAACTAGATCTAAAAGTGTGGTCCATGAACATATACATAGTAGATCAAAGAAAATAATCAATAGTCAAACAATAATTTGTGGAAAAGGTGTACATGCTCAAAAAAGTATCACAATACATGCATGAAAATTTAATAATTAATGAGGAAACATGAGAAACCAAAATTTTAAGGCAAAGATCATAAAATTATGAGTACTTTAAACAAAATTCTAATAAACATAAGCATGCAAAACATAAAATAAAAAAATAATATATAGATATAAAAGATAAGTCCAAGTTGGAAATAAAAGTAAAGCAAAGGTAAATTTAATAAAACATAGGTATAATGAGGATGTAAGAGCAAGAATGGAAGAACATAGAATTGGTGATAAATAATAATGAAATCTAAGAAATTAAATAGTGAAGACAAATTTCAAATGCATTCATGAAAATAAAGACATAATCAATTAAATAGGCTCAAGATCAATATACCTTCAATATAGCTCTCCTATTGTCTAAATATGTTTTCTTTTGTCAAAATAAGTCTTCTAAATTTTCAAAATAAACCTTCTTTTGTTGAAATAAATCTTCTAAATTTTTGAAACAAACCTTCTAAAATGTCGAAATAAGTCTTCTTAACTGTCAAAATAAACCTTATTTCATCAAAATAAGCCTTCATTGGTCGAGATATGTATTTTATCAAATTTAATTGACTTGAATTTTTTTTTTAAATAAAAAATTTATATCGACCTTTTTCGGTCAAGTATCTGTCATCTAGTTATTTCTCGATCGTGTAGGTTTCAGTCAAAACTTATTTAGTCAAACTCGGTTGAACATGTCTAGGTGGCATCCTACATGGCAACCAACTCACCCTTTTTCATAATTTTTTGAAACATTCAATTTTAGCATAGTATTTCTCTAGTCAGAATGTTTTTTCTGCAAAAAAACAAAAATACCCTTTTGTAGAGCTCAAAGTGGTGAATCCAAATATATATATTTTTAATATTTTTATTAGTTTTAATAGATGTTATTTTTAAAATAATGCAAGTAGGTTGTTAAAATTAAAAAAGAGGCTGATTAAAAATTTTAAAAAATAGTAAAGAATAAAAAATTTATATGGAACATAATAGGAGAGAGTCTTCTTCAAAAGGGTATAATTTGTTTTTGAAAATGATTAAAATTTTTGAAAATAGTTGACGACCCATGAAAATTGTCAAATTCTGATATGTTTGACTTTAAAATGTTATTACGAGAAAAATATACATCAAAATTTGAATTTTTTTTCCATGCACAAGATATTGAAGTTACCTATTTGGAGAAAAAAAAATAGAGAAAAATGAAGCTTTTTTCAATTTATTTCTTGACGGCCCATGAAGTCACTCTTTTCTGAAATTTTAAACATTACAAAATTTATCCTTAAATTGATAAAAACATTATGAAAATATTTTTTTTTTAAATTTAGAGAATTACAGGAATAAACTTCATCAAAAGTTCTACATTTCATTAGTTTACACCATTTTGAGATTCAAAACATAAAGACCACTTTTATGTGGTTGAAGTTCAAAAAAAAAAATTCTGCTAGCCGATTCCTTTTTGAAGTGTGACACAAGTTTGTGTTTTTACCCTTTTATCTCCAATCATGTGATTTGAACATTCACTGTCAATTACCCAATAGTTTTCATCATATCTAGCATGAAAAGCGGTTACCAGAGTACCTTTCATCTCATCCTTCTTGCTCTCTGGACCAGATTCCCTTGCACATCTTCTATGGTTAGAAGATACAACTTTACTTTCTAGGGGGCTGAAATAAACATTCATCTTTATCCTCCTCAAAATCAGACTCATCATGAGGAATTCATGCATCTTCTTTAACATAAAACAATTTCTTGAACTTCCTATCCTTTTTTTCTTTGTAGTTATTATTATCTTTGTTCTTCTTATGTGTAGCTCTATTTGGTCATATTCAGGCATAACGACCAATATTTCCACAATTGAAACATTTAAAGGGAAACATACCTTTGTATTTACCAATACCTTTCATCAATTTCCTCGTAAATTTTGCTTCCAACTCTTCTGAACTATCATCATCTAAGTCATCTCCTATCTTCATTTCTTTAAAGGTTGTTTCAACTTTCTCCTTTTCTCTTGCAAATTTTCTCATCTCGAATGCAGTCAAGGTGTCAAATAGTTGCTCCTTAGTAAATGTCTTTGGATCATATGATTCTTCAATAGCAAAGACTTTGTCACTATAATTCTCTGGTAGGATCGTCAATATCTTCTGAATTACATCATCTGTCATGGTACCACCTTGATTCTTGATTTCATTTGCTACAAGTTTAGCTCTTTGATAATAACTCACAATATCTTCACCCTCTTCCACTCTCAGGTTCTCAAATTTGTGCTTAGTAGTTAGCTTCCTTGACAATTTTACTCTATCATTTCCTTCATTAATATCTTTCAATTTTTTTCCATACTTCATAAGCAGTGCCTAAAGAAATAACTTTTGTCCTTTCAATTTTAGATAGAACACTAAAGATAGCATACCTTGAATTTTCATTCTCCTCATAAGCAGAAATCTCATCTGGACAGGAAGGACCAGAAAATGGTTCAACATACTTTGTCTCTACAACTTTCCAAGTCCTAAAACCAAGAGAGACCAGGTAACCTCTCATATGCCCTTTCCAGTCACTATAATTAGCTCCATCAAAAATAGGGATTTTCAAATTGTGTGCCATCTGATCTACCTCAAGCAGTTAAGCTTTTCTCCGAGGAACCAAAGATCCGATACCAATTATTGAAATGCATAAGACAATTGAGAGGGGGGTTGAATCAATTATATCAAATTACTTTACTTTTGACGTTAATCAATTCTACTTTAACTCAATCTATTGTTAAGTGTAAACATGAAATGAAAATAATAGAAATTAAACACCAAAGGCACCAGATTAATGTGGAAAACCCAATGAGGGAAAAAACATGATGAGGATTAGCTCATAATATAGTAGTAATTCAATACTAGATAAAAAGGCTCACTACTAGAGGGCTCATTGCCTAGATACAAAGGCTCGCCTCCTACAATAGGACTCATTGTGGTGCAGGAGCACCCATAAGTTACCTTAGGTTGCCTAGTAGGTCATGACTTGGAAATTTTTTTAGGACTAACTTAGCAATCTCTTCATGTTCCTTTTATGTTTTTTCCTCAGTGGCATTTGTGATCAGATATTGATTTGATGAAGGTCATGTTGACCATTGCATAGGCTTAAGGGTTTTTGCTCAAGTAAGGTTTAGGATTTTCTAGACCTTTTAGGAGTTTCTTTTCTAAATTTTACAAATAAAAAGATCAATGGAGGCTACAAGTGGCCTAGGTGTGTCCAAAGGAGAGAATAACTATTTTGGAGACTCTATTTAAGGGTGACCTTGACATGGGAGTGAGGTTGGAAGAATTTGAATTGTCTAGAATTTTTAAATTTCAAGAGAAACAGTGGTGATTTTGTGTGCATTCTGGTTTTTGCTTTGCAAGTAGTCTTTTAATGGATTAATGTTAGCACTGTAGGTTGTGTAGGATGTAGAGGAGTTACTCTTCAAGTTGTGTGAGATAGTAGATAGCTAGTTTGTTAGTTTCAAGCATTATTTGTAGATAGTTTGCTTTCTTTCAATTGTTGATCTGAACCAGACAACTTGAGAATAATGGACGTTTAGTTCACATTCTCACTATACAAATTGTATGGCCCTTTGGGAATTGTGAATAGAATCCATGACTGTATATATGGTAGGATTAGGAGTCTTTGGTAGCATCGGAAACACTATGGGAGTCTTCTCCTAAGCGAGGTAGGAAGTGTCTGGCTAGGGAAGACAAGAACTGCATAGCACTTGATTTGCAGGGGTGTTGATTTCCTGTCAAATCATGGTGTGGAGAGGAGAGGTATGAGCCCTGCCAAGCCATAGAATGGAGGAGTAAGCTCCATCAATCCATCTGGTGTAAGGAACATCTAACAGTTGCAGGGAGGTCAAGAAAACTTAACAAAAGTCCTAATTTTTCCAAATTGAAGGTTAAGCCTGTGTATGGACAATTGATGGTTAAGACCCCTAAAAACTTTGAGTGGAGAGCATAAGAACCAAGAACCCCAAGAAAATATTGTGGGTTACTTGGAAGAACCTTGGGAAAAACCTTGACCTCTCGGAGAAGGAGGCCTAATTGGGCTCATAGGGCTAGTAGCCTTAAAACCCTAAATGAGGATTTTGGTGGAAGCGATCAGAAAATAGAGTTGGGTGGACCCTCAAGAACCATAGTGGGATGGATTTAAACAATTAGAAACACCTCCACACCCCTGCAAAGACAAGTTCTAGATTTTGGAGAATGTTAGCCTTTAGGGTGGATTAAGGGCTAAGGGAAGAATTGCAAAACTTGCACCAAGGTTGACTTAGTAGGTAGAGTCGAGATGGTAGTTGGGTTGGCAAGGAGAACCAGCGGATCCTAAACAAGAAAAATGTCCTATAGGTTAATGTGGTGGAGTAAGAAACCATAGAGGTCTTCTAGGTAAGACCTAGAGCAGGAATCTGTGATTGATTCCTCCGACCTCCCTATCAGATTGGTATCAGAGCAACAAAATATTTGGGATTGATTATTGTATGTTAGGGTTTGAGTCTAGTGGTTCTACAACCATGGTGACAAATATAGAGTTGGACAAGAAGGTCGAAGATCAAGAGGAAGATAATAGAAGATTGAGGGAAATAATAGCTCAACTTGAGCAAGTAATGAATAATGTGCAAACCAAGACCGATGAGGTTAGTGATAGATTGGAAGGTAGGGTACCTAAGAGTGAAGAGGTTGTAGAGGAAGACAAGATCCCTGAACCTAACCCTGTTTTGCAAGAAGAGCCTTTCTTGAAGGCATTGAAAGCTATGAGTGGAAAAGCACTTGAAGGAATACCATTGTTTAGTGGGAAATTGGAAGCTGATCTAGTCATGGATTGGATAGATGGAATGGAAAACCATTTTGAGTGTGATGGAGTCACTGAAGCATAGAAGGTGAAGGTTGAAAAGTCAAGATTGAGAGGTTTTTCATTGACATGGTGGAAATTCATTCAGACAGAGACGGAAAAGGAAGGCAAGAAGCCTATTTCTACTTGGAAGGGAATGGTTGCCAAAGTGAGAGAAGCATACATGCCAGATGATTATGCAATTCAGTTGCATAAGAAGACACAGAGCTTGAGACAAAGAGACCAAGATGTGAATACTTACACTAAGGAGTTTCAAAAACTTTGTATGAGGTCTAATATTTTAGAGGATGAAATTCTTAAGGTGGCTAGATACCTTAACGGCTTGAAGTGGAACATTCAAGAGGAGATGACTCTTTTAAGTCCCAAGATAGTACACCAATGTTACCAATTGGCTATAAAGATTGAGGAAAGAAGCAAGAGGAAACAAGACCAGGTTTCTAAGAGTAGAGGCAAAGGCAAAGATCAAAGAGGACATAGAGGTGGATACCAAGGTAGAGGGACTAAACAAAGAAATTAGGGAGAGTCTAAGCTCACAGAGAATGGAAGTGAAACAACTTCTAGAGGGGGCTATGGAAGAGGTAGAGGACCTCAAGGAGGATCAAATAGAGGAAGAGGAGCAGGCAGAAGCAACTCATACTTTGCTAGTATGAAGTGTTATAACTGTGGTCAAGTAGGACATCTAGCTTATAGGTTCCCGGAGAAAGCATCTTAATCAAATATAGAAAAGAGAGTGGCATATGCTCAAGAGGACACCATGAGTATCAAGTCACTAGAGGTTAGTCACATTGAATCAGAAATGGGAGAGAACCTGAGGTTTAGAAGAGTTCTAATCAGACAACCAATCAAGGAGGATCCAAAGAAAAGGAGAGCCTTATTCAGGGTAAGGTGCAAAATAATTGGAAAGGTGTGTAAGGTTATAGTGGATTTAGGGTCTACTGATAACATAATCTCAGAAGAGGCAGTGAGGAAGTTGAAGTTAGATAAAGTACCCCACACTAACCCTTACAAGGTGACATGGTTGAACAAAGGGCAGAGTGTTCTTTTCAATGAGCAAACAAAGGTGGAGTTCTCCATTGGAGGGTACAAAGACAAGTTGATTTGTGATGTGTTTCCCATGGATGCATGTCATATTCTATTGGGTAGACCATGGAAGTATGACAGAGGAGCCATCTATGATGGAAAGAAGAACACTATCTCATTCAAGAAGGATGGAAAGACATTCAAACTGCAGTCACTGTTAGATGAGGAAGAAGGATAGTCAAAGACCCCTAGTGTCTTGCTAGGTAGTGGAAAGGAGTTTATCAACACTCTAAAACAAGGAGGTGAAGGATATGTGGTCATGGTGCAACCCAAGGAAGAAGACAAGGCCAAGAAGACAGTCATACCAAGAGCAGTCCATAAGTTGCTAGAACAGTTCAAGGACATAGTTAGTGATGGCACACCAGCAACCTTACCTCCAAAGAGAGCCATCAGTCATCAGATTGACTTCATACTAGGAGATTCATTGCCAAACAAAGCAGCTTACAAGCTCACACCAGATCAGAACCTAGAAGTAGCTAGGCAAGTGCAGGAGTTGTTAGATCAAGGATTAATTAGGAAGAGCATCAGTTCGTGTGAAGTACCAGTGGTCTTAGAAACCAAGAAAGGTGGAAAGTGGAGACTATGCATCGATTCTAGAGCTATAAATAGAATCACAATCAGATATAGGTTCCCTATTCCTAGGATTGAGGACTTGATGGATTGTCTTGGAGGATCTCAGTACTTCACCAAGTTGGATCTCAAAAGTGGATACCATCAGATCAAAATTAAAGATGGGGATGAGTGGAAGATAGCCTTCAAGACAACTGATGGGTTGTATGAATGGAGAGTTATTCCACTTGGCCTCTCTAGTGCCCAAAGAACATTCATGAGGCTCATGAATGAAGTTCTTAAGGACTTCACAGGGATATTTTTTGTGGTATATCTAGATGATATACTCATTTTTAGCAAGACAGCAGAAGAACATCTAAAGCATGTGGAGTTGGTTCTTAAAAGATTGCAGGAAGAGAGGTTAGCCAGCAACCTAGAGAAGTGTAAGGTCTTCAAACAAGAGCTTGTGTACTTGGGGTTTGTAGTATCTGAAGTATCATTGAAGATGGACCCAAGCAAGGTGGAAGCTATCCTAAATTGGCCTACACCAACCACTGGGAGAAAGGTAAGAAGTTTTCATGGGTTAGCTCAGTTTTATAGAAAGTTTATAAGGAATTTTAGTGGTATATGTGCACCAATACTTGATACTATCAAAGGTGGCCTAAAGAACAAGTTCAAATGGACTCTTGAAGCTAAGAAGGGTTTTGAGAAATTGAAACAAGAAGTGGCAACTCAACCCATCCTTTTGTTACCTAGTTTTGATAAGTTATTCATTGTGGAATGTGATGCCAGTGGAATTGCAGTAGGAGGAGTTCTAAGCCAAGAAGGAAGGCCTATAGCTTTCTTTAGTGAAAAGCTCAATGAAGCTAAGAAGAAGTATTCTACCTATGACCTAGAACTATATGGTCTAGTACAATCACTTAGGAAGTGGAGGCATTATCTCCTACCTAAAGAGTTTGTAGTGTTTATTGATAATCGGGCACTTAGCTACATCAACAGTCAAGAGAAGTTGAGCAATAGACATTTGAAATGGATGGAATACATCCAAGCCTTCACTTTTACAATCAAGCACAAGAAGGGACAGTTGAATAAGGTGACAGATGCACTAAGTAGGAGATTGCTGATAGTGCAAGAGATACAAATAAAGAGCATTGGGATAGAAAGTTTCAAGGATCTCTATGGGGAAGACGAAGACTTCTCAGAGGCCTATAAGGTATGTTCTTATTTTGAGAATCACTTTCATAGTCAATTCTTAGAGTATACATTGCAGAGTGGACTATTGTTCAAGGGGAATCAATTATGTGTTCCAAAAGGTTCAATGAGGGAGAATCTCATCCAGGACAAGCACAATGGTAGTCTTAGTGGTCATTTTGGTATCAACAAGACAATAGAACTAGTGCAAAGGTTCTACTATTGGCCTAATTTTCCAAGGGATGTCAAGAGGTATGTGGAGCAGTGTGTAGTGTGTATGAAAGCCAAGGGGGGAGCTAGCAACGCAGGTTTATATCAACCTCTACCCATTCCTAACAGACCATGGGAGTGTATTAGCATGGATTTTGTGGTACGACTCCCTAAGACTAAGACAGGGTTTGATAGTGTCTATGTGGTGGTAGATAGGTTCAATAAGATGAGTCACTTTGTTCCTTGTAAGACCACCCATGATGCTAGCTATATTTCTCATCTTTTCTTCAAAGAGATTGTGAGGATCCATGGATTTCCATTGAGCATTGTCTTAGACAGGGATGTGAAGTTCATGAGTCATTTTTGGAAGACTCTATGGAGCAGATTGGGTACTAATTTTTCTTTTGGATCATCCTACCATCCTCAGACTGATGGGAAAACTGAGGTGATCAATAGGGTGTTAGGTAACCTTCTAAGATGTCTAACCAAGGAGAATGGACAGACATGGGACATGGTCATCTCACAAGCTGAATATGCCTACAATGACAGTGTGAACCAGACCACAGGCAGAAGTCCTTTTGAAATAGTGTATGGAATGCACCCAAGAGGTGTGTGTGAAATTAGAGATTTAGGAGCTATGGAGCATAGGAGTGGCCATGCTGAGGATTTCTCTCAGACCATGAAGGAGATTTTGGAGCAAGTGAAGAAGACAATTACAGAGGCTACTCACAAACTGAAAGCTAAGGTGGATATGTCTAGGAAGGATCTACAATTTGTAGTAGGAGACTATGTCATGGTCCATCTCAACAATTCTAGGTTGTAGAAGGGAACATCAACCAAGTTGTAGATGAAGAGAGTGGGACCATGTATGGTGTTAGCTAAATATGGAAAGAATTCTTACAAAGTGGAGTTACCTGCAAATTTGGGCATCTCACCAGTGTTTAACGTGGCTGATGTGATCAGGTATAAAGGACAAGTCACTGATGTGGATCAAACCAGTATGGAGGTCTTGAAGGATGTGAGTAACATAGTCTTACCTCCTAAAGACAAGTTGCAAGCAGAGAGGATCTTGGAATCAAGGGTGAAGAAGTCTACCCAACATAAGGAATACATGGAACATCTCATCCAATGGAAAGACCAACCAGACTCAGAGGCTACATGGGTGGATGAAGCTCAGTTCAAGAAGCATGGTATTGATTTATCACTGATCTCTTCCCACATTCCTTAGTGTTTGTGCAGAGTGGGAGAATGGTGCAGGAGCACCCATTAGTTACCTTAGGTTGCCTAGAAGGTCATGACTTGGAAATTTTTTAAGGACTAACTTAGAAATCTCATCATGTTCCTTTATGTTTTTTCCTTAGTGGCAATTGTGATCAGGTATTGATTTGATGAAGGTCATGTTGACCATTGCATAGGCTTGAGGGTTTTTTCTCAAGTAAGGTTTAGGATTTTCTAGACCTTTTAGGAGTTTCTTTTCTAAATTTTACAAATAAAAAGATCAATGGAGGATACAAGAAGCCTAGGTGTGTCCAAAGGAGAGAGTAACTATTTTGGAGACTCTATTTAAGGGTGACCTCGACATGGCAGTAAAGTTGGAAGCATTTGAATTGTCTAGAATTTTTTAATTTCAAGAGAAACAGTGGTGATTTTGTGTGCATTCTGGTTTTTGCTTTGCAAGTAGTCTTTTAATGGATTAATGTTTGCACTATAGGTTGTGAAGGATGTAGAGGAGTTACTTTTCAAGTTGTGTGAGATAGTAGATAGCTATTTTGTTAGTTTCAAGCATTATTTGTAGATAGTTTGCTTTCTTTCAGTTGTTGATCTGAACCAGACAGCTTGAGAATAATGGAGGTTTAGTTCACATTCCCACCATACAAATTGTACGGCCCTTTGGGAATTGTGACTAGACTCCATGACTATATATATGGTAGGATTAGGAGTCTTTGGTAGCATCAGAAACACTGTGGGAGTCTTCTCCTAGGCGAGCCAGGAAGTGTCCGGCTAGGGAAGACAAGAACTGCATAGCACTTGATTTGCAAGGGTGTCCATTTCCTGTCAAATCATGGTGTGGAGAGGGTAGGTATGAGCCCTACTAAGGCATATAATGGAGGAGGAAGCTCCATCAATCCATCTAGTGTAAGGAACCTCTAACAGTTGCAGGGAGGTCAGGAAAACATAAAAAAGGCCTAATTTTGCCAAATTGAAGTTTAAGCCTGTGTACGGACAGTTGAGGGTTAAGACCCCTAAAACCTTTGAGTGGAGAGCACAAGAACCAGGAATCCCAAGAAAATATTGGGGGTTACTTGGAAGAAACTTGGGAAAAACGTTGACCTCTCGGAGAAGGAGGCCTAATTGGGCTCATAGGGCTAGTAGCCTTAAAACCCTAAATGAGGGTTTTTGTGGAAGTGATCAGAAAATGGAGTTGGGTGGACCCTCAAGAACCATAGTGGGATGGAATTAAACTATTAGAAACACCTCCACACCCTTGGAAAGACAAGTTCTATATTTTGGAGAATGTTAGCCTTTAGGGTGGATTAAGGGCTAAGGGAAGAATTGCAAAACTTGCACCAAGGTTGACTTGGTAGGTAGAGTTGGGATGGTAGTTGGGTTGGAAAGGATAACTAGGGGATCCTAAACAAGAAAAAGGTCCTATAGGTTAAGGTGGTGGTGTGAGACACCATAGAGGTCTTCCAGGTAAGACCTAGAGCAGGAATCTGTGATCGATTCCTCCAGCCTCCCTATCACATTGTATAGAAGGAGGCTCAGTGCCTACAAATAAAGAAAAGATAAATAAAGATCTATCACTATAGGTTCCATACATCCACAACTTGATCAAAAAATTGCAGACACCATAAACTCACTACTTTCAAGAATCTAACACATCAAACTACTTTTTCCTTGATTCACTATTGTACAATCTACTTTTCACACTTGTTCACACACTTCACTTTCTTTCCACACAATTCACAACATCTTGAATTTATTTTATACTATCTTCAACCCTAGAAGCATTCCCCAAGGTCATCTATACATCCTTCAATTTAAAAATTCAAATTAGGTCAGCTCCTCAACATTCTCACGGTGAATAAGAATGAGAGAGGGCCAATTAAACATTTAATTAGGACCCAAACAACATCTTGGATCAATCACACGCTTCCTTAATTCAATGCAAAATCTTTATGTAATGTGTAGACACTAGGTCGACCAAACCTAATGAAAACACCAATGGTCTTTGAATTATGTGCATATCCACCAAGATGATCATGCGTGGATCAACCAACATGCTTCACTAGAAACTTAAACAGCTCTAAGAAACCTTCAGACATATCCACAAAAACTGTAACAATCTTCATCCATGAAACATTCTTCAATAGTCCAGCTGGACCGAGTAGCAACACACAGGAGCTCTGGAGCAAGTCTTTTGGAGCACCAAACCACAAGCATGTTTTCCAGAACACTGAAACATCAATGTAAACCATCTTCCATATCCAAAAGATCTAAACCAAAACACCAAAATACTGCGGAGAAAAAAGATTTCTCCTAGTCCATAAACAAATAGTTCTGCCAAACTAGTGCACACACCGGTGAACATATCTTTCATTCTTGATCAATCCAGAAGCTAAAACTCAAGATATATTATCCATTGAAGCTCACGAACACTACTACATATCCGCATAGGCATAGGATCAACATAGAAGAAATGTAGAACACAAAATCAGAGCACACTAAGATCACACACACTACACAATCTTCATTATTTCTTAATTTTCTCAAACACACTTGGAAACAACATTAAAGAAACTCCATAAATATAGCTCCATGTACTTTAAACACTTCTACAATATCTTAACTATACAATTACCACCTGCAATCACTTTGAACTATGTTAACATCAATAACAATATTAACGACATTACCACCAAACACATCAATACTTGCAACAGAATTATAGTATATCAAAAATGTAATTCTTGTTTACCTCAAATCTTGCTTTATTTTCTGCAAGATTTTTTGCATATGATTGTCCCTTAGGATGATCAAGAGTCCTCATATAATGAAATGGTCCCACATTCATCACATTATTGAATTGGGTAGAGAAATATAGTAGGTAAAATAAAAATGATACAAATTAACATATACTTGTTGACAAATAATCATATTTACTAAACATATATCTATCCAATCTAAACGTAAATATTTGCAATATAAAATAAAAACATACCTGCTGTGATGATTTTACACTAGATGAGCTCATGATGGATGAAGCATCTAAGATGGTTTCCTATATAAAAAAATGACAAGAATGTAACACAATTTAAATGCACATGCACATATAATCATAATGGCGAGAATATATTAAAAAAAATATACCTATTGCACAACTTCTTCCAATGGGTTAGGCTCAGTTAACATGGTTGTAAAAGTACCAAGTTGTTACATAAAAAGACAATATTACATTAGACTATCAATCTACATATATGTATTTAAACATAATAGATTTTAAAAATTAACATCTAAATAAAAAAATTAAATAATACTGTATACCAGGTCTCTAGGCCAAAAGAAATGGTCAATTGTGTAGTCTCATGCACTTGGGAAATCTAGTCCTCTATTAGCAACTATTAAATATTTCAGCGCATAAACATATATTAGTACAAATATCTCTTATAAAATATGAAAGAATTTAGATAAAACATGCTATGAAATTAATTTAAGTATTATCGGTGCTTCCACATCATCTCTTCCACTCAATGTCTCTCCTATAAATTGTCCACTCCATGCTCTCTCAACTCCTACATCTAACATATCATGGACCTCATAGTCGGATGTGCCTATTGGAGCCTCACTAGACTATCAAAGAGGACCCAAACATATATTGTGGCACACGATACAGTAATGGGGAACACAAATATGTGTTGAAGAGGGGGTGTACCAATCACAACTGATGCAACAGGTACATCACCATCATCATGGGATGTACCAATTACATCACCATCATGATGGGATGCACTATCCTGTAGTTGTGCAACATGACAACTCTACGTGATCAAATGATCACTCAGTGCATGTATGGAAAAAATGCTTTGAATCCATGCATCTAAAATAATCTTGAGGTAAGGTACTAGAGCCGAGGAAGTAATAGGAAAAGTAGGAAGAACTAGGGTGACTCAATGTGTTGTGGGTCTATCCTGTGGCATCCCTTTACCCACATCCTGGAAATGTTGCATATCAAAGTAATTGACATGCCTCCCTAGGACCAGCTCAACATATAATTTTCGTAGAAAATACTAAGGAACGTCAAGATTGTTGTTGGGTTGTTTATCAAAAACCATTCACCAATATTTTTATAAATTATCAAATATACCTCTATGTGTGCACCATTTAATTGAAAATTTTGGCTTTCACACATCTACGTGTTGTCCTATTTTGGGATTGATGAATAGCTAGGCTAATTGGGATTTGTCAATATCAAGTGCCCTCAAGTTATAGTATGATAACCCTTTGGCATAATGTTTCCTTTGGAACTCTCACTACTCTACAAACCTATTATGCTCATTTGTCAAAGTTTCAACATTCAAATTGATTGTTTCTAAAGTGTTTTTCATATCTAATAGCTCAAGGAGTGTCTCATAAATTTGACATACGTTTCTCAATTGATTTAAATTTCTATGGATAGATTAATGTATTATGGGCATGCTTTCATTTGGAAACATTGATGGTGACGAAGGAGGATTTGCAGGGTTTTCAGCTTGAGCGGGGATGGGATCAACCATTCTTAAGCCTGTTTGTTAGAAATTTTAAAAATTCACAATCATTTTAATGCAATAAAAAACCTATTCAAAAACCTATTTTTGATTAAAATTCATAAAAAATAATGAAAAATAAATATGCAATTGAAAAAATATATTAGAATTTATAAATACCTATGAAATTTGGGTGATTTGAGAAAAAAATCCAATGCCAAATGGATATCTGAGTTGCTCAAATGATAACAAGCATGGACAAAGAAAATGTAGAATGAAACATAACTCTCAAGTTTTTATTTTTTTGATTTTAAGCCAAATGAAATAGATATCCATTTCAAAATGGATATATATTTAGTTTATGTTGTTGTTTTTAACTCGTCGGGTGCAAGACCCAAGTTAAATATAGTATGAGCATAAATTATGTAATGCCCCGCCAAATAACCTTAAAGGAAGTTGCAATTAACATCATAAGCAAACCAATTTTTTTTTATAAAGTGCATTTAACATACACATTCACTTACTAGTTAACAACAACCTCTAAGGCTACAAGGTTAGGATTACTTAAACCTACACATACATATTACATATAACCATAGCCTTATAAACTTTATGAAGTAACCATCATACATCATAAGAATACCACATAACATAATAAGATAATCAACTAGGATACAATCTCATAAACATTATCTTAATCCAATAGTTACATCACTCATTCCCAAAATGAGGCAATAGTACTCAAGGTTACAATTACAAACTTCCACCTCATAAACATAAGAGGGATAAAATAACTTATACAAGCTGAAATATTACAATGTAAGAAATTACAACAAGAACCGCGAGCTGTCCATCTGGATGTCTTGCCACCAAGTACTGAAGATTGATGGGGACCCAACGGTTTTGGTGCATGTTCCACCCTACCAATGTGGTACCCGAAGGCCCACCCCCCATGCTAGGAGATAGTAACAAATTAACATGGACAAAGATTCTACTACCTCTAACCAAAGGCAGACTCAAACTGACTCATACTATTATAACCAACCAAATGAATTAACAAGTACAACTCATTCACCATACAAGTACAAATCAAGGACAACTCAAGTATAATACAAGTACAAATCAAATATAATACAAGTACAAATCAAGTACAATACAAGTACAACTCCAACATCACTGACATAGGTCACATTACTTCCAAACATAAAATAGATCAAGTATGTTCAGAGAACCATACACATAAAACAATTAACAACAGTTGTCCTAGATAGAGTGTCATCGCAAGGTTTTTTCATGAGATCTCCTCTGGGCATTCTTCATAGGCTCCGGCACAAGTAATCCTGGTGGCCTCAACCGAATCCCAGCACTCATACTCACTCAAGCGGAATCAACTACCTCTCGCAAGAACAAGATAGTTGATCTTGCCATTCCAGGCCTTCTCACTCATCCCAAGTCTAAACAAGCCCTTGTGTCTATGAGTGAGGATTAAATTATCTTGATTAGTGTGAGCTGCATCTTAATCATCTAAGTACATTAATTTAATTATCACTTGTTTAAATCACTCCTGAAGGTTATCCAGTTTACCTCTTTGGGCTCTGGCGCCTAACAGAAGTCACTCTTCTATTCGACAACACACACCCAAACAATCCACCAAGGGAACCACAAGTGCATACCAACTAGGCATCATAATCCACTCCAACACAAGGAGGATACAAATAATAGAACTCACTCCATTCATCTTGGAGGCAACAAACACATATTCCACTCCTTTCATAGGAGGAAACAAGATGAAACCACATAACAAGGTCACTCCATACAAGGAGACACGGATCCCATAATCCGCTCTAAACCAAGGAGGTGCAAACATCCCCGTTCATGAAAATCGGGTAAAACTGAAAAAATGTCATGCACTACCCAAGGGAAAACAACTGGATGGCATAAAGGTTCAACAACCCTTATCCTCTAAGTTCTTCTGGAAGACTTATAATTTAGGACCGACACTAAATCCCAAAACCAACAATGCAACTTGACGACATAGCAACAAAAGCATTTAAGTCATCAATCAAATCTAATATTTGGATTTCCTAAATCCATACTCATTCAATAGGTAGTGTAGAAAAGTCAAAGTCATGATAACTAGATCATCTAAAATAATCATAACCCCTATTTCTCTTTTCATTATTGAAAATCTAAAATAATTAAACTTACTTCCCTTTACTGAATACAGAGAATTAAATCCTTTAAGATAATCATGAGGAAGATACTACTTTTGGATATACTAAATCCATATCTCTTTCATAATCCAATCACAGTGATTCAATTAATCTAAATAGAAATTAATTAAATAACATAATTGATTGTCTCATCAATAAAACAACTTCTTAATTTACTTTTAAATTGACACAAATCCATGCAAGTAAACTTTTTCCATTTCCTAACCAAATCTTACATCTCATTCAATTTTTTATTTAAAACATTCAATCACTTTAATATAATAACATATTGTTTCTCTATCCATTTTCCATATACACTAATCAATCCATTTTAAATCTCTATTCAATAATACATTGCATGCATCTCATTAAAATAAAATACGATAATGAATTTTACACTGATATATATATATATATGCTCCATATTATATAGACACCATTAATATTCCATTCACAATGACTAGATTACTCTATGGAACTAAATAAAACATAATAACTATTTGTCTTTTTCAATATAGTTAGTTCCTAAATTTACTTCTAATGCAACCTAACACTATTGCAAACAATCTTTTCCAATTTTCTATCCGGAGTCTATGTCTCATCAACTATCCATTTAAAAACATGCAATTTCATCAATGTATAAAAATATCTTTTGGCTTGTCTATTTGGCCACGCATTCATATTGTTTCTAATTAAATCTCATTAATTAAAACAAACATTTAAATATAAATATTTCTATAATTTTTCAATATATTTAAATATCTTTCTCTATACATTTTATACACATACTAATTATTTCTTTTAGAACATTAATAATACCCAATTTGCAAACAACAGAATAAAATAAGATAAAATATTATTTATTCTCTCAAATGGATATATACCTTCACTATATATATACTAAATATAAATTAATATATTTAAATATATTTAATCATTAACATATTTTCTATCCTTTGTAGAATATCAAATTGATTAATTCAAAATAAAATATCCTTTATCATCAATATTCTAAAATATAAATATATTTTTCCAATTAAATCAAATTAATAATTGGACCTTTTACATATGAATTTAAATTCCACAATTCAATTTTAAATTATGCATTCTTTATTTCAAATATTGAACTCCTTCAATTAAACTTTAACATGCCATTTTAAAATAAACAATAATTTCCCCATATGTTTATAATTTTAATTCCACTAATCTAATATACAAATTTTATTTAAAATAATATAAATAAATATAATACTTTAGTATTATAAATTATAATATAAAGTATTATTAAATAATATTTTAATATTATAATAACAATACATAAAATATTAATCCATGGGAAAATAATTTAACAACAGTCTCATGTTTCAAGCATAACTCAAAACCTACGATCTGGGTATTTGCGATTTTTGGACAGAGGTAAGAAAATTTCAAAATGCAAAAACCCTTTAAATTTCTTGAAAACTCAATTTGTGAAAGTAAAGTTATAGGTGACGCAATAAGACCATTTTACCATGAAAAATATAACTATACTACAGATTTTAAAATCTGATTTTTAATAATAAACAGAGGGTTTCATTTTCTAAAAACATTCTAAATGCATTGTTCAATCTCTATGTTTGATTTCAATAACAACAAAATTGATTTCCCCAAATAATTTAAATTCAACTAAAGTTTTCACAATTTTCACTCAAGAATTTTCACAAGCAAAGGCTGTAAATTTGTTTAATTCTTTTCTTCTAATATCAAATTTATTTTCTAAAACAGATTTAACAAATAAATCTTTAATCACTATTATTTTTTTAAAAATAATCAAGAACAATAAAATACAAAGAGGAAAACCTGGTACAAGAAGCTACAGGAAGAGATGAATTTCTGATGCAAGCCTCCTCCAAAGATTTCTTGAATTTTCTTCAATCCTCCAAAGAATCCAATCCAAAATCCAACAAATGCAAACAATCTTTCCTTCAATCAATTCTACAATCAAACTTTCTTCAAATCCTTGTGCAAATTTTTCAAAATTTCTTCCCTGCTGTAAAAATGTATTTTTCTAAAAACTTTCTGCCCTAAAATTAAAACATGTATTCTTTATAAATCAAAAATACCTAATACAACCCTAATTCACATTACATGCAAATTAGATATTTCAATTTCAATTTCAATTTCAATTTTTACAACCCTAATTCACATTGCAAGCAAATTAGATATTTCAATTTGAATTTCAATTTCAATTTCAATATCACTTTTGGAAAAACCACTTTCAATTTAAAATGCAATTTCAAATAATAAATTAATTTTCAAAGTTGCAACCAATTTCCCAAATAAACATTTCATTACCATTTTTAATTTAATTCCCACACGTTGAAATTAAATTCCAAAATTAATTCTAATTATTTTATTTCCTTTCATTCTCTTGCATCACGTTTAATTAATTAATTAAATTATTTAATAACTAAACTCAACCCCCTTGGATTAAATTTAATTAATTAAATAATTTAAATATAATTAATTAATTTAAATATAAACTTTTATCCGCATTGCATTATTTAAATTAAATGACCATTTAAATGCAATTATTCTAAATATCTATTTCCAAATCAAGAATGCTTCAGAATTAAATAACATCAAAGCAAGACAGACAATGACTCGACACACACAATTGACGACACACTAAGGCTAGGGTGTAAAATTGACACATGTTATCTAGCTACTATCTCCTATTCAACTTAACCATTGGATCAACATGCTCGAACCTATGAAACCAGGTGGAGTCGATGTCATGTACCTGCAATCCTGCAACCAAGTAAACAACATCATACAATATATCCAGCATATAATACACACCGTGAAGAAGGAATTATGGATTTGCAGGGCGCTCACAAGCGAGTGATGCGAACTCGTCCTCTTCACCCATACACTCATCAAAACTGACACTTCCATCATAATTCCAATAATCTCATAATAATATCTCATGCTAACTCTACAACATCATTAATCCATAATGCATGTGAAACAATAATCAAATAACTGCATCCCACAATAATATTTGTCACTCAATAGTAACAATCAAAACATCATAACAAAATGTATCCAGTATCAAAGTAATTGCAACCAAACATAGCATAAAGCAACTTGAACAAGAATCAAAATGGAGGGGTATTACAAATTACATATTTAATATATATATTTATATTAGAATATATTTAATATTTAATATTATATAATATTATATAATATTATATTATATTATAATATTATATTATATTATAATATATTATATTATACTATATTATACTATTATATTATATTATTATATTATATTATATTTTATTATTTTATTATATTATAATATATTTAATATGTTATAATATTTAATATTATATAATAATATAAAAAATCAACTTAATATAATATATTCATGTCGGACCCGACCAAACTAAAAAAGCCAACTTAAACTAATGGGTATTTATTCCAAAATGGATATCTTTTTGGTTTATGTTATTTTTTTATCTCGTCGGGTCCAGGACCCAACTTAAATATAGTATGAGCGTAAATATAATATATTTTAATTATATTATATATTATATATATTATATTATATTATACTATATATATATATATATATTATTTAATATAATATATTTTTTAGACTGCAGGAATCGGGTAGCACAACCCTCTTTAAACTGTAGTGCACCTAGTAAAAATTTTAACATGACCAATGGTGCTGGCGTGACACACCCTCTAGTACCATGGGGGTGGGGGAGACTAGACCTTGTGACCAACGTCCAGCAACAAGAAAGATTTAACCAACCGAGCTAGGTCCCCAACCCCAATATTATAATATAATATAATATTTATATCATATAATATTATAATATATATAATTCTATATTATTATATAATATTATATTATAATAATATAAAAAATAACTTAATATAATATATTCATGTCGGACCCGACCAAATTATAAAAAAACAACTAAAATTAAACGAATATCCAGTCTGAAATGGATATTGTTTTAGAACGGATATCTATTTTGTAACAGATATCTGTTTTAGAAAGGATATTCGTTTTGTAACAGATATTTGTTTTAGAAAGGATATCTATTTTATAATGAATATCCATTTTGTAACAGATATCTATTTTAGAATGGATACCCATTTATCTTTGTTGTTTGCTATGGCACCATGTACTTTCTACCCAAGCCTAGAAAATATCAAAGCAGATTTTTACATTTTTGGGAAAGTTAAAAATGATTTTTTTCACATTGCCACTTTTTAGACCCCCATGATCTTGCATGGACCCTTGGGAAGTGGAAACACTAACACAAGGTTTGACTGAGGCAAGCCCCTAAAATGGCATAACATTTCTTCTCTCTTTGAATGTGCAAGTTACAAGATTGAAGGAAGCTTGAAGATCTATTTTGCATTGTTGCATTCAAAGCCCTGAAAGTTGTCAAACCATAGAAACTCACCTAAAAAATTATCTAACAACATTCTGACAACTCTACAATCGAGAAGTAGAATGTCATATCTAGCATCAAAGGACTACAAAATCAATTTCAAGACCCCCTATCAGAGACCCATATGCCCCTCGACATCTATTTCCTCCTTTGCATGCTAGATCCAACTTTTTATGATAGGTGCAAAATCTTGAGTACTTCTCAAATCTTCCTATAATTTACTATTTTAGTCTGTTTATTTTTGAAATATCGCATTTATCAAATTAGTTCATATAACTCAATTAGGTTAATCATTTCAAATCATTTCCAATCTGTTTTCAAGGCCCTAAGAAGGGAGATCCAAGTCTGATTTTCTCACCTTTGTGGTTGATGGTCAATATATTCACCTTGTTGATCTTCATTCTTAATGAAACTTTGAAAAAGAGGAATATAATTTACCCTATGTTTCACACATTAAAAATTTTGGGTCACCCTCCCCCCTTTTTCTATGTTCCATTTTGGTGAAGCCGATGTCCTAACATCATAAACCTTCTAAAATTAGTGGTCTTTCAAATCCTATATCTAGGTTTTGCAACATATTGTCTTGCATTTCTCACTTATGGTTTCATATTTGCATCATAAAAACTCATAAAAATTGAAAAAATTATACCTCACATTGCATCATAGCTTGCATTAGGGTGTGTTTCAGTCATTTAGATCAATTTTTCATTCAAAATTGCACTCATAATTGTTCATTTTTGTTCACGTACTATCATAATTTGCATTTCAATCACATTGAGAAATTATGGAAAAATAGTCACTATTAGACATGTTTTTAGATAGAAAAAGAAACCTTAAACAACAACTAAAACATTCAATTTTTCAATTTTCAAATCCCCTACCAAGGACTCAAACACCCCCGAGTGACCTTGTCCTTATACAAGTGCATCAACTAACTTTTTCACAATTATTTGTTTGTCTACTTAGTATGTAGATCTTTGTTTTGGAATCAGTAATTGCATTTTTTTAAGGATATTGCAAATAGTTCATAAGGGTGAAATAAAGTGCATTGTTTGTGTTTTAAAATTGCATTAAAATCATCATTTCTAGGCCTTTGCATTTCTGAATCAATCAATTATTGCATTTCAAATCTAAAATTTTCATTCATAACTTGTTCAAACATCTTCAAAAAATTTGCATACTTACATTTTGCATCAAGTTGGCATAAAATAAGCAAATTTTGAGAGATTACTTACTATCACAACTATTTGCAAGTAGAATAAGATTTATTAAGCAATGTAAAACCTAGTCAAATTTTGATTTTTTAGAACCCCGATTGAAGACTTAGACACCCTTGGGTGACTCTGTCCTATTTTCTAGGTGTAAGTCAACTTTCTATGATAGAATACTTTCATGAGCCTTTGTTCAGAGCTGGTGTTTGATTGTTCTTCACATGTGGATTAATAGTTTGAGCCTCATTGCAAAAAATTATTATGGATATGTGTTTTGGTAAAAAAATTATGTCCTTGAAATCCTTGGTTGATGTTTCAAGATGTGTGTTTGGTGATGATCCAAATCTTGATAATGAAATTCATGATCTTTTACCTCCCAATACATGTCCTCATGAGATAGATATCTTGGGCCAAGATGAAGAAAGCATGCATGAATTCATACAAAACTCCTTATGTAACCTTGAAAATAATGTAACCTTCTATCCCTCAATGTAATGGCTTAATAACCTGTGTCAACAACCAACACCTCCTACAATAATGCCACCACTTAAAATTTTCAACATCTTACATCTCAAAATTGAATCACAAGGCATATCTCAATCGCCGACCATGGAGAAACCTATTCATAACACTCAAAATGAAAACATATCTATTGATGCTCCTTCATCCTATGAGAAAAAAGTCACTAACATACCTATCAACCTAGAATAGTGTTATGGTCAAGGATTTAGTATCTTGAGAAAGAAATGGTGTGACATAAAGAATGAGCATGAAATCCATCCTCTCCTGAATCAAGCATAATCAAAATATACCAAAGGATTAGGTTACCAAGATCCTTTAGTCTCACAATAAACATCTCAACCACCAACTAGGAAATAAAAACTTAAAAATTTACCTTTCCTACATCCTATAACCAAGACCAAAAACACCTTAGACACACTTCTCAAACTAGGATACATCGCATTTCCACCTATCCATAAATGAGAAGATAATAAAGGAATGAGTACAAACATGTCTGGCTGTACATATCATAGAACACTTGGATATCTTACTAATGAATGTTGTGCATTAAGTAATTAATTAAGATAATTTGGTCCTTATGGGGATCAAATTGAATGTATAATACATTAAAATTCATTGTTTTGTGCTCCTTTCCATGTGGTAGTTGTAGTGTCACAATAGGCTCACTACCATCCATGAGGGTATAATCTAGGCTTTATTTAATCATCTTTCATTTTGCAAGGATCAGTATATCATAATCCATTTTAGGCTCACCTTTGTTCCTACACTTGGGAGGCAAGTCATTAGGTAGCCTTGTCCTAGGTGTATTCCTTCTAGCAATGGATCTTTTTTATCTCCTTAAAATGTTAGTGTAGGAAATACACTAACATTTTAAGGGGACCATATAGTCTGCCACTCATTATTTGCATGAGTAATAGTCCCTTCTTAGTGATGATAGCATACATCTCATCTCCTAGGAAGTGCCACCTTGTTAATAAAAGTGTGGCCTTCTTGATCTATGATTACTATCTCCTTTGTGGTGATATTGGGCTTGATATCCCTCAAGAGTGTGACCTTTCTTGGCATATGACATTCCCCTTGGTGGTAATGCTATGGCTAATATTTGCTAAGGTGTGACCTTTCATGTATTAAGCAAAGCCCCTTTTTTATTGTCTCTTGCAGTGGTGTTGATATAACATCCCTTGAGTTTTTAACCTTATCTTATCATCATTTGTTGCACCCCTTGAGGTGAGTTTTGTTGTACCCTCTAAGGTGATTTTTGTTGCACCCCCTGAGGTGATTTTTATGCACCCCCAGAGGTGAGTTTTATTGCACCCCCTAAGGTGAGTTTTGTTGCAAGATAGTTCATGGATTCAACATAGTGGACCTTGTTGGGTCACAAAATTGAGCACCCTTTTTAACACAGACGCCTAGAATAACATGCCTTGCTTTCCATTAGAGCCATGCATCCCAAGAGTGATGTATATGACTTCAATCCTCATAGGGCGGTCCTTCATTCAATGGATGATGTTTGGTATTTGAGACCATTTAAGATAGGTTTTTTGTGTGACTTCTTCATGTTTACATTGCTTGTCATCTTTATATGTCATCGTGTCATGTGTTTTCATCATGTATACTTCATGTTTTCCAACATTGTATGTTAGTGTATGTTTTATTTTTATGTATCTCAAATTCATGTGTGTTCCTTTGTGCCTATGTTGGTTTACAATGGGATCTTAGATCATGGGGGCTTGCACACTGCCCCTAGATCCTTTGTCATCCTATATTTTCAACATTTGGACAATTGGACCCCTCTTGAAATATATTTTCTACTTTAGTGTGAGTCTAATCATAAGTTCATACTCACTAAAGGGTGTGTGCACCAATTTGTGACACAAAAAAGGTGCCACATTGTGAAAAAAATGTGAAATTAAGAATTTTGTGCTCGCCAAACAACTTTTGAATTTCACAAGTTCACCAAATGACTTAAGCATTTGGAAAGCATCAAATGTAAAGTTAATTTTAAAAAACCAAGCTATTTTTATCCTATTTTTTTCTACAACCCACAACCCTAGCTCCCATTTTTTTCTCTTCCAACTCACACTTGCCAAAAGGAGATCGAATTTTGCTTGTGATTCTTCATGAGGATTTTGCCAAGACATCAAAGAGGTTGAAGATATTGAAGAGGTATGTATTTATATTTTTTTAATTTTGAATTTTACTTAGAATGTAGATTGAAATAGGTTTTTTTTTTAAACTTTGTTTAATTTCCATGAAATCAATCTCCACCTCCAAACATTAATAATTCAAAATCACCCCCTTACAAAGAGCCTCCTAAACAAGAACAACCTCAAACCCCTCTGTGTGTTCATAGGTATCCACAAAGAACCCAAGAAAATATCTTAAATCAAATTGAAAACAACCAAAGAGAGATTGAACAATTAATTGGAAGATTAACTGAGCATGTTGAAACCTTCCCTTATATGAGAGGGATTGTTGAATCGTTAAAGTCGACTGTATCACATGTAGGAGAAATGAGTGAGAAAAATAATTTTTGGTTGAACAAGAGGGATGAATTAAAAAAAATTTATGCTAGTGGTCTTTCATATGCATATGTGAAAAAATAAAATATTAGCAAAGCCAACTTGTGTTCCCTTTTAAAGACCCAAGAACCAATGCACCTTTATCACATGCATGTAGGAGGTTCCCCATCCATTGGTGCCACCATGAATTAATAGAAAATAAGTTTTGGGAGTGGTGGTGGATAGTTTTTTACCAACCTCCAAGCAATAAATATGAGGTACCATAGTATTTTTTTAGGAAATTCTATTGTAAGTTTGTCCTCAATAAGGTGCCAAATTATTTTAACATTTTAGACTTTCAAGGTAGAGGTGGGGACTCGACACATGATCAATCGGGTGCACGACGTAATCCATAGTTGGCACTAATACCCTTGGCCAAACCCATGGTGGAGCATGTTGTCATCCCTTCCATTGTCAAGGATAGTGTTGAGGTGGAGACATTGGAGTCGATTAGTTCACTCACTGAGAGCATTGTATAGTATGTGAGGACTCTAGTAGAGCTTGATGCAGATGAGACTTCTAGGCTCGGAGTTCCACCACACCATTGTTGCTCGTGTGGTACTTTTTAAATGTATTTTTATGAGAGTGCTCGAGATGTAGCTACATATCCTACATTAGTTTCATAGTAGATGGTTATGACATATGCATTGTTGAATGAAACATTCAGCATTGATACTCAAGTAAAATTCAGCAAGTTCGTTTAATTTTGTTTATGAAATTCTATTTTGAAATTTAAGAATAACTAAATTAGTAGAATCAATATGATGAAAATTTAGGGTCAGATTATTCATGATACATGCACCATTCCTATAGACCCTTTTTTTTTTCAATGTTGAGTCCACATGTATGCAACTGGTATTAAAGAAATAATTATTGCATGAGAATAGTTGAATGTTATTTGAATGATTGTCTCATAAAATGCTTTGGATGTCAAATAGTTTTCTGGTGGAACTTTGAGCTTGACACCTTGTTATTCATATCCTCAAACAACTTTCACTCAAGTAACCTATATTCATTAATAGTGTTGTAAAACAATGTTAGCTAGTTTTGGTAATTTTGCGTGTACAAATCTAAAATAATGCTTGAAACTACATGAAATTAAATAAATAGGTTCTTTAAAGTGATGGGTGTAGGAGAATTCATTAGTATTTTAAACAATCCATCATATATTTTGTCTTTGAACTTGTCATTTTCACTTTCCTTTCAATCTCAAACCCTTTCACATATTCATTTTTCTCTTATATATTTGTCTTTGATGATAGTGTCTTCTTTACAATTGAAATACACCATTTTCATTGTTTGAGATCAATCCATGTAGTTCATTCAAATGGCATCTGTAACTATAGATTTTTCCTACAAGATAAAAGGTTAGCAACTCACATGCAAACACATAAATCCACAATAAACAATGAAAAGCATAGGAATAAACAAAGGAATAAATGAAACGAGCTCACCCAAGTCCTTCATCCTCCATGGCTAACTTCCATTGCACCTTCTAGTTTTCTGAAATAATGAAGTGCCCTCATATTTTGATGAGAAAATCTAAACTATGGACTAGCCCTAAGCAAGTGTCGAAGGATTTTAGTACTTGTGCAAGAGAAAATCAATCATACATGCAAAACTAAATAGCTAAATGACATAAACTCAAAAGAATGCAAAAGATTCAAGAGATTACAAGATGCTAAGAGGTTAAGAGATAAAATTAAGAGATGTCGAAAATGAGGACAAAATTGGCATTTTATAGAAAATGCAATTTTGGATGGATGGATGAGATAAAAGATTGAGAAATGCCCTAGAATCAATGGTCAAGATTCAAAATAACAACCCCTTAATTAGGGTTAAGGAAATTTTAGGATGAAATTCAAAATGAGTGGACAATATTTCATTTAAGAAATTAAATCAAGGAATGAGAATAGTTGTGACAGTGAGAGAAGAATTAGTAAGTGAAAAAGGATGAGTTAGAAAATCAAGTTGTTTTAGAAATACCTTACTTTGTGGAGAGAAATTCTATTTTGAAATTAACGTTTTAAATTAATTCCAAAATAGTGAACTCATGTGACAGTAAATAATAATTAAATTATTTACTTAAAAAGAGGGAAATTGCCAATTTAAATAAAGTGCTTTTATTTAAATTTAGAAGGAAAATCAATAAAACAATTAAATAATTAAAATTATTTAATTGTGGAGGGAAATTAGAAAGTGGGTAATTTTAAATAAATGATTTTATTTAAAATTGGAAAGAAGATTAATTTTTGATTTAATTCAAAATAGGAAGAAGATGATAAATTAATAAAAAAAGAGGATAAATGAATAATTAAATAATTAAAATAACTATTTAATTATAGTGGAAAGATCATAAATAATTAAATAAATATAATTTATTTAATTATAGAAGACAAGGATATTAGTGACGTATTAAATAATTACAATTTATTTAATTAATCAAAGAGGAAATAAAGGATGGCAGTGAATTAATTAAATAATTAAGATTATTTAATTAATAGAAGACATGACATTAGAAAATGGTATTAGTTGGTCTAGGACATTTTTATGTGTCTACATTTTCCCCTCTTTGTCATGATGCAGTTTATCGCATTGTGACAACGAAAATAAGTCAAAAATATGCCCTAGTGCAAAATAGGATGAGGAAGAATGACGAGGAGGTAGCAGTATGCCCCCTCAAGAGGATAATTGGGTTCAGAGAAAATGAGTGTGCTCTCGAAATGGATGAGAATACTCGAGAATGAAGGAATAGAAGATAGCTTAATATGGAAGATGGGGATGTTATTGTGGAGAAGGAAATGCATGTTAGAATCCTTCAATATTTTCCATAGTACTTTAATGATTGTTGCTCGAATCATCATTGGGTGGTAAAAATGACACAAATGGACAAAAAACACCATGGTATGACATAGACCAAGGTGTGCAAGGTCATCCACTTGCAAAACAGACAATCATAGACAGGGAATGTCCTAACTCATACTAAGTGTCATGTTGCCCCAGTCTTTTTGTCAAGACAATCCACAGACAACAGTCAAAGAAAAAAAGAATAGGTCATGAGATGTCATCGCACCTCTAAATCCTTCATGGGACATCCTCGAGGTAGCTAGTAACATGAAAAAAAGACAATTCAATAAAAATATAAGACCAAATAGCCAAAAATCAAAAGCCATTTAATTGTATTGCCAATGTTTTCCGAAGATTAATTGTTTTATAGTTTGACAGTTTTGACAGTTTGACGGTTTGATGGTTTGACGGTGCCTAAGGTTAGGAAGGACACATCCTAAAAATGGAAAATGACATTTTGATCAGGTCCAAATCCAAGAAGGACACATCTTTAAGAGGACCAAAAATTGATGAGATTGACATTTTGACTAATGTTTTGGCAAGTTGACTGATTTTGACTGTATGATTGATTGGCTTATGTTGTCTGATTTTGACCAATTTTGACGTTGAAGTTTTGAAAGACTGACTTGTGTCAAGTTCAAATATGTCTGAATTCTTTGCCCGATGAGACGATTGTGGCAAATACCATGATTTTATTTGGGCAAACCTAAAAGGACTGGCCTAGTGTCTCAGGGACTTAAAGACGAGTATTTCCTACATAGCAAATGCGCAGAGACAATGTAGTTCAGACAAATGAGAAAGACTAACAGACTTGTCTGACTTGAAAAGATGGATTTGAATTTTGTTTGAGATTTTCGAAGCTTTTTGAATGTTTTTGCATTTTCTTTAGGACATTTTCTAACTTTTAGATCTTTTTTCAGGACTTTATAGGATTTTTAGGACTTTTTGATGTTCTGCTAAAATTATGACAAATGCATGTGAATGATGTTGATGCACATGAATCCAAGGACAACCATGATTTTTTTATTAGTCAAGATGAATACCAACGGATAGGTGATGATGATGATGACAACACTATTTGACGTGGGAAGGATACATCCCGAAACAACGTGAAGATGATAATGATGTGATAAGAGGATCGAGGTCTACAACAGGGCTAGGAACAAGGCCAAGGAATTTTTTGGATAATGTACTAGGTTTCCATATTGCTACATTTGGAATGACTTCATGAGGACTAGATGAGATGATGAGGGATCTTTAGACCATTGACAAGGGAAACCAAGATGGGTGATAGGTATAAAAGGAAAATGAATGTCTTTGGTAAAAGATAGGAAACATGGATGGCTTGGACTAGTAGAATTATCATAAGGTCTCCAAGTACGATGTCACATAGCGAAAAGGAGGCTATGAAGGTAATTACATGATATTCAATGAATAAGGTATGACCAAAAGATAGACATGTCAAGAGTTTTCCCAAAGCATAACCTGTGTTTGTATTTTACTCCTTATCAAGATAAAAGTTGGTGGGAAAATGGATGGAAACTGATAGGGTTTAGATAGATAGATGGAAATGTCATAGGAAATGTCATGTGAGGGGCATGGGAGATGAGACGACTTTCCCCCAAGTGTAATGGTCGGCATAGATGATTTATTCTACACATGATGCCTATTTTCCAAGTTTTCATCATGGTACTTTTCCAAAGCACCATAAAAATGGTTTTCACTATTGGACAAAACATTTCTCTTTACCTTTTTTGTCATTTTTTGTTTTTTCAATTTTTATTTTGATTTTTGATTTATTTATTTATTTATTTATTGAGTTTTGTTGGATAGCCTTGATGCTTTAGATGACCATTGATTGTGTTGAAGCCTTTGATGGTGTTAATGTAGAGACTGGTGCCATGACATGTGAATAATGACCTTTCTAAAGTTGTTTCCTTGTCAGGATGATAGCGCTTGCATACAGTTGATTGATGTCATTGTGATTCTTTTTGATACTGGAGTTGGCCTTATTAGAATATGCACATCATGATAGAGTTACATATGAGTCCTTATGATAGAGAATTGTTGCCAAGATGTGATGGATTTGTGACATGGGATGTTTGGACTTTAAGGAGGATGTAGGATTATGACAGATGATGGTGGACATGGATGGGTTGGTTGTATGTTTGGATGTATTGGTTTTTATTTTTCAAACTTTGGGTGTCAGATTAGGATAGTGTTTGGAACCAACACTTTTATATGTCTTTCTTGATGGCCATTTTGGAGGGGGTGGACATGTATTATATGTGGGAGTCCTCTTGTGTTGTGGCTCCACATTTTGATTGACTTTTGGATTTTGCATATTTTCTTTGCCTGATTCATTCTTTTCTTGACTTGATCCATTTTGTTTTGGGATCCATTTTAGCTTCATTTGTTTGCTTGTATTTTTTATTGATTCCATGGCCTTTGACATGTGATTTTGAACTCTGGAGTTTTAATACTTTTGTTGGTTCCAAATGGAAGGTTTATTCATGATGGAATGATGGTTTGGGGTGTGGAGGGAAGGGTTGTTGGCAACAATCTTATGATAAGGACTGTTCATGACACCCATTTTGATGTTTGTACCTGATAAAGTTGCCCCCGATATTGAGGAGGGACCATAAAACTAGAGGAAAATGAATCTGAAGTTCAAAATATTAGAAGCACATTATCTATACCATTGACATGGTTGTAGCCTCTTCATTGGCCTTGACTAAGCATGTTTTAAGGATTATCTTGATTTCTTTAATAGCATTCTCAATTCTATCTTCTTGAGATTCTGTCAAGTGATTGCTTTTGAGATTTTGAACTTCAGATTCATTTTCCTCTAGTTTTATGCCTATCCTTTCAACCTCCTATTTGTGTTGTAGAAGGAATTTTCTTCATCCTAATGTTCCCAAGCTCCATAAACTCATTTTCCTTACATTCATACTCTTCAAACCTCTCTTTGAATTTAGCTCTTAATAACCTGATGTTTTTGAAAAGTTAAACAAAATTTACAGGGTGTTGTACCCTTCACAACGGACCAAGAAGGCCAATGGAAAACATAGTTCAAAAAAAACTTGAACTATAGGAACAACCAGAAACAACTGACAAATAGTTGTAAAATAACAAACAAAACAAATTAAGCAACCCTAGAAATAGAGGGGTCAACGCTAACTCCACGAAACCTGAGCTGAGAAACAACAACAACAAGGGGGGGAACCTTCTTCTTTCGAGTGACAACTGACCAAGGAGGCTCAGAAACAAGAACCAACAGGGAAGGAGAGAGGAGCGGCTCCACCCCAAACATAGGTGAGGAACCAACAAGCGGCAAAGGAGGAGGCTGACGAGTAGCAGAAATTGAATCATTCAAAGGATCTAAAGAGGCGTACAACAGTAGACAGACAAAGACTAATAGTGCAGCATTAGCAGGACCAATAGAATAGTCAAGCACTATCAACCCAATATCAACAGAGTCAGAAGAAATAGGCACAGCCAGCCCAACGTCAGTAGAATGCACCACAAGTGGTTTCGCAGGAAGGTCAACCCCCATAGAAGAATCTTCTAAAGGAGAACCCACCATTAGGTGATCCAAAAGAGCATCCTTCCACCAAGTTGCAGCACCCTTATGACGAACATGAGGATAGGCAGAGGCCAAATGGCCCACTAAATAACACCTTCGACACAGAAAGGGGAGACCCTCATAGTCAAGAAGCTGCTTCCAAGGTCTATCCTCCACCAACAAAACCACATCCCCAAAGAGAGGTTTGGAAATTTCCAGATTGACTAACATCCAAGCAACCATGGTGTGCCCAAACTCCCTAGTTGTAGAATCCACCATTAAGAAATGACCAATGGTATTGCTGATGGCCTCAAAACAAGATTCCTCCCAAAATTGTAGAGGAAGGTTTGGTAGCCGGACCCAGACTGGTTTGATGTTCAACGGCTCCATAAGGGGGTTGAAGGAATGTGACCAAGGGCTGATGGTCAGCGAATGAACACCCCACATCCACCCTCTGTCCAGAATACAATTTCGCTCAAGTGGGGAGCCAAAGGTAGCAATGAAAAAACCCCTAGCACTAGGGTAGAGTTCGATTTCCCTATAAACCAAGGGCTCCTAGGAAGCCACCACCCAATCATGGAGGTCCGAGAGGGAAGGCCACAAACCATTGAACCTATAGACCACACCCATTTTCAAGTAATACTCCTCATTTTCCATGATCTCAGGACCACAGATCACCATGGTTGAGTCCCGGGCACATGGAAGAGACCAATGAGAAGGAGGTTGAGACCCAGCCCGAGAAGCATCAGAGAAGGTCTTTGCCTTTCCTGTAGAGCACCCACCAGTTGGAGGATGAAAGGAAGGAGCTAAGTCCCCATGCCCACCAACCACAACCAAGGCTGGGGGAGGACAACCCCCAGTAGAAGAGATCCCAGGGACACAAAACCCCACCACACCAATCGAAGCAGGCAACTCAGGAGAAGCCAGAACTAGAGGGCATGGAGCATAAACAGAAGAAGGAGGACACTGGAAAGCAGAGACACCACCCATGGAGTCAATGCCACCAGAAGCCTCCACACCACCCACCAACAGCACACGGGCCCCATCTGCAGTAGCCACCATAGCCACAGACAACCCCAAATCCATCGTAGCATCCATCGACCCAGCAGCAGCCGACCCATCTGCCTGTTGCAGAGAGAACACAATCACGCTGTTTCTCCCACCCACAAGCATTGTTGCATTTGATCCTTTTACTTCTTCATTGTTTTCATTTATTCAATCTTCATTCTCAATTAATTTAACTTCTTCCTATTCCAATTTCCTATGCAAAATTATTGTTGCTCTATCTTTGGTGACTATAAATGCATATTACTACTCAGCAAAGAACACTTCCTCACCCTCTTTTGAGTGTAATATGTTCTCAAACCCTTGAAGATGTCTCATTTTGGCTATCTTTTCTACTATTTCTTAAAGTTGACTTCTCACTATCTTCATCCCTTTGTGGATGTTATGATAGTATTTTCTACCTATTTATGATTGTCCACCATCATATCTCACAGTCATTTACCATTACCACCATAAAAACTTATGTAGTGTTCATTTATCATTCTTTATGAACATGATTGGGAGTCTCTCCTTGGCTATTAAGAGGCTTGTATTGGGCCAAGATGGATCTAATTTCTAATTCCATATACTATCTTAGTGTATATTTAAAAAACACACAACCTCCAATAATAATAGCTACCAAGCCAAATAGAAACACCCACATTGCAGCCCAACCAACCTTTGATTGGTGTCTTGATTATGCAAGTATCATGGTCTATTATATATAGGAGGTCATATTTAAAATTACATTCATAACTACCCCATGTTTTTTCAACTACAATTTGAGCATTGACAAGCCTTCTTTTATTTCCACTCATCTATATCTTCGCAATTATTGAAATCATCTCCCTTAAAAGCTATGAGGACACTTCCATCCATTATTTTATATTTCCAGACAAGAAAAATATGACTATTCATCATGGGTATTGTCCCAACAACCACTATTATTTATCTTGCACAATGATGCATGATTTGGACTATTCTTGTGATCAAGAATAATGAGTTCACTTGAAGTTTGCAAATATAGCTTCACATGGTCATACTTATGCTATCATGGTGATTGCAACCTTTGTTTTCATCTTACTCATGAGTTACCTTTATGACTCTGCCCTTTATGGTCATGATCACTATCCTTGTATCCATTTGTTTTGAAAATTGTGGTGTAAGGGTGCATGTTTATGTATATTGAGTTGGATTCCCTATATGAAGCATGTCTCAAATGAAACTTCAACCATAATACCCACACCAATACCTCTATTACAATTATGTTCAATAAAATTCATGTGTTCCATTATGCATTGAGAAATTTTCCCACAATGGGATTCATACATGTGTGTCAATGCTTTAAGGTAGTCCTAATCATCAAAAAAAAGTTTCACATGTGGTTGTATAACCCTCAGAATAAAAGAGGCCATTTCTAATATAAAATAATCTTTTCTAATAAGCTTTATACCTATATCTATGTGCGACCATTATGCCATGGCTTCAACAAGTTTCAAAATCCTTATCTTTTGTCACATGTTGTCCTTTAAAAACTGTTTGCAATAATCATTGTAGTGTTTGTTCCAGTTTGTTCTAGTTTTTAAATATTGTTATGAACTCTTCATAGCTAATGTATCCATCATTATTTATATCTATTTTATGCATAATACCACTCATCATCGAATTCATTTTATTTCCTAAATAAATATAAGTATATGAAAGATACCTAAATGCTCTCACTATAGCTTTCATGCTTGAAACAAACATATGGCATATCTATCATAATGAGATTACATGCAAGGTTTTTATCATGGGGATATGAAGATGACCTCCTTGAAACTCTCCAAATTTGGAAACATTGGTAACTCTTACCTCCATTTTTTGTAATGTCCTTATCTACTACAAGTTTGTATAAATTCCTTACTATGACAAGTCCGTATTGAGACCAAAGTTCCTTATCTGCTACAAGTTTGTATAAAGTAGGTGAAATATATTTTGCATCATGAGGTCTCTCAATAATTCTTTTTATAACATTCAATGAATATCAACAAGTTCTCCATTCTTTATGGCTTCCATGGGAAATGTATGATTATATACCTTCAAAAATAGCTTGATAACTACCTTATAAGCAATCCAGAAATAGACATCAAGAAAATCCATAGAAATTTCTTAGCATGGCACTCGTCATTTCTTACCATCACCATGAGACCATATTAATTCGATGCATTTTTTCAAACAGTTCACTACCTTTTCAATGCTTTTAATTAAACAAAGAAACTAATGAAAGTGATAAAAACCTTTGTATTTATTGTTTCATTTTCAAATTTTGACATTAGATAGTCGTGGTGATGTTGCTGGCATGATGGACCATGGATTTACTATAGCAATAGCTATTTATGATCCTTTGAGAGAGGTATGTGAAAGATTAGTCAATTTGAAATTATATTTTCTCTTCTATGGTCTATTATTGAAAATTTTCATGATACTTGTATATAGTTTAATTTCTATCTTGATGGTTGCTATAGGTGGTTGTCACTCCAGATCATCGATGTGCTAATGTTGTAAATGAGCATGATGATTATTTGTATGTGGCAAGTGATTATTTTGTTATATTCCATTCCACAATTCAATTTCTATATATTAACATCTATAATTCTCATTGTATCAGTTGAAGCTCCAAATGAGTGAAGAGAGGAGGACTAGTGAGTGCATTTGAAAGATAAAAGAACCAATAGACACTCCATCCAGTCAACTATCAAAGGTAGAACGTGATCTATTTCCTACTACTAGACGGAAATGAATATGTATTAGGGTCATTTTTTGTATGCCTACATGTCATTTTTGAACATATGTTTTGTACTATCGATTTATGTGACATTTTATGTCCATATGGCTCTTTTGTAGTAAGCCTATATAACTTTATTGGATATATTCTATACTTTTATTGACATATATCATTGTATAGCCTTATATATTTTTATTAATGCAAATCTTATTTTACCACTATTATTCTTGAATGACGTTATCATACATATTGTGTAAATTGATGTTTACATATGATGCTTAAACCTATTAGCTTCTTTAATAAACTATTCAACCTTCTTCTTAACTAGGCCAATAATGCATTTATATACGAGTGTGCATTTAATGTGTATATTGGTGACTTATTTGTATTCATACTTTGTGACTTGTAACATGTATTTGTATGTTTACTTCATCACTTGCAACTCATGAGTTACGTTTATTCAAGTGTATACTTTACAACTTACATATATAATTTGTGACTTACATGTATTCCAATGTATACTTTGTTACTTACCTGTTTTCATGCATATACTTTGTATTCATGTGTATACTTCATTGTTTATGTGTATTTAAGTACTTGTGCCTCACTTATTCACATGTATGCTTCATTTATTCACGTGTATCTATTTATAATTCATGTGTTCACATGTAAGCTTCATGATTCATGTGTATACATCATGTATTCATGTGTATGATTCATGCTTCCAATGTATAATTCATGTGTTCACATGATTTCTTCATGATTCATGTGTATACTTCATGTATTCACATGTATGATTCATGCTTCTTGTGTATACTTCATGTATTACATATATTGACGTGTATGCTTCATGCTTCATACATATACTTCATGTGTCCACCTGTATGCTTCATGATTTTTGTGTATACTTCATGCATTACATGTATTCATATGTAGGCTTCATGCTTCTTGTGTATACTCCATGTATTACATGTATTCACGTGTATGCATCATGCTTCCTAGGTATACTTCATGTGGTCATGTGTATACTTTATGCTTCTAGTGCAATGTAGCTTAGACCACTTTGGCATGTTTTGGTGTGAAAAAGGACTATTCCTAGCCTAAATTTACCCATATGGATGTTTTAGAACTGTTAGTTTGGCCACACAAGTTGCAAAACAAAATTTGCACCCCTTTACAACTTTGTACTGCTTGCATTTGACCCTTTTTCCATCAACTAAAAATTCAATACCACAGTAAAATGCCTTAGACATATCAAAAACTTAGAGAGGTTATTGTAGAGGGGCCCCATGTGATCTCATATCCAATGAATGAATTTTTCTAAGTGACATGGTGTCCGAGTAACTGCTTGTTAAATATTTTTTCCTTTTTGCAATTTAGAATCGTAAGGCATATCGTTGGTGCAATGTAGCTCAAACTATTTCGGTGAGTTTAGATGAAAAATAGGATCATGCATAACCTAAACGTACCCATCTATACATGTTGGAACTACTAGTTTGGTCACACAAGTTGCAGAACAAAAGTGGCACCCCTTTGCAACTTTACACTGCTTGCATTTGACACTTTTTCCATCAACTAAAAATTCGACACCACAGGAAAATGCCTCAAATATATCAAAAAATGAGAGAGGCTATTGTAAAGGGGCCTCATATGATCATGTAGCCTTAGACATAATATTTCTAAGCAACACAATGTTTGAGTAACTGCTCATCAAAGATTGTTTCCCTTTTTCACTTTTGACTCTTAAGGGATATCATCAGTGCAATGTAGCTCGGACCACTCTAACATGTTTTGGTGTGAAAAAAAATCATTCCTAGCAACACGGTGTCTAAGTAACTACTCATCAAAGATTGCTACCTTTTTCACTTTAGACTCTTAATGGATATCGTTGGTGCAATGTATCTCAGACTATTTTGGGATGTTTGGATGTGAAATATGACCATGCCTAGCCTAAATTTACCCATCTATATATTTTGAAACTATTGGTTTGGTCACATGAGTTGCATAGCGAAAGTTGCATCCATTTGCAACTTTACACTACTTGCATTTGACACTTTTTCCATCAATTGAAAAATCAACACCACGGGAAAATGCCTCAGAGATATCAAAAACCAAGAGAGGTTAATGTAGAGGGGCCCAACATGATCGTTTAGCCTTAGACACAATATTTCTAAGTGACACGGTTTTCAAATAAATTCTCATCAAAGATTGTTGCGCTTTTGCACTTTGGACTCTTAAGGGAGTCCATCGATTCAATGTAGCTTGGATTATTTCGACCTGTTTGGGTGCAAAAGAGGATAATTCCTATCATAAATGTACTCATCTAGATGTGTTGGAACTTTCGATTTGGTCACATGAGTTGTAGAACAAAAGTTACACCCCTTTGCAACTTTAGATTGCTTGCATTTGACACTTTTTCCATCAACTAAAAACTGGACACCATGGGAAAATGCCTCATAGATATCAAAAACTAAGAGAGGATATTGTAGAGGGACCAAACAAGATTGCAAAAAGTGACATAGTGTCCAAGTAAATTTTTGTCAAAGATTGTTGCCCTTCTGCACTGTCAACTCTTAAGGGATTTCATCAGTTCAATAGAGCTCAAACTATTGCAGCATGTTTGGGTGTGAAAGATGACTATTCCTAGCCAAAATTTACCCATCCATATGTGTTGGAACTATTGGTTTGGTCACAGGAGTTGCTAAACAAAAGTTACACCCCTTTGCAACTTTACATTGCTTGGATTTGACACTTTTTCCATCAACTAAAAATTGGACACCACGAGAAAATGTCTCAAAGATATCAAAAATTGAGAGAGGTTATTGTATAGGGACCCAACTTGATCCTATAGCCTTAGGTGGTGTTGATGGTCAAAATAACACAGCAACATTAAAACAAAATATTACTACTTTGTTTCTCCTAAAAAAGATAAACAACCTATAGCCACCTATCTTCCAAGGTCTCTATAATTGGTTCTCAACTGTGTTGATGTCGTTCAGTGGCCTATGTAACTATAATGTTCAAGGGGCCTGCTGGTAAAGGGTACAAACTACATAATACAAACTAACTTAATATTTTGGGGGAGTGTAAATAAACATCAAAAGATAGAACAATTCTTAGTACAACAAACATAAATGTAAATTCCTCTTAATTCAGACATATAAACTTCATAATGAGCATTTCTTCCAAACAACTAAAACCATCAAACGATACAATCCACAGACTATTTTGCACCATTGCATTCATTCACAGGTCTAAGTCAAGACATCCAATCATTCATCATCACTAAATTTCAAAATCAAATAAGAACACATCATCATCTCCTGACTTAAATTTATAGATCAACAAACAAAAATAAATTCCATTCATAAATAACTCAATGAAATAGTCTCAGATTCAGAATATTATATTGATTTTCATCAAATAAGAGACATTTATGCATAGCATTCACTGGCATACGAATGACTATTGTTCATTAACATTACCATTGAAATTCATTATGGAAACAACATAAACTGTATTGAAAACTTGTTAAAATGTCTAAGTGTCTCTGCATAAAAACTGTAAAAGCTTATGAAAAACTATAAAAACTATCCTAGATATCTCTTTAGGTGGCTATTCCTTTCTTCAACGAGCTGACCTTTATAATATGGAGAGAAATTATATGTATAGGAAACTTCGCACTAATACCTCTCATCAAAAATTTAGATCCATAAATCATGGAGCAACTGGGCCAATGTAGGATGATTGTCTATCATCATCTTCAGTTACTGATTGATGATATCTTATCAAAACTTTCAATCAAGAGGGGGAAGATAGCACTACTAGGATCTCCAATTCGACTCCTATCATGATCCTACAAAATAGGAAAGGGAGTTGTCTAGCTAGTCGTGCCTTTTTGATGCTCACCTAGTAAAGGGAACATGTCACTGCTACTTCATTCCTACATTTTTTTCTCAAGTATGTTCTCATCATAATTAGTGAACACTTGTTGGAGCACATCCATCTCTAGCTCGTGCACCCAACTATCTTTAAACTTTATTCTTTTCAGTTTATCATAGGAAAACTCTTGCATATCTCCAAGTTTAATAAGCTCCCTTCTAGCAGCCTTTATCTCTTCCTTGATATCCATGAGTCTATCCATCAAGAGTTCATCAAATCTACCACTCCATTTCTCTTCAAGTTTATCAAGAAGGAGGCCATTTGTCACATCGATGTCTTCATTAACAAGTATAGCAATACTTGCTCCCAACTCCTCAACTTGCTCATGCAAATCCTTTCCAGCCTATTGCACCTCATAACTATGTCCATAAATGAATCACGACTGAAATGTAATAATGTTGATGGTCTTTTCAATGAAGTATGCATTATCCTCCTCAAGGATGGACTATTCCAACAAAGTTTGTATTGGTAGTTTATTGATCTCTTTCAAATTCCTTGCATACTATGTATATTCCTCTTCTTTCTTCCCAAGAGTCTCATCATGTGAAACCATATCATTAACCAATCCAAATGAAACCTTCATGAGCCTTACAACTCTCAAAAAGTAGATCTTCTACTTTCTTGATTCAACCTAGCAATCCAACTATCCATCATTCCCACCCCATTTCTTATTTCAACAATGTTATCAACCTCTTTCTTACTTAACAAAACTAGTGTCTCAAGAGCATCAAATTATGAAGAAATTGGAGAAAACAAATCCTTCAAAAATTTATGGAATTGGTCTACCTAATATTTCAGCTCATCCTTCCTTTGTTTGTCTCTTACCATTCTTAATTTATTGGAAGAGGCTACAATATTAATGAGATCCATTTGTTGGTTCCTTGTAGGTCTTCCCAAATTCATGGTGCATAATTGATAGTCACTCAATTGCATCTCTTGTTTATCTTTGTTCACCATAGGAATGGCACATTCAGCTATAATCTCCCCAATATCTGTCAACTTGGTAGAATGGAGAACTCTAGCCCTTTTCTTGGGCTTCTCCTTCTTAATTTCTTTCATCACATCATCCCAGTTAAGGGCTTGGGGTTGTACTATCTATTTTCTTTCCAAATTAAGCTTTAACCATGTTGGGTAAATAGGAGGAGTTACCACTTGTGCTGAAGAAGATGTGGCAACAGAGAGGGGTTACCAAAGTGCAGCCTTAAGCTAAGAATCAACCTCTTGTTGCTTCTCCTTTTCTTCCTTTTCCTTGTCCAGCCTGTCAGCTTCAACTTTCTCCTTTTCTTCTCTTTTCGGCTTACTTCTAACATATCATCTCTTTGTTTATCTAACTCCTTAACCTTTTCCCACATTTTGGCAGCTTCTTGCTCTTGTTTATCTTATTCTTTTTCTTCAATTTGAGCTCTTCTTCTTCTTTCTTTCTCAGAGCCTCTTCTATGGCTCTGAACTTGGCCTTAATGGCTTCTCTTTATCTCTTTTGTTGAGCCTTTTCTTCTTCTAGTTCATGGATTTTTTGCACCAAAGCTAACTTATCTATTTCTTCTTTAGCTTTTCTCTTTGTTTCCCTTTGTTGTTGTAGATGATCTTCCTTCTCTTTTTGTTTCCTTGCCAGCTCCCTAATTTTTATCTTAGCTTCAAATTCTTGTTGCTTGCAAAGTGCATCAACTTTATCTTTCGCCTCCAATTCCTGTTGTTTTTCTATTGCATCAGCTTTAGCTTTGCCATATGCTTCTCTCTTTTCATCCTCAAAGAGCTTCTATTGGTCCTCTAGAGTCAATACATGCTCGGTTTGAACACCTTCAATATCTTTAGTGGAAGCAGTCACAAGAGGTTCATTATCTGATTGTGTGGCCTCTGAATTGGTATTTATGTCATGAATTTCAATCTCCTTCTCTTTTCCCCTCAGAGTTTCAACTTACTCACGTAGGGTCCCTTAGGTACTTCTTCAGAAGATTTTTCAGGGGGAGGAGGATGAGATGAATATCCTTCTCCAGTTGTGGTAGTTTCCAAACCCAATGATTCATGGGATTTTTGAATGGGTAATTTTGGAACAAAATCCCCTCTAGAGGTAGGAGGATAATACTCCAACTGCTCCTTAGGGGCTTCCCTCCTCTTATTTCTCTTGTATCCCTGGGTACCTCCTTCCTTTCTCTTCTTTGAAGCTTGATCATGTCACTCCTTTATCCTCATAACTACCCAGTAGATACTTCTATCCATTACTGTCCTAGAAATTTGTTTGATATCAATGAATTCCTCCTCACCCCAGGTTCTTGGTGCCTATCTTTCCTACTCCATATCTAGGGTCCAAAATTACACCATCATCTGATAGTGTATCAAGAATATCTTCCTTCCCACCATACTCAATCATTTATGGGATGGTCAGCCTTTCATAGCTCCTCCTAACATCATAATCATCTTGTAAATCAATCCAAAAATCATCCAACAAATTATAACGTTTATCAAAAATGACAGGATTTAGACCATTCATCTTATGCTCTCGATCAAAGTGTTTTTGGGCTGTATAGAATCCTAGCTTCAAATAACTCAATTATTCACATATCATATTTGCAGACAAATTGTGAAGGTAGCAATATTCTCCCAACTTCATGGGGGACTTACGGAATCCTGGCTTATGTTTGTTACCAAATTTTATATTGACTCCCATAGCTTGATATATGAATTCCATAAGGACAATCCTATCATTGCAACATCTTGGGAGTAGGTGAGGATGTCCATAAAATCCTGCCAACCTAAAGTAAGAGAACTAGGGGTATTGGATATACCAATGTCCCCACTCTATAATGAAAGGCATGGAATCTCTACTTAACCTAAATCCAACATCCCCAGTCAATCAGTTGATGATGACATAAATTAATGCATCATTAACTCTTCTATAGTGCAGCTCTGATGTTTGCAAGGTCAATTGATCATAATGATCCCATACCTTTTTTTTCCCAAAATATTCTCCCAATATTCCTAATACATTCAACCCAAGAAAAATACCCATCCTTGTAGCAACATATATAACATAGGAGATCATAAAGAAGCTCTTTGTTTGCCTCAACTTCAACATTTGATTATGAAAATTATCAGATAAGATCATGCCCCAATAAAATTGTTGCATGATATCAAAAATAGCTTCAATGAATAAGAACATACATTCCTTAAAGTATGTAGAGTCCTTCTTTCCAAACAAATTGGAAAACATCATAATCAAGTCATCAAATTCCTTCTTGAAGTCTCCCCTATTGGAATGTTCAAGAACCTTGGTTAAGGACTTCTCAGTCCTCAACCATTTCTTGTTCATGTGAGATCTATTGACTTCTTTATTCTTATCAAATATTTGCAATGCTTCTACTTCAGTGACCTGCCTAGGTTTCTTTGGGGTAGGTGCATTGAACATAAACCTCATCATATGTGGGGATAGATCAATTATCACATTCCTGTGTTGGTCCATACACTACCTTGATATAGGATTGTAAGCTCCTATTGCAATCAAGATGAGCTCCAGGCATTGAACTGATAGAGGGAAGAGTATAACATGTGCTATCCCAAACTGGACTATTCTTTCTATCCTCCTAGTAACCTCTTCTAAAAAATTCTCCATAGTCAGCTCCTCATAGTTGAATGGTTCCAAACTAGTTTTTGTAACATTGACCCATTTTGAATCTAACTTTCTAGTTGTAAGGGTTTCATCTTGGTGCTTGTATCTCAAGGTGTAAGGAAATTGCTCCACCTTTATCTTCTTTGGCTTTGCTCCCTTTGAGCTTTAAGAAACTTTCCCTTCCTTTTGTGAAACATCTCTAGATATTCCTGACATTGTCTATTCTTGCAAGACAACCCTAGATTAGATCAATAGAAAGCATGAAAATCAACATTAGAAGATGTACCTTTCATATTACCCTACCCTTCCCTAGGTAGCCTTATATACTTAGTGAAATTTGAAACTCATCAGAGGTGGAATCAAGAAAGGGATTAGAATTGGAAAGCTTCTAGCATTGGCGAGATCGGGGTCAGGATTGACATCAAAACCGAGATCGAGATCAGAATGAAAATAGGACCCAAAACATTTTTATAGTTCCTAGTCTTGATTCCATTTTGGTACCCCTTCCCCTAGGAGGAAAGGATGAAAAACGGATTCAAGACCTCATCGAGAGCAGGCTCAAAATTGGACATGAAATCATAATCACCTACTTATGAATTGAGTTCGTTCTTGGCTTTGCTTCTACCACTTTATCATTAAACATGAAACAAACTTAAGCAAGCACCCATAACAACTTTGGAATGAGATCACATGAGGGAGAGAGGAGACTTAAAATAAAGGAACAACTCCATTATTGACATGACCGAGGTAGGACCAAGCTAGCTAGGGCACAATATTATAAATAAATAACGCACAAACCCTAGATCATGTAACCTGTCGACTCAATAAATTAGGGCATCACAAACCCTTCATGAAAACCATTGAACCGAAATGGAAATAAGATCAAATGGGTCCTTAAACAGATTTCAAACCCTTTTAAAACTCTCAAGACCCCCTAAAAAATGAAACCCTAAATGAAACTAGGTCATGGCAGTACGAATACCACCAAAATGAGAAAATGACAATAGACCGACAAAACAAACATAAAATAAAAGAAAAGAAAATGGAAAATGGCAAAAAAAGACAACAAAAGAAGGGAAAACAAAAATGAAACATCGAAACAAAGCGAAGATTCATGAGGAAGCTCTTGTGAGCGTGTGAAGAACACAATGAACAAAAAATGGGAAACAACATGTGAAATAGAATAGGAGAAAACCACCTAGCTCAAAACACTACCAAACAAGATGAAACTTGATCGAAATCTGCTTGGAGGTACTTTCTTTCGACCAAATCATGCTTCTCTTTGAATTACTTTAGCTCTGGCTTGTTAATAATACTTTAAATATTTGTAATAAGCCAAATAACCTTGATTAAGGTTTTGAATTCAATTTCATGTGTGTGAAGAGCTTCTAATTAATGCAATTAATGTAGTTGGTCAGGCACAAAATCAATGCGGGAAAGAGCACATAGCTATCATGTTCATCAGAAGTAAAGCGGGCATGAAATTGGAGTTGGGATAGAACAAGAAACTTTACCAAATTCTCTCTTCCTACCCCAGTTCCAGATCCGATTTTGCGATAGGGAAGAAAACAACAAAGGAATGAAGGCGAAATTGGAGTCCAAACTAAACAGGAAACCTTTTGAAAAGTTCTCAGTTCAGGTCGGCTTCTAGTTTCATTCCCACCAAAGACAAAGAAAAACATAGAGAACAAATCAGGAAAGAAAATAAAAAAAAGTGGGATCGTGACCAAAGGAATTGATCCCAAAACAAAGAATAAAATACATATGCAGAGGCAGAGGTGGAGTGAAAACTAAAATTGGAAGTTTGCAAAAGTTTTGAGTTCAAGATCCGATCTGGCTCTGATCCCACCAAAAAGAAAATGACACCAACATAAGGAAAAAAAATTGGAGCATATTCGGGCTCAAATCCAGATAGGAAGCCTTTGCAAGTTTTGAGTTCATATTCTATTCTGGTTCCGCTTCCGCTAGAGGAAAAGGAGAAAACAAAGACTTAGGAGAAAAAGAACAACCCCTAAGTCTCGAACAAAAACACCAAGGAAAAAAAAAACAAAGGGGGGCCCATTTTGACCAAAAATTCAAATGGGGTGGTTATGCAAGACATAAAAATGGTGACTCGACTGGGAAAATGGTTTACCCATTTTCAAGACACTAAAGAATTTAGTCACCTAGAACCTACAGTTCATGGACATTTTACACTCAAATATGATTAGTCATGGAAAACAACGTTGAGCTGGAAGCTCAAATGTAAATCAACATTAACTACTTCGAATCTGAGTGAGTGCATGTATGGTGCATCCATTTTGGTAAAAACTCTTTCTACTCTCAAACAACTATATTCAAGGTTCAAGCTACATAAGTTGAACCCCTTTAACTATCGTGCAATGATATCCTAGGCATTTCTCCACTACCATTCAAGAATCTATAGCCCCGATAGAGATACCTCTAGTTCTCTCAAATCATTTCTCTACTGACGATCAGGCATCTATAGCCTGATAGAGATACTTGAACTACCCTTCTTGTATTGAGTTTTCCATGATTCAATGGTTCTCTTTTCTTCTCATTTTTATTAGCTTTTCTTGAAGGAATTCTTTCATTAGCTTTTCTCAATACTCAGATATAACAACCTGAAATTTGGGGTTGAGAACTGTAATGGATTTCATGACAATGTAAAGATTCATATTTTTCACTCAAATCTAAAATACAGTCACCTAGAGACAGATGGGATTTTATGTAGAATAGATGTTCTTATCTATTTTGTGACAGATTCAACCGTGGTTTATGAGATCTCTTAAAATATACATGTTTGTGTTTAACCTTTCAGACCATTATACAAAAATAACACAAGACATAGGTCATGAAATGAAAAATTTCATAAGACATACCTGAAAATAACTCAACCAACTTCTCTCCATAGTACCCTTATCATACTTTGAAAAACAACCCCTTTACTCCATGATGGAGAAAATGGAGGCCACCCAGAAACAAAATAACAAAACACATAAAAACTAAAAAACAACAAGCAACAAAACTAAAACAAACAAACAAAAACAAAAACAACTAATTACATATTTATAACAAAAATGAACATCAGATCCCTCAAGAGCCAAAATAGTGTTTTAAAATTTTCCAATTGACAGGAAAAGGAATAGGTTCTCCTATTAAAGTAATTAAATGAAAAGCATTTTCACCTAGGATCTCTGTAATCTAATTCGGACCCAACCAAAGTCGTTCAAAATTTTGGTGATCACCTTTTCTTTCCCTGCCTTTGTCCCACAACAGTACAAGGTCTGGTATCTTGAAAGCTTTGACTTTGGCTCTTTTGTCAAACCATCATTTGACAACAACCTAATTTTTAGAAAACTATTGTAAAGCAGCATCTCTCTGTTCTTCTAAGCTGAGTAAATTGGTTAACTGAGCCTCTATCCTATCATCTTGGAAATAAAATTCCTTAATGAAACATAGAATGAGTATCTGTAGGTGGATAGGAAAGATCGGGTCTTGGCCATAGACTAATTTAAATGGTGAGTTCGCTAAGGCAACTTTGATTCTCATCCTATCTACCCATAAGGAAAATCTCAGTTGTGTGTGCCAATTTGTAGGGTTACTCTCTAGCAGCTTCTTGATGACTTCCAGTAAATTTTGATTGATAGACTTTGCTACCCCATTCCCCTATGGGTAGTAATCAGAGGAATACTTCAAAACAATTTTATGTTCAAATACCCATTGAATGAACTGAGCAAAAGAGAAAGAAAGGTTGTTATCACATACCAGAGAAAATGGTAATCCAAACCTGGTAATGATACATTCATCGAGGAACTTGATCACAACATCAGTAGTGAAATTTTTACAAGCTTGTGCCTTTGTCCAATGGGTACAATAATCTATCATAGTCAAAATGAACTTGTGACCTGCAGAAGAATTTGGGTTAATCACCCCAAAAAAATCTAATGCCCTTTGGGTGAATGGTCTTACCTCATAAATAGGTTGTAGGGGCATCGTTGGGTTGTGTTCTCTCGATGCTGATGTTTGACATGTGTGACATGTCCTAATGTGTTGGTGGGTTTCTCAAAGCACATGAGGCCAATAAAATCTTGATCTTAAAATCTAGTCTACTAAGGTGTCAGTAGAACCATGTCTAGTACCATATCTACCATGAAATTCCACAATGGTATGTTTTGCTTGCTGCTGATCCAAACAATGTAGATAGATACCTTCAAAGTTCGTTCTAAACAAAGTTCCTCCTTTGATCATATAATGAGAAATTTTAAGTATCAATGCCCTCTTTTGTGTAGCATTCATTCCATCAGGACACTTATTATTTAGCAACAGAGAAATCAGGTCTGCATACCAAAGGTCATTTGTAAACGATTGCACTCTGTACTACTGGCATGTAATATTAGGGTCTACATCTGCTATGGTCTTGGAAAGGCCTTGTCCTCGCACTAGCTTCATTGGATGTATCTCGAGGTAAAAATTCTATAGAATGGACATCCATTTCCCCCTCCTTTCTCCCAATTCACTCTACATCAGAAGGGACTTTATGACAGGCTCAGGAACTATGGCAGTAACCTGAGTACGAAGGATATAGTGCCTAAACTTCTTAATAGCTCATACCAGCACAAAATCCTACTTTTCCAAAGGTGGATATCTAACCTAAACATTCTTGAATGGAGAGTTCATGAAAGCGATAGGTTGTTCATCTCCCTCGCCTTTTCACTGTGTTAAGATAGTAGCACATGAATGATGAGATGTGAATGAATAAATATAAAAAGGCAGTGAGTAATCAGGACTAGTTAGAATAGGAACCTCTATAATATAATGTTTGATTTTTGTGATGGAAACCTTGGTCTCATTACTCCATTCAATCTTAGCATCCATTTTCATCATTTCATTCAAAGGCTTGATGATCTCCATGAATCCAATTATAAATTTCCTTAAAAAAATTATCTTTCCGAAGAAAGATCTCATTTCCTTTTTACTGCCTGGCATGGTCAATTTGAGAATGGACTCCACTCAATCAGGGTCAATTGTTATTCCTCTCTCTAATATTATGTGACCCAGGAGCTTCCCTTGTAAAACTTTGAATACACACTTCTTCGAATTCAGAGACACACCATAACTTATGCACTTTTGAAGGACTTTTGATAGGTCTGCAACATAGTTTTCTCTATTCTTTGAGAACATAGTCAAATCGTCCATGTAGATGATAATGCATTTACCTATCAGTTCTTTAAATGATACGTCCATTGTGCATTGAAATGTGGCCCTAGCATTCATGAGACCAAATGACATCCTTCGATAAGCAAATGTCCCCCACTTGGTAGTGAAGGCAGTTTTCATTATATCTTCATGATTGACCAATACCTGATTGTATCATGAATATCCATCCAAGAATGACATCATTTGTGAACCATTCACTATTTCCAACACCTCGTCAAGGTATGGGAGCAGATAATTATCCTTCTCTAAATATTTATTCAGATTTCTAAAGTCGATGCATAATCTAATTTCCCCGCTCTTCTTACGAATAGGGACCAGATTAGCAACCCAAGTTGAATGTCGTACTAGAAAAATTATCATTGCGGACAACAAATTTTGTATCTCTTTGAGAATCAGAGGGTTGATGAGAGCATCAAATGGGATTTGCTTCTATCAGAATGGCTTTGCTTTAGATTTTAGTGGGATGGTGTGCGTGATCACTAAAGTGTAGAAAATCTTCAAATCTTCATATCCCTAGCCTATTTCTATAATGTCTCTTTACAATAATCCCAAGATTTTTTCTCTTATTTCCTTGGGATAGGTTTTATTGGTAAAAAATTTCTTCTCCGACCCTAATTCTTCCAAGCTATATGACTCATATTCCCTCCTTCGGCACCTATAGTTTTTTTCTCACAAGCTCGAGGATCAGAATCAAAGATTCTTTCCAATGCCACCATTCCTTTAGGAATTTTGTTAGATTTGAGGTTCATTATACCTTCTACATCACAATTTTCTAGATCCCAATCTCCTTGATCTCGATCAGATTCATCAATGATCTTCCCTTCAAACACCTCTGAACTTATGAGGAAAGCGAGAATATACTAGTCGTCGTCAAACACTTGGAAGCTTATAACATTGTGAGGAACAACAGGGATGGACACTAATTTGATAGAGAATATTTTCAGTTTGGAGTCTTGCATAGTCTCCAAAGTACTCATAGCAACAACTAGTACATCTATGATCTAATTATCTTCTCTGGGAATCAATTTTATTCCAAAAGTATCGAAGTCTTCTATCAGATTCCATACCCTATTTATGTATGTAGCTAGCCTCTTATTAAGACATGTATATTGATTGTGAAACTATATAAAAATTACCTTAGAGTCTCCCATGACTGTTAGAGTTGTGATATTATTCTAATGTGCAAACATTAGTCTTCTAGCAACTGCTTCATATTTTGTGATATTATTAGTGCAGCCAAACTGGAACCTATAAGAAGCAAAATATGTCTTCCCTTTCAGGTTCATTAGTTCAACTCCAACTCCACTCCATGTTTTAGACTTAGAGGTATCAAATTTAAGGATCCAAAGTTGGTCTGGGGTCAAGTTTCCTTCTTGGGGTGAGTCATGGGCATTTTTTTATGACAAATAGCTAGCAACTCAAACTATTCTAGCATATGAGGTTCAAGAGTCTAGTGGAAATGATGTTGATCGAATACTTGACTCAAATTTGAGACTTGTGTAGGAACTGTTCCCTGCACCTCACCTTGATCAACACTCCCATAATTAGTCATATTTTTTAGCAGTCCTTTGGGGATTGGAAGATTATTAGGGGCAGGTGTGTTGATCAACTTCTAAAATCACTCAGCATCATCATGTGAACCAGACAATAATACCTCAATCTGTATAATACAGAGAATGACTTCATCCTTGGTATGATTGTTCCTTGTCAAGATAGTGGCATCTAAGGCTTCAAATGGCAACTAGCTCGAAGGTGTTCTAAGGTGGTGTTCACAATTTTCTCCTGACTAATAGACATGATTTAGAATATTTACATAGGGTTATGTCAACTCAAAATGACTTTGATAATGGACCCTACACTAGTTTGGGAGTAACAAAATCCATAAATCAACATCATCTCCTAAGACCAGCCTATCTTTTTGTAATTTTCTCATTAGAACTTGGTGATTAACATTGGTCATATCCTCATTGTGTTCCAAAGGTTGTGAGTGTTCAGGGTTAACCAATGAGAAGGTCGAAATTTCTTATTATCTCTTATACACTCCCATCTTAGTTTCAAAATAACCTACCTCATTACGACAATCATATTCCATGATCATAAGTTTCAACTAAGGTTCACTTTCTATCCAGATTTGGGTTGCCACTCCTTTCCATGGGAGCCACCTGTGTGAGAAATCTAAGGAAAGATAACCTCCAAGACTTTTCATCAAGTCTTGGCTAAGAAACATGCCATATTTTTCAGGTATATCAGCCACCTAAATATCTATATATTTTTGGATCTGTGGGTCTGATCCGATCTACACATGTATATTCTTTAGTTCACCAACAATATTAACCTCAATTTTATCTAATTGTATTACTTTCTTATGTGTTTGAACCGAACTTAAACCCATTTTTTCGTAAATAGAGAAGGGAATGACATTACCTAAGGCTCTAGAATCTAGGAGATAGTTGTGCAAATTATTTCCATAAATTATTAGGCTTAATAGAAATGGGGGTGTCCCTGTCTTACCTCTATACAACATTGCGTTCATGTCAGTGGTTGGAGTCATCTTATTCTTTCCTTTAGACTTATTTCCCTCCTCCAAGGCCTTTAATACAATATCACGTTGGGCAAGACACCAGTTTAGAATTTCAAAAATTATAGAGAAGTCTTTTGTTTCTTCATTTTTGAAATGAAATCAAATTATATATCCTTATTCCTAGGAAACCAAGGAATCACAGTAGAGTTACCTTTGTTCTATGAATCAGATGGACCTTTCGGTGGAGGTGGATTGTTTTCAACATTTTGGTTCGAGGGAACCATCATGTTAGGAGGGGCGGATGTAGTAAATGGCCCCTTGTTTTGATTTCTCAAGAAATGTCCTACCTTAGTTTGAAATGCCTGAGCATCGTATGTGTCTTCCTCCAGTTCATTCTCCCCCTGCATGGGAAACTGGTATCATTCATCAATGGTCTCAAAAGTCATAGTTGTGTCTCCTGACCCATTACCTTGGTTGGAATTTCCTTGTGGCAAGTGGGAGTCAGTTTTTTCTATCTTGACAACCTTTTCCATTTCAAGGAAATTAACTTTAGAGTGTAAAGCAATATCATGTAACTTGCAGTAGTTCGTCATGAGATTCAAATCTGCAACATTTGCAGTATGAGGCTTGTCCTCATTGGATTGATAATTGTGGGATACTCCCCCATTGTTTGGTCCAATATTCCACTACCTATTATTGTTTGACCTCTGATTATATCCCCTCTTCTAGTTCTGATAATTTTCATTGGAGAAGTTTTTACCTTGAAAATTCCTCTAGTTTTTATTAGAATTTTGATTAGAATAAGTGTTTTGATTGGAAAACCCTCCCTGGTTTTGATAACCCTAATTTTGGTATCCTTGATTTTGATTTTGGCCCTAGGAGGGGTTTAGTTTAAGCTGAGCCATTTCATTAGTCACTTGAGATAAAGTCTTCTTCAAAGTTTCTACCTCTGAAGTTAACTAGGTGGTATGCTCATTTTCTACAAAATTTATGGCCAAGTGAGTGAGTTGCATGATTGGATCCTCCAACAAAATTATGTGAGTTCTATGCCTATTGGGATGGATCTAGAATCCCCATGTTAACCCATGGTTGTGAGGAAGGCATCTATAACTAAGCTAATGGTCCATAAGCAGAGTGGGACATCCCTGGGACTGTATTGAACAATGGACTTGGATTAGGCATCAAAGGGTATCCCGAGGGAGTAAAAACTCCTCTGAGGCTACCTAATTGTGAGCTTATTTTTTGTTGCAATTTAATGGCAAGGTGATACACCTTGGACAATGAATCAATATCTACTACAAGATAGGTTCTTTGTAGAAATAAACCAATGAGCAGATTTATGGATTTTAGGTAGGATCTGATGGCAATGTTTTCAACCACCAGATAAGGATCTTGCAACCATTTGTACATTCTTTGGAAATGAGTATTAAAGAGGGGAAAAAACTCATGTGGTTCCTTCCTAATCATGGTGAATTGGTGGTATAAAATAGCCAAATCTACATAGACCTAGAATTGATTAATAAAGGCATCCTCTAAGTTTGTCCAACTTAAGATATATCTAGTGGGTAAATTCAGATACCAATTATAGGCCATATCCCCCAATGAATAGGGAAACAACTTGCATGCAACATCATGATGGGCTATTTGAGCCTACGTACAAGCATCCTTAAATGCATGTATGTTCTCTCTTCAACACTTCATGATTCTCCATGAGAGTACCTAGGATAGAATTTCTCACGATTCTTAGGCATCTCATGAATGCCACAACGAATGGTTCCCAATGGCAAAGGGTTATTTGTGAAGAATTCCATGGATGGCAGTAGATTTGGTTGTGTTAGTGGTAATATTGGTGGAAATCTAGGTGGTGGTGTTAAATCCATGCGAGTTATGGGTCTAGTAGGTGTTCGGAGTTCGAGAAATGGGTCAGGGTTTGCAGAGGATTTGAGAATTTTTCTGAACCTTTCTGGTGAAAATGACCTGATTTGCTCCAGTTTGATCCTTCAGGCCCTCCTTCTAGAGCTAGTTTTTTTGATGGTCAAAATAACATAACAACGTTAAAAAAATATATTATTACTCTATTTCTCCTAAAAAAGATAAACAACCTATAGCCACCTATCTTCCAAGGTCTCTATAGCTGGTTCTCAACTGTGTTGATGTCGTTCAGTGGCCTATGCAACTATAATGTTCAAGAGGCCTGTTGGTAAAGGGTACAAACTACATAATACAAACTAACTTAACGTTTGGGTGGAGTGTAAATAAACATCAAAATATAGAACAAAGCTTAGGAAAACAAATATAAATGTAAACTCCTCTTAATTCGGACATATAAACTTCATAATGAGCATTTCTTCCAAACAACTAAAACCATAAAACAATACAATCCATAGACTATTTTGCACCATTGCATTCATTTACAGGGCTAATTCAATATATCCAATCATTCATCATCACTAAATTTCAAAATTAAAAAAAAAAACACATCACCAACTCATTACTAAAATTTATAGATCAACAAACACAAAGAAATTCCATTCACATATAACTCAATGAAATAGTCTCAGATTCAAAATCTCCTATTGATTTTCATCAAATAAGAGACATTTATGCACAAATTTCATTGGCATATGAATGACTATTGTTCATTAACATTACCATGGAAATTCATTATGGAAACAACATAAACTATATTGAAAACTTATAAAAATGTCTAAGTGTCTCTGCATAAAAACTGTAAAAAACTATCCTACATCTCTCTTTAGGTGGCTAATGCTTTCTTCAATGAGCCAAACTTTACAATATGGAGAGAAATTCTATGTATAGGAAACTTTACACTAATTCCTCTCATCAAAAATTTAGATCCATAAATCATGGAGCAACTGGGGCAATGTAGGATGATTGTCTATCATGATCTCTAGTTACTGATTCATGATCTCTTATCAAAAATTGCACTCAAGAGGGGGAAGATAAAACTGATGCGATCTCCAGTTGGACTCATGTCATGATCCTATAGAATATGAAAGGGAGTTGTCCAGCTAGTCATGCCTTTTTGATGCTCATCTACCAAAGGGAACATGTCCCTACTACTTCATTCTTGTGTTTTCTGCTCAAGTATGCACGTCTCATCATAATTAGTGAACACTTTTTGGAGCACATCCATCTCTGGCCTATCCACCCAACTGTCTTCAAACTTTATTCTTTTTTGTTTAGTAGAGGAAAACTCTTCCATATCTCCAAGTTTAATAAGCTCCCTTCTAGCAATCTTTATCTCCTCCTTGATATCCATGAGTCTATCCATCAAGAGGTCATCGCCATCATCCCCTTTTTTCATTACCTCCTCAAATCTACCACTCCATTTCTCTTTAAGTTTATCAAGAAGGAGGTCATCTACCACCAGGATGTCTTCATTAACAAGTATAGAAATACTTGCTCCCAACTCCACAACTTGCTCAAGCAAATCCTTTCCATCCTGTTGCACCTCATTCCTATGTCCATAAATGAATGAAGACCGAAATCCAATAATGTTGATGGTATTTTCAATGAAGTCTGTATTATCCTCCTCAAGGATGGATTGTTCCAACAAAGTCTGTATTAGTATTTTATTGATGTCCTTCAACTTTCTTACATACTCTTTATATTCATATTCTTGCTTCCCAGGAGTCTCAACATATAATACCATATCATTAACCAATTCAAATACACCTTCATGAGCCTTACAACTCTCAACAAGAAAATCCTCTACTTTCTTATTCAACCTACCAATCCATCTCTCCATCATTCCCACCTTATTTTTCATTTCAACAAGGTTATCATCCTCTTTCTTACTTAACAAAACTGGTGTCTCAAGAGCAGAAATTTGTGAAGAAATAGGAGAAGAAAAACCCTTCAAAAATTTATGGAATTGGTCTACCTAATATTTGAGCTCATCCTTCCTTTTCTTTTCTTTTACCATTCTTGATTTAGTGGAAGAGGCTATAATATCAATAAGATCCATTTGTTGGTTCCATGTAGGTCTTCACAAATTCGTGGTGCCTAATTGATAGTCACTCAGTTGCATCTCTTGTTTATCTTTGTTCACCATAGGAATGGCACAATCAACTATAATCTCCCAAGCATCTATCAACTTGTTAGAATGGAGGAATCTTGCCCTTTTACTGGGCCTCTCCTAAATTTCTTTCATCGCATCATCCCAGTTAAGGGCTTGGGGTTGTACTATCTATTTTCTTTCCAAATTAATCTTTAACCATGTTGGGGCAGCAGGAGGAGTTACCACTTGTTCTAAATAAAATGTGGCAGGAGAGAGGGGTTGTCAAAGTGCTACCTTAGGTTGAGAATAAACCTCTTGTTGCTTCTCCTTTTCTACCTTTTCCTTGGCCAGCCTATCAGCTTTAGCTTTCTCCTTTTCTTCCTCTCTTCTCCATTCTTCTAACATATCATCTCTTTGTTTCTCTAACTCCTTAACCTTTTCCCACATTTTGGCAGCTTCTTGCTCTTGTTTAGCTTCTTCTTCTTCTTCAATTCTTATCAATTTGATCTCTTCTTCTTCTTTCTTTCTCTGAGCCTCTTCTATGGCTCTAAACTTGGCCTCAATGGGTTCTCTTTCTCTCTTTTACTAAGCCTTTTCTTCTTCCAATTCATGGATTTTCTGCAATAGATCTAACTTATCTCTTTCTTCTTTAGCTTTCAACTTTGTTTTCCTTTGTTTTTGTAGAAGATCTTCCTTCTCTTTTTGTTTCCTTGCCAACTCTTCATCTTTTATCTTAGCTTCCAATTCCTATTGCTTGGAAAGTGCATTAGCTTTAGCTTTGGCCTCCAATTCTTGTTGTTTTTCTATTGCATCAGCTTTAGCTTTGGCATCTGCTTCTCTCTTTGCATCCTCAAAGATCTTCCATTGGTCCTATGGAGTCAGGACATGCTCAATATCAACACCTTCAATATCTTTAGTGGAAGTAGTCACAAGAGGCTCATTATCTGACTGTGTGGCCTCTGAATCGGTATTTATGTCATGAATTTCAATCTCCTTCTCTTTTCCCCTCTTAGTTTCAACTTGTTTATGTAGGGTCCCTACAAGTACTTCTTTAGAAAAATTTTCTGGGAGAGGAGGATGAAATGAAGATCCTTCTCTAGCTATGGTAGTTTCCAAACCCAATGATTCACGGGTTTCTTGAATGGGTACTTCTGTAACAACATCCCCTCTAGAGGTAGGAGGATAATACTCCAATTTCTCCTTAGGGGCTGCCCTCCTCTTGGTTCTCTTGTCTCCCTAGGTACCTCTTGCCTTTCTCTTCTTTGAAGTTTGAGCCTATTGCTCCTTTATCCTCATAACTACCCATTAGATACTTCTATCCATTATTGTCCTAGAAATTTTTTTGATATCAATGAATTCCTCCTCACCCCAGTTAATTGGGTCCAAGTTCTTGGTGCCTATCTTTCCTACTTCATATTTGGGGTCCAAAATTACACCATCATCTGATAGTGTATCAATAATTTATTCCTTTATCCCATACTCAATCATTTGTGGGATGGTCAACCTTTCATAGCTCCTCCTCCTAACATCATAATCATCTTGTATATCAATCCAAAAATCTTCCAACAAATTATAATGTTTATAAAAAATGATGGGATTAAGACCATTCATCTTATGCTTTGGATCAAATTTTTTCTGAGATGTATATAATCCTAGCTTCAAATAATTCAATTCTTCACTTACAACCTTTGTAGCCAAATTGTGAATGCAACAATATTCTCCCAACTTCATGGGGAACTTGCGGCACCCAGACTTATGTTTGTTACCAAATTTTGCATTCACTCCCATAGCTTGATATATGAATTCAATAAGGACAATCCTATCATTGTAACATCTTGGGAGTAGGTGAGGATTTCCATAAAATCCTACCAACCTGAAGCAAGAGAACTTGGGGTATTGGATATACCAATGTCCCCACTCAACAATGAGGGCCTTAGAATCTCTACTTAACCTAAATCCAACATCCACAGTCAATCGATTGATGATGACATAAAGGAATGCATCATTAACCCTTCTATAGTGCAGCTCGGATGTTTGCAAGGTCAATTGATCATAATGATCCCATAAATTCTTCTATCCAAGAGCTTCTCCCAATATTCCTACTGCGTTACACCTAGGAAAAATACCCATCCTTGCAGAAACATATATAACATAGGAGGTCATAAAGAATCTCTTTGTTTGCCTCACCTTCAATATTTAATTGTGCAAATTATCAAATAAGATCATGCCCCGATCAAATTTTTTCCTGCCATAAAAAATAGCTTCAATGAATGGGAACATCCATTCCTTAAAGCATACAAAGTCCTTCTTTCCAAACACCCTAGAAAGCATCATAATCAATTCATCAACTTCCTTCTTGAAGTCTCCCTTCTTGGGTTGTTTAGGAACCTTGTTTAAGGACTTCTCCTCAGTCTTCAACCACTTCTTGTTCACGTGAGATCTCTTGACTTCTTTATTATTATTAAATATTTTTAGTGCTTCTCCTTCAGTCACCTACTTGGGGTTCTTTGGGGTAGGTGCATTGAACTTAAACCTCATCATGTGTGGGGATGGATCAATTATCACATTCCCTTGTTCGTCCATACACTACCTTGATACAGGATTGCAATTTCTTTTTGTAGTCAAGATGAGCTTTGGGCACTGAACTGATAGAGGCAAGAGTGTAACATGTGCTAGCCCAAATTGGACTATTCTTTTTGTCCTCCCAGTCACCTCTTTTGAAAAAGTCTCCATAGTCAGCTCCTCATAGTTGAATGGTCCCAAATTAGTGTCTGTAACATCGACCCATTTTGAATCTAACTTACTAGTTGTAAGGATTGCATCTTGGTGCTTGTATCTCAAGGTGTAAGGAAATTTCTCCACCTTTATCTTCTTCGGATTTTCTCCCTTTGAGCTTTTATCAACTTGCCATTCCTTTTATTAAAAAACTCCAGATATTCTTGACATTATCTATTCCTGCAAGACAACCCTGGATTAGATCAATAGAAAGCATGAAAATCGACATTAGAAGATGTACCTTTCATATTACCCTACCCTTCCCTAGGTAGCATTTTATACTTAGTGAAATTTAAAACTCATCAGAGGTGGAACCAAGAAATGGATTAGAATTGGAAAGCTTTTGGCATTGGTGAGATCAGGGTCGGGATTGGAACAAAAACCAGACCCGAAACATTTACATAGTTCCTAGTCTTGATTCCATTCTAGTTCCACTTCCACCAAAAGGAAAGGATGTGAAACAAATTCAAAACCTCATCGGGAGTGGGCTCAGAATCGGACATGAACTCATACTCACCTACTTATGAGTTGAGTTAATTCCTAGCTCAACTTTCGCCACTTTATCATTAAACATGAAACAAACTTAACCAAGCACCCATAGAGACTTTGGAATGAGGTCACATGAGGGGGCAAGGAGACTTAAAATAAAGGCCCAAATCCATTATTCACATGACAAAGGTAGGACCATGTTGGCTAGGGCATAATATTGTAAACAAATAGCACACAAACCATAGTTTGCATAACCTATCGACTTAAGAAATTAGGGCATCACAAACACTTCATGAAAACCATTGAAACAACATGAGAATAAGATCAAACGGGTCCTTAAATAAATTTCAAACCCTTTTAAAATTCTCAAGACCCCCCAAAAATGAATCCCTAAATGAAACTAGGGCATGATAGTACGAATACCACCAAAATGGGAAAACAACAACAAACCGACAAAACAAATAGAAAATAAATGAAAAGTAAATGGAAAATGACAAAAAAGATAAACAAAACAAGGAGAAAAAAAAACAAAACATTTAAACAAAGTGAAGATTCATGATGAATCTCTCACAGACGTGCAAAGAACAGAATGAGCAGAAAATGGGAAACAATACACAAAACGGAATAGGAGAAAACTACCTACCTCAAAACACCACCAAACATGATGAAACTCAATTAGAATCCACTTACAGGTACTTTCCTTCAACCAAATCATGCCTCTCTTTGAATTACTTAAGCTTAAGATTGTTAATAATAGTTTTAATAGTTTTAATGAGCCAAATAACCTTGATTAAGGTTTTGAATTTTATTTTTCACGTGTGAAGAGCATGTAATTAATGCAATTGGTTGGGCACATAATGAATGTGGGAATGAGCAAATAGCTATCATGTTCACCAGAAGTAAAGTGGGCACAAAATCAGAGTTGGGATAGAACAAGAAATTTTACCAAAGTCCCTCATCCTACCCTAGTTCTGGCTCTGGGTCCGTGGAAAGGAAGAAAACAACAAAGGAATGGAGGCGGAATCAAAGTCAAAATCGGACATGAAACCTTTTGCAAAGTTCTCAGTTCGGGTCTGATTTTGGTTGCATTCCCGCTAAAGACAAATAAAAATGTAGAGAACAAAGGAGGTGAGAAAAGAAAACAAAGAGAGATTGGGACCAAAGGAATTGATCCAAAATAAAAAACAAAACACATAGGTGGAGGCGGAGGTGGAGTGGAAACCAAACTTGGAAGTTTTCAAAAGGTTTGAGTTTCGGCTCTGATCCCACCAAAAATAAAATGACACCAACACAAGGAAAACAAGTAGGAGCGTATTAAGACCCGAATCCAAACAGGAAACCTTTCCAAGTTTTGAGTTTAGATTTCATTTCGGTTCTGCTTCCGCCAGAAGAAAAAGAGAAAACAAAGACTTAAGAGAAAAAGAACAAACCCTAAGTCCCAAACAAAAACACCAAGGACAAACAAAACAAAGGGGGGCCCATTTTGAAAAAAAATCTAGATTAGGTGGTTATGTAAGGCATAACAGGTGGAATGTTTCTATGTGACACGATGTCCAAGTAACTTCTCTTCAAAGATTGCTACCTTTTTGCACTTTGGACTCTTAAGGGATATCATTGGTGCAATGTAGCTCAGACTATTTCGATGTGTTTGGGTATAAAGGAGGACCATTCCTAGCCTAATGTACCCATTTGGATATTTTGGAACTATCGGTTTGGTCGCATGAGTTGTAGAACAAAATTTACACCCCTTTGCAACTTTACACTACTTGAATTTGACACTATTTCCATCAACTCAAAATTGGACACCATGGGAAAATGCCTCAAAGATATCAAAAAATAAGAGAGTTTATTGTAGAGGGGTCCAACATGATCCCATAGCTTTAGATGGAATGTTTCTAAGTGACATAGTGTATGAGTAACTTCTCATCAAAGGTTGCAAGCTTTTTGCACTCTGGACTTTGAAGGGATATCGCTAGTCCAATCTAACTTGAACAGTTTTGATGTGTTTGGGTGAAGAAGAGGACCATTCCTAACCTAAATCTACCCATCCAAGCATGTTGGAACTATTATTACGGCTGCATAAGTTGTAGAACAAAAGTTACACTCCTTTGCAACTTTCATTGTGAGTCTTAGTTCACTTAAATGGTGTATATTATATTTCCATTATACATCAAACTTGTATGCCATGCCTAGTGCATTTGTTTATGCATCAGAGTTGAATTAAATTGACTCTTATATTTGATTGTTTGAATAGATTATGACATATGTGTTAGGTTGAATGGCATACATGACAACATCAAGCAATTTTTTTATTTTGTGTTAAGCATAAACCTTAACTAGTGTTCATTATGGTGTGCTTAGTGTGTTTATTCATGATTACGAAATTTTGAGTGAAGGTTCAAATATCATATATGCCACTTAGTTTTATGTATTTTAGAAGATTCTAATAACATATATGCCTACCATCCTAACGGCATATGTTTTTACACACTATGTTGACCTACTCAACCATGTCCACATTCATGCATCAAAAATAATGTGTTACAGGTTACTACAAAGCTCAATGAGCTTTTCTAACAATATCAACATTGCTTCTTTTATATCTATAACCACTTGAAATGCATACCTACCCATAATTATGATAGAATAAACATCCATAAACCCAACATGCTTTACATTTAGTGAGAAAATGTGAACTATCAACCTATTCTTTCACAATATGCTTATAAACATATTGTTGGTGTTTAAAATAAAAACCCAGCTAAACCTTGCAACTCTCTAAGAGGTAGCCAACCTCTATATTGAAGAACAACAAACGCTAGTGGCCAACTGAAAAGATTCAATCAAAGACTGACATCCCCTACACTTCTGGCTCTACAGGACCAAGGTGGGTAAACCTACACAATGTTTAAAACTTAAATCACTGATATACTGACATTGCTTTTTATAGCAGATAATTCCCAATGAAAACACACTAAGGGAAGCATTGACAACTTTAAATTTGGCTAAATTCTCAGCAGCTCAACCCTCTCTCAGCCATTGGAAAGAAGGACACACAACCAACTAAACAGTAAGATTAGAATGATTTTGCAATTAATTTTGTTTGTGAGATGCACAAAACTGCATAATAGATCAGTGCCAGTTCTGGGCCATGGAGTCAAACACATAAAATGAATTCTCCAGCAAACAGTCTTCAACCAGTGGATTCAACTTGCTAATGTTTTGCATTAGATGTTAGTGCCTTGCACCAACAATCCCTCTCTTATCATCAATTAGATTCTCATTATTAAATCCCATCTGCACACCTGAAATCACAATTACCTACTCAAAGCATTTTAACCATTTCTTTGAAACAGAACAATCAACAAGCAAAACAATCTCATGAAACTTGAGATGATAAATTCAAAGACACTTTGTATTATTGAATTTACATGACTAAAAGTGTACAAATGTGGAGACAATCTGATGACATTCATGAAAGTGGAAGAACTTCATGATATTAAATGCATAAACTGGTTGTATTTACTCTTCAATTCATAAAATTACAGCTTACAGACTCAAACAATGACTTAGAAACTACAAATCTCTATCTACCTAGCCCAATACAAAAAACTCGGAACCTTCTCCGAACCCTTTACAATGAGAGAATAATAGAAGATATAGAAGAATGGAGGAAATAGAAGAAGCCCTAAATTCAATCAGCAATTGCCATCTGGAAACCTTTTTCACCATTGATCATCAACTGAAAATAATATCTTCTCTCTTCCTCCTCTACAACAACAAACATTCCCTATAATAGTATTTTCTCATGATTGCTCAGCAACAGAAAAATATGCCCATGTGGAGATTCTTCTTATTTCATCCAGGTGCTCAAAACTTCTTTCTCGTGCACAAACTGTTTCTGCCTTTTATTCTTCATTTGCTGCAGTTTAATTCCCAACACATATCTGATTATAAAGTGAATAAAATTCACTTTATAAAATACCCACACTCTACACTTATTCCCAGCAAGGAAGACACTTTATGAATACTTTATTCATTCTCCCAAATCATATCCTCCTGTATTTTTACATTACTTTACCCAAAACACATTTGAATTTAAATATTCCTTAAGTAAAAAGTTTCATAGAGTATTTAAAATATTTCACGAGGCCCACCACTGATTTTTACAATTTCACTTCCTGGAAAATATCTATGTGCCCATTAAAATTCACATTTACTCATTAGTGAATGCATTTCACTAATTGAATAAAAATTATTCACAACCCATCTTATCTTCTGAAATTCACCAGTCCCCATGAATACCCATGTTACCATGCCTGTGCATTAAAATGAAGGAAATTTGGGGCCCACCTCATTTTTTTAAAACTATGCAACTTTTAAATTTTTTGAAATTTATTAAAAACGGGCGCCTCCTGTGTTCTCGCACACCTCGCAATGTTTTTTCCCTTGTCAGCATTATTTTCGCGAGGCTTGCGAGAAATGCCCCAAAATTTGCTTCTTGAGCTCCCATGCTCATCCCTGGCAATGGTGGCTCCTTTTGCTACTCGTGCCTAGCAACCATGGTACCATCCTCCTCACCCGCGGGTCCTCTCCATCACTGCATGTCATTCCTTGCACATGCGCATGGGCTCCCCCATACTCTTCCCTTCACTAGCCTGTGTCGCTCCTTACACCCACCCACTCCACTTGAAGGTCGTGCTCCACTTCTTGCTGGTTGCCCCCTTCATTCCTCTGTTTGCACGTGATTTTACTACCTGGTCTTCTCCTCTGTGGTCTCCCTTCCACGTGAACCTCCTGCTACTCCCTAATTAGTTGGCGCGGGCTCCTCCATGATTTTCCCCTGGTCTCGCCCATTGTATTTGTTTGGAGGTCCCTGTCTTCCATTGATGTGAGCTCTCCACACCTTCCCTTATGCGCGGGTCTCCCACCTACTGGCCATTCCTCATGCAAACAGTGCACGGGCTGCACATTTAATAGGTCGAGCCTCCTCTTCACACTGCTGGTGGGCCTTTCCTTCACACCACAGGTCGCGCCCACCTTCACTTCACATGGGCCTCCTTTCACTATTGGTTTGTGTTTGCAAGAAAGTTTCTAAGGCCATCTTCACCTTTGTGTGTAGCCTCTCCTACCTGACATTTGTTTTAAAGTTTCCAAGGCTTGTTCAATGACCTTATTTTGGCACAAATTTAAACTTTGATGCTCCCATCCCCACCTCCATACACTGGTCCTCACTCACAAAATTGAGGCATCCTCCATGTTTGGCGTGGGTTTTCCTTTGGTGGTTGTGTATACCCCATTCCCCTTGGATTGTAATGATGAGCCAGCAGAGCTCCAGTAGATAGGTTGACATAAAATACTCCAATGTCTAGTTCATTCAAAGAAGAAAAAACATCATTGCCGATTGCAATCCTCCACAACCTAATGATGTCAAACATCTGATACACATAATGATTTTGCACACATTTTAAGTGCACTCTTGATCAATTCAAAATTTGATTTGTTCTCATTCCAAACTTAGACTGTGGCACTACACTCATGTGGTTGAATATTTTTGAATTGAGTGAATGACATGTCTTTACTACCCCAGAATGAACCAACTGTATATTTTTTTTTGGATCCTGCTCCATGCACTAAGAAATCAACTGGATTCCTCTACCCATTGTGCCAAACATTCACAAAGCCATTGCTATGTTTGGCATCGATTTAGAAACCTCATCCCTTTCCCAATTTCATTGTTTGTGAATTGTTCACACACAACTATCTTAAGCTAGTAAAATACATCTCTATACTTGTTACCCATTACAAAACAATTCACTTGATGGGATTGCAACACTGGAACCATTACAAGTTCATGACCATGCAAAGCATGTCGGACCCCATGTGGGTCCGACTAAAAAAAAATTCATTTTCAAACAAGTTTTACCCTCAAATGATCTGATACTGCCTTTTGAATACCCCAGAAGTTGAAAAACGAACTGGGTCTTCATCATAAACTATTTTCTAGCACTTTTGTAAAATGGGTAAAATAGGCCAAGTTGTCTTAGGAATCAATTTGGAACTAGTCAAACAACCTCGTGAAACCATAAAACCTTGCAAGCATATAGTCATTTGACCCAAAAGTATAGTGCAAAAGACAGCTTAGAGAAACATATCACAAGGAAGCGGATATTAATCGAAAAAGTTGCCCAGTTGAACTTTTCTGAAACAACAGCAGATCTGAACCAACACAAGCTGACTCAACTGCTCATTTGCAATAATAACAAATCAACTCTTGGAGAGTTTCCATCATACATAGTAAATAATTAAGGTACCCTAAGCACGTGTGCAAAAGGAATTTCTTTGGAACATCACCGATCAAAAGTTATTGATGGTCAAAGTGGGCCTCTTAGAAAATCTGTCAGGAATGCAGCCACAAAACAGAACAAACTACATTTGGTTTCAATGTGCTAAAAATAGTAAATTAGATCATGAGGTTTTGAAAACTAACACCCGAGATCAATTTGATATGGGGAATATGGAACAACATTCATTCTGACATGTTAGTGAACTAGTTGCGAAAACCAAGCTCAAACAGGAAGCAAATTTGCAAAATAAACAGTCTGCAAATAGCAGAACAGTGCAAAAACCTTCCAGCTTCACTTTTTGAAACCCTATCAAAACGTATCATGGGAAGCTAAAATTTGACATTCCTGCTCACATATGTCTACTGAGTATGTCTACAAATGGATTTTGCACGACAATCAACAGGCTTTAAATTATAAGCCTCCAAAGTGGGCCAGTCAGGTAGATTCATTAGGTGCACTTCTGAAAGTGCAGAATCAAAATTTCCAACATAGGCATCTCAAATTTTCAAAATTTGAGAGTGCCATCAGTGGCTCCAACTGGGGATGTATGCCCCCTATGGGCATAGCAATATTCTAGATCTCTAGAGAGTAGACCAAATGTTGAGTCCAACAGGCATCTTCAAACTACTCCCCTATTCAACTTTCATTTTTCAATTTCATCTAATGACCCCTGGCCACCAAATGAAAAAATGGGGATCAACATTTACCTCTATAAAATACAACTCTGTAAAAAGAGTTGATCTCCCTCAACTCATGCTTGCATCTATCAAACCACAACAACACTGGTGACTGCATCTTTGCAAACAACAATACCAAACTGCCCTTGTGCAAATGTGAACTTGCTCTCTGTTCAACTCTGTCATCAAGTGTCAACCAAATCAGATATGTCACATCACTGTTGCTCTCTTCATTCTCTGATTTAGTATTAAGTGGAAATATTTGAAAATTGGGATCAATACCATTTGAAAGCATAGCTTGATCACAACCATCCACCTGATAAAACATGTTGGTATCTCTTAACAGACAACCATTCACAACATCGTCAACATGTTCACAATCACTATGCATCTGAAAGTCAAGCATACTTTCAAAATGCTGATTATTATGTGGCAACAACTTATTATATTCATCACTTAAATCATTCTCAAGCTGAAAACAACTTGCTTAAGTGTTTTTCACATTGTCAAATTCTGTGAAAACCTCTTCCAGCTGACAAAAATAGCACTCACATTCTACCTTGTGGCTGGAACTGTTAAACTCAAACTGATTACTAGTTTGCATATCATAATTAAAACTATCACAAGAACTTACCAAAAGATCTTGCTCATCATGCAAACCGTCTCCAAGTGTACGCAAACAAATACACTCATGCATTAGCACACTTTGTGACTGTTCTTCATCATGTTGGTATTGAGAGTCATCAGGGATTTCTGACTCATCATCATCTGTAATCATATAGTCATCCTCTGAACATAAGGTATCAACCTCTTCAATTTCACAAGCTTGCTCAACAAGCAATTCTGGTTCAGAAGAATAATATGATTTCTCATTGAAATCAACATTAACATCCATATGAAAAAACTCATGTCTAGGCTCATTCAAGTCATCAAATGAAGACTTATCCAAATCTGCATTACAATCTTCAAGATTTGACTCATTGGATATGTAAACCTCATGGTTATTTGCTACTTCAAACTCATCAAAAGAGATTTCTGAACTTGTATCAGTGTCCATATCCTCATACTCATCATACAATGCATCATCACAATCAGCTTGTTCATCATTGGAAAGAGAATCAGATTCGCTTGCATCATACCTTGCATCTTGAAGGTCATCACCATTGTCAAAGTCAATAGGGGCCGCACACAAAAACTAAGATTTGTCATCATGTGCACATTTATGATATCTCGTGGTCAATAGGTCTGAAATTTGTTCATAACTCAATAGATCATTGTTTTGGTCTATTGTTTCAACCACTTCCTCTTCTTTTCCTTCACTTGAATTGGATGCCATATCAAATAGAAAATCAGAACATATCAAAGTATCATCATCTTCAAACTCTAGGAATTCAATAGGCTGATCATAAACTGGATCTGCCCAATCATAGGAGGCAAAATTGCTGACAACATTATCACAAGAAAAGTCATAACCAGTCATAGTGAATAAACTGTCCACTTCTCCCTTCTTATTTTCTTTTGGGTTGTCAAAACAACAATCCACATCACTTTGCATTTCAACATCAGATTGGGTATCATCATTGAACTTGTGACTTGCATCCTCTTGAGGATAAATACAAATATCTTCTTTGTCAGACTGAAAACCATCAATGGTTTCCACATTGCAGCTGCTTGTGGCTTGTCTTCCAAACTGAAATTTATCACACACTCTGTCTCTAGTAGCTGAAACACGAATGTTCTCAAGAGTATTTCCTAAATCAGCGAACTCTCTTGTCTCACTATGCAGATTTGTGTCAAAGCTACATTCAACACTTGTAGGATTGACATAATCACTTGTATCATCATATTGTTGATCACCTATCTCTTCTTCAAAGAGTAAATCCAACTTATATTCTTCTTCAGGTTCTTGGCTCGGAAGACTCAACTGCTGATTTGCAGTTGGGTACATTTCTTCTATAAGTTGTTCATTAACAACTTCCTCATCATCTGATGATGCATTCTTCTCATCTTCTACCTTCTCAAGTATGCACTTGTCTAGAAACATCTGATCATTTTCATTCACACCACTATTGATTCCATCAACATGTTTTCCCATAACTGAAGACAACAATCTTTGAACATACTCATTCCTCTATTTCTCCAAGCTATCCAACACTGTGTATGCCATTTGCATGCTCAATATTTCAAAATCTTTTAACAATGCACTAGATCCTTCTTCATAAGCTTCAAAATACATATGGATACAGTCAGAAGTTCCAGGTCTGAAATTTTCTGGGATTAGTGAAAGAGAAACAACAAATCTATGACTGAAATCAACACTTGACTCCTCATTTTGTTTCTTAGTCTACTTTAACCTCATGACAATGTCTGAGGGATCTCTTCCAAATTCTTCTCTGTAAGTAGCCACTAATTCATCCCAACAAGGAAATGACTTCTCAGGAAAACTTAGATACCAATCCCAAGCTCATGCTTCAAGAGATCTAACAAAAAATCTCATCTGCATATCGTGATCTCTGAATGAATGTTTCTCCATGAAGCTCGAAAAACTTTGAACATGTGCATCTCCTTCACATACGGTATACCCATCAAATCTAGGCATCTCCTTATAAATTTGAGATGACATACTTTCAGTTTCACAATCAACCCATGACAAATCTAACTGAGCATACAATGGATCAAAGGAATTGACAACAGGTGCAATGACTTCACAAGTAGACACAATTTGATGGTCTCTTGACCGGGCTTGTTGAAACACTTGGTGTCTTTCATCCATTTCTTTAAGTCCTCTTTCAAATACATCATTCCATCCAAGACTAAACCTAGGCTTATTAACTCTTGGGTTCTTACACTTTGGGGTATTAGGTGCTTGAATATTATTATACTCTTGACACTTCTTGACAAGTTGAATCAAAGTATTCACTGGTATAGCTACTTTACGTTGGTGATCCATGGATATTACAAATTAAGGCTCACTAATTGTGCATAATTACAAGCCTGGCCACATGATGGACAACAGGGATAATTACTGACATAATGACAACCTGGGCTTGAAAATTATGACAATACAAATGGATGGAAACCCCTAAGATACACAAATGCATTCTAACCATCCAAACTAGCAGATATTTGAGCACTAAACATAATCTTTCAATGGAACTACAATTACTTTCAATAGATCCAACAAATAAAAGTGTGCAAACTTAATTTACTATTCTTTCCCTTTGTCAGTGCTCATTCACTCAATAGGGAAACAAAGTTTCTTCTAAGAAGTTCAAATATGGTCTTCATACACAAGTTCTTCAAAACCAAAAGTGAAGAATACCTGGAAACTTTTAAACTGCTGCAAATTGTCTTCCTGACTGGTAATATTTGTAGATCTGGAACTTTCTTCAAATTTTTAATCGGTTCTATCAACAGAGTCGCCACCTCTTTGCACAGAGGGCTGAACTTCAAGCAGTATGAAGTTCTTTTATAGTTAAACTTCTTTCTTCGAGTTCCTTTCCACCAGCAGAGCACCACAAATTACAAAACTGTTCAGGTTCACTGCAACACTTTCTTCGCCAGGGTTGAAATCCTTCAAACTTGAACAAATTCAGAATGACAAATAATTTGACTCCATGCAATAACTCTTAAGGCTAGATTCGGCAATTAGAATTTTCACAAATTCTCCCCAGCAGAGTTGCCATTCTGTTGGTGTTTAAAATAAAAAACTAGCTAAACCTTGCAACTCTCTAAGAGGTAGCCAACCTCTATATTGAAGAACAACAAAGGCTAGTGGCCAACTAACAAGATTCAGTCAAAGACTGACATCTCCTACACTTCTGGCTCTACAGGACCAAGGTGGGTAAACCTACACAATGTTTAAAACTTAAATTATTGATATACTGACATTGCTTTTTATAGCAGATAATTCCCAATGAAAACACACTAAGGGAAGCATTGACAACTTTAAATTTGGCTAAATTCTCAGCATCTCAACCCTCTCTAAGCCATTGGAAAGCACGACACACAACCAACTAAATAGTAAGATTAGAATGATTTTGCAATTAATTTTGTTTATGAGACGCACAAAACTGCATAATAGATCAGTGCCAGTTCTGGGCCATGGAGTCAAACACATAAAATGAATTCTCCAGCAACAGTCTTCAACCAGTGGATTCAACTTACTAATGCTTTGAATTAATTGTTAGTGCCTTGCACCAACAATCCCTCTCTTATCATCAATTAGATTCTCATTATTAAATCCCATATGCACACTTGAAATCACAATTACCTGCTCAAAGCATTTTAACCATTTCTTTGAAACAAAATAGTGAACAAGCAAAACAATCTCATGAAACTTAAGATGATAAATTCAAAGACACTTTGTATTATTGAATTTACATGACTGAAAGTGTACAAATGTGGAGACAATCTGATGACATTCATGAAAGTGGAAGCACTTCATGATAATAAATGCATAAACTGGTTGTATTTACTCTTCAATTCATAAAATTACAGCTTACAGACTCAAACAATGACTCAGAAATTACAAATCTCTATCTACCCAACCCAATACAAAAAACTCAACCTTCTCAGAACCCTTTACGATAAGAGAATAATAGAAGATATAGAAGAATGGAGGAAATAGAAGAAGCCCTAAATCCGATCATCAATTTCCATCTGGAAACCTTTTTCACCATTGATCATCAACTGAAAATAATATCTTCTCTCTTCCTCCTCTGCAGCAAAAAATATTCCCTATAACAGTATTTGCTCATGATTGCCCAGCAACAGAAAATCTGCCCTTGTGGAGATTCTTCTTATTCCATCCAGCTGCTTAAAACTTATTTCCCATGCACAAACTGTTTATGCCTTTTATTCTTCATTTGCAGCAGTTTAATTCCTAGCACATATCTGATTATAAAGTGAATAAAAATCACTTTATAAAATACCCACACTCTACACTTATTCCCAGCAAGGAAGACACTTTATGAATACTTTATTCATTCTCCCAAATCATATCCTCCTACATTTTTACATTACTTTACCCAAAACACATTTGAAGTTAAATATTCCTTAAATGAAAAGTCTCACAGAGTATTTAAAATATTTCATAGGGCCCACCACTGATTTTTACAATTTCACTTCCTGAAAAATATCTGTGTGCCCATTAAAATTCACATTTACTCATTAGTGAATGCATTTCACTAATTGAATAAAAATTATTCACAACCCATCTTATCTTCAGAAATTCACCAGTCCCTGTGAATACCCATGTTAAAGTACCCATGCGTTAAAATGAAGGAAATTTGGGGCCCACCTCATTTTAAAGTCAAAACTATGCAACTTTTAAATATTTTGAAATTTATTAAAAATAGGCGCCTCCCGTGTTCTGGCACACCTCGCAATGTTTTTGCCCTCGTCAGCATTATTTTCACGAGGCTTGCGAGAAATGCCCCAAAATTTGCTTCTTGAGCTCCCATGCTCATCCCTGGCAATGGTGGCTCCTTTCGTTGCTCGTGCCCAGCAACCATGGTGCCATCCTCCTCACCCGCGGGTCCTCTCCATCACTGCATGTCGTTCCTTGAACCTGCATACGGGCTCCCCCATACTCTTCCCTTCACTGGCCTGTGCCGCTCCTTGCACCCACGCACTCCACTTGCAGGTCATGCTCCATTTCTTGTTGATTGCCCCCTTCATTCCTCTATTTGCGCAGGCTTTTACTGCCTGGTCTTCTCCTCTGTGGTCTCCCTTCCACGTGAACCTCCTACTACTCCCTAATCAGGTGGCGCGGGCTCCTCCATGCTTTTCCCCTAGTCATGCCCATTGTATTTGTTTGGAGGTCCCTGTCTTCCATTGATGTGGGCTCTCCACACCTTCCCTTATGCGTGGGTCTCCCACCTGCTAGCCATTCCTCATGCAAACAGTGTGTGGGCTGCACATTTAACAGGCCGAGCCTCCTCTTCACACTGTTGGCGGGCCTTTCCTTCACACCACAGGTCGCGCCCACCTTCACTTCACACGGGCCTCCTTTCGTTGTTGGTTTGTGTTTGCAAGAAAGTTTCTAAGGCCATCTTCACCTTTGTGCATAGCCTCTCCTGCCTAACAATTGTTTTAAAGTTTCCAAGGCTTGTTCAATGACCTTATTTTGGCACAAATTTAAACTTTGATGCTCCCACCCCCACCTCCATACGCTGGTCCTCACTCACAGAATTGAGGCGTCCTCCATGTTTGGTGTGGGTTTGCCTTTGGTGGCTGTGTATACCCCATTCCCCTTGGATTTTAATGATGAGCCAGCATAGCTCCAACAAATAGGTTGACAAAAAATACTCCAATGTCTGGTTCATTCAAAGAAGAAAAAACATAATTGCCAATTGCAATCCTCCACAACCTAATGATGTCAAACATATGATACACATAATGATTTTGCACACATTTTAAGTGCACTCTTGATCAATTCAAAATTTGATTTGTTCTCATTCCAAACTTAGACTGTGGCACTACACTCATGTGGTTGAATATTTTTGAATTGAGTGAATGACATGTCTTTATTGCCCCAGAATGAACCAACTGTATATTTTTTTTTGGATCCTGCTCCATGCACCAAGAAATCAATTGGATTCCTCTACCCATTATGCCAAACATTCACAAAGCCATTGCTATGTTTGGCATCGATTTAGAAACCTCATCCCTTTGCCAATTTCACTGTTTGTGAATTGTTCACACACAACTATCTTATGCTAGTAAATTACATCTCTATACTTGTTACCCATTACAAAACAATTCACTTGATGGGATTGCAACACTAGAACCATTACGAGTTCATGACCATGCAAAGCATGTCGGACCCCATGTGGGTCCGGCTAAAAAAAAAATCATTTTCAAACAAGTTTTACCCTCAAACGATCTGATACTGCCTTTTGAATACCTCAGAAGTTGAAAAATGAACTGGGTCTTCATCATAAACTGTTTTCTGGCACTTTTGTAAAATGGGTAAAACAGGCCAAGTTGTCTTAGGAATCAATCTAAGAAACTAGTCAAACGACCTCGTGAAACCATAAAACCTTGCAAGCATATAGTCATTTGACCCAAAAGTATAGTGCAAAAGACGGCTCAAAGAAAAATATCACAAGGAAGCGGATATTAATTAGCAAAGTTGCCTAGTTGAACTTTTCTGAAACAACAACAGTTCTAAACCAACACAAGCTAACTCAACTGCTCATTTGCAATAATAACAAATCAACTCATGGCGAGTTGCCATCATACATAGTAAATCATTAAGGTACCCTAAGCACGTGTGCAAAAGGAATTTCTTTGGAACATCACCAATCAAAAGTTATTGACAGTCAAAGTTGGCCTCTCAGAAAAACTGTCAAGAATGCAGCCGCAAAACAGAACAAACTGCATTTGGTTTCGATCTTCTAAAAATAGTAAATCAGATCATGAGGTTCTGCAAACTGACACCAGAGATCACTTTGATATGGGGAATATGGAATAGCATTCGTTCTGACATGTTAGTGAACTGGTTGCGAAAACCAAGCTCAAACACGAAGCAAATTTGCAAAACAAACAGTCTACAAACAGCAGGACAGTGCAAAAACCTTCCAGCTTCACTTTTCGAAACCCTGTCAGAACGTATCATGGGAAGCTAAAATTTGACATGCCTACTCACATATGTCTACTGAGTATGTCTACAAATGGGTTTTGCACGACAATCAACAGGCTTTAAATTATAAGCCTCCAAAGTGGGCCAGTCAGGTAGATTCATTAGGTGCACTTCTGAAAGTGCAAAAGCAAAATTTCCAAAATAGGCATCTCAAATTTGCAAAATTTGAGAGTGCCATCACATATCACAAATCCCTAACATTTGTAAAATACTTTTAACAATATGCTTACTAATATCTTTGATATTTTTTCCTTTAACAACCTCACTACAAGTGAATTTTTCAAATTCTTGACAATTCAATGTCCCTTCATATTATGATGTGTTGCAACTTTAACATTTTTTAATGCCTACATGGCTCGCCCATTGTCATTACAAACTAATTACACTAATTTAACCTACACAAAACACCAATTATAGTCAATCAACACACAAACCTACATAGAAGAAGATAAATATAAGCATTGACTTGGTCAACCTATTAAGTGAGAAACACACTATATTTATATTATAAGTGATCTTATAAGGGCTACTCGCCCTAAAATCTTAATACTTGTTGACAAAATAAGGCATGCACTCTATAAAGCCACTCCTCCATCCTAATCACCAATATTGTTGCTTGTTCCAATTGGTGTTAGAGGATTCAACATCAATGCATCCACAATCCACGTTGACCTCTACATATCTTTAAAAGAGATATCCTCTTAAGGGGCAAGCATTAGCAACATAATAAAAGACCGTGAATTTAATTTAAAACATTATCATTTTAAAGCATTTATGTGTATTTCCACCTATCAAAGACATTATTATGAATGTTAATGCTTCATATAAGACAACAATATGGGGCATCTTTAGCATGACTATCATATTGAGTTCTTTCTTCCATCAACAACATGATGCACAATCTCAACTCTAATTGATAAAGATAAAAGAGATCATGCATTAAAGTGGACATTATGCATGAAACTATGAACTATAAACATTATGTATGAAACTATGAACTATGAGCATTATGAATTGAAATTATGAAAAATATGCATGAAACTACGAACTATGAACATTATCCACTAAAAATATGAAAATTATGCATGAAACTATGAACTATGAACATTATGCATTATGCATTGAAAGGTGGCAAGAGAATATTAACAATAATTGAAGACCAATGTAGATGCTAAACCCTAGTTGATTAACAATAACGCAATATTTCAAAACCTTGTACATTCAAAATTATACTTAAAATAAACATCCAAAAATTCATAAACCCTTGTACATTCAAACCACATGAAATAAATGCCTACCCACAATGATGATAGAATAAACATCCATAACCCCAACATGCTTTACATTTAGTGAGAAAATGTGAACTACCAACCTATTCTTTCCCACCATAAATTCCTCAACTACATTGTGAAACACATCACAAATCCTTAACATTGGTAAAAGACTTTTAACACTAATTTAAGCTACACAAAATTAAACATTTGTAATGTCCACCATAAACAATCAATAAAATTGATCTGTGATTCCAACAATTTTTCATTTCACCTCAATTATTGAGCAGCCTTATAAATGTATTAGAGGCTTTTGGATCCTTTTGTTGGATTGAACTCTTTTTATATAGATTCAACTAAGATGGAGTAGCGGGAGAGAATAAAAAGCACTTACAATGCATGCCATCAACCAAATGTACTAAATGTGATCATCACTAAAGTGTAAATTCCTATCTTACCTCTACTAAATCATTCTATTGACTTTGAAAAACTTCGCATGCTTGGAAAGCATACTTTCAACAATTAGTGTAGCATAATGACTTTGTATAGTGCAAAAAATCACAATAAATGAGCAACATAATGACCTCTAAATATCTTTAAAATACAAATCCTCTTAAGGGGAAAGCATTAGAAACATAATACAAGACCATGATACTAAATGGCATAAGCTTCATGCACACACATATAAAGAGATATTAAATATAAAAATTCTTAAGATTAATAAATTAAATAGATAACCCCCTTCTTTGGTGCACAAACCAATTAAGTACTATTTTACAATGAAAACATGTTACAACTTATTCAATAAGATATTAAATAGAAACCCTGACACATGGACATTTTTATGGTGTTCAAACCACTATGTTGATTGGTTACAAATGGAGAAGCACATACCTAGATAATTGCTACATGGTTAAAAAATTATTTTACTTCAACTTTGATGCGTTATTTGCAAAAAAAAAAATTCTCAAATAAATTATGTCTCAACATTCCTAAAATATTTAAAGGAACTATTTAAGCATGAACAAACACCAATGTAAAGTGAAGCTTGTAAATTTTATGGTACTATTTAAGATGTAATAAGATTTACTTATTCACTAGTAAGCCATAAACCATGAGACAAGTAGGGGCAGCAAGGAAGATGATAGGTATATTGGTCAAGAAGGACAGTAGTCAAAGGGTTAAAGGAGGGAAAATTTAAAGCATAAATTTTTTATCACTAATAAAGTATGGTCACAAACCTAAAAGGGTAGAATAAGGTTTCAGTAATAGCCCTACATTTTCAAGGGTTTATGCCTAATGAGTCATTAATTAAGTTGTAAGCAAAGAGGGACTATCATAACAAATAAAGGAAAGGTGAAAAGTCATGAAGTTGAAGTTGACAATAGGCAACTCTATGGATCAAATAAAAGGGCAGATTTCAATGTATGCACAACCAAGGTGAGAGGACAATGCTAATAGCAAATGAAAGGGAGCAACTAGAAGACACTTTAAAGGTTGCAATGATACAAAGGTAGAGTTTCAAGGATTAATATAAACAATGGATAGCATTTACAATCACAAACCAATCATTGGTTTCATTGGTGTTTCAAGGATACCTATGAAAAGATGCATTGAAGGGAAGTCCATGGAGAAGAAAACATGATGGATTTTGTAAATGTCTTGAAGAGGAAAGAGTAGTCACATAATGTAGTATGTTGTGTTCAAATGGATAGAAAAAAATCACCCTAATGAAACCCTAACCATATCAAATCAATAAGGGTTGGCAAAGGGATCATCATCAGTAATGGTAAAGAGAAGCAAATCCATTGATATAGGACAAAAATCTCAAATAAAAATTGAGTAATCATATGTAGAGCATAAATGTGTGATGACATATGTGCAAAATGGCATATCAATAGTTCAAAATGAGGGGGAAACAACTTGATCAAAAGGGGGAAGCCATTAGTTTTGGTTAATAGTGTTGAAAAATAATGGAAGACAATCAAATTACACTATCCTCCATAGGGGCAGTAAGCACTCAATGCATCATAGTCTTCAAGAAAATGCATTGATAATTGTAGTCTAGGAAAATGTATCCCTTTACATTTTCACACTTGTTTGGGCCCTCCCTACTAAAATTGGGCTTCTTTATGCCTTATTTGGTCTTATTTTGCATCTACAAGCCTTATTTAATGCATCTTTCCAAGGATAATCCTGACACTTAACTAATGACCAATCACAATTCATGTTCTTGGGTTATGTGTTCCATATTTAGTGATCTGGGACTCATATGCCACCTTGGGCATACAGGTCCCACCTAAGTCTCAGGGCCTAATCCTAAATTTAGCATAGAACTTAGCATTTCTTGAAATTTGTGTCCCAAGCTTAGCCTATTCAGACTCATACACCTCAATTGGCGTATGATTCCTACTTAAGCTTGGACCTATGCTGAATTCAATTCTTGGCAAGATTTTATTTTGCTAGATCTGATGTTGGCTTGTAGTGTTGTAATTTTGGGAAATTTGGCATAAACAAGTATAAATACAAGGTTATTTCACCTATTTTATCCTGGGAATTTTTCAAGTATTCAAGTATTCTAGCAAATTTTCATGAGCAAGTATGATTAAAGCATTCAAACATTCTAGCAATAGAAAAGCATTCAAGAGAAAATTATCAAGCATTTGGATCAACATTCAAGATTCAAGCATCATGTCAAAGTCATCATGCATCATGTGTGTTCTTTGAGCTAAAATTTGTGATGTAGGTTTTTATGATTCAAGCAAGCATTCAAGTCAAGATCCATAGTATTCAATCAAGATTCAAGATCTACATTCATGCTATCCATTTCACATAAGATTGCAACATTTATATAAATCGTTTGGTGAGTTGCAACATTGTATTTTTTCATTCATCATTCCTTCTTTCTATTTTATTTTATTTCAAGGTTTGATTACTAAAATGGGGTTTGACCAAGGAAAACCCCTATCCACTAACAAATCAACATTTTTCTCTTTCAATATGTCTAATTCTAGATCTAGGAGCTTTGAGACTTGAAGATCCTTTGAAGACAAAGTTGCAAGATTGAAGAAAAGTTGTCAAAGTTGTCAAGAAGTTTTCATCTTCACAGAAAGTCACCTAGAGGCTGGAATTCAAGTTTTTAGACTTGGATATCGGAAAGGAGAGAAACTAAAAAAGATCACTAGAGGATATCAAAGTTTTAGCCAATCCTTGATACTAGGACTAAACCACCACCTTGGGCGTATGAGTCCCAGTATACCACTTTTCAACAATTTCATGTAGCTCTTAGTTTACCAGTTGTAGATTCCAAATTCAGCTAGAAACCCTCAACTAGGACTAAATCTCCTTGTCTGGTGTATGAGTCCCAATACACCTCAAAAGAAAAAAAAATCAATTTTTTAAGGCCTTGCTTAGTCATCTTCATCTTTCAGGTGCACCTATGTTTATTATCAATTTTTTATTTTTATTTAAAGTTCATTCCCTAGGTTACATAGCTAGATTTGCATGTTGCATCCATTTCCTTCTTTCTAAGCATTTTCTTAGTGGTGAACCCCCCCTTTATTTAAACACACCCAAGGAGACCTTGTAGCAATCTATTTTCCCTAATTGGATCATTGGATTGATAGCTCTAGGGTTTCCTTGAATGAACTAGAGTGAAATAGGTCCCCCTTGTGTTTTGAGAACCCTATTTCCTTCACTTCGTTTTGGTGAACCTAACCTTCAAACCCTTTATTTTTGATTTCTAGTGAATTAAAGTCCTAGATTTAGATTACATTAGCTTTGCATTAGATCTTGCATTAGTTAATTTGCATTTAGATCTTTGAAATATTGCATTAGTGAAAGTGCATGTAGGTTGCATTTTTGCATCTTGCATCATTGAATTTCATTTGAAATATTTCATTCCACATAGTCTAGTCAACATACAAATTAGAAACCTTAACATTCACTTAGAATTTTCTGAATTTACTATCAAACCCTCATCCAGGACTCATTCACCCATCTAGGTGATTTAGTCCCAGTATAGGTTGTTTTAACTAATTTATGGGAATTTTGTGTTGTGTGGTTTTTACTTTTTGAGCCTTCTAAAAACCCTAATTGGGACTCATTCACTCCTCTAGGTGATTTACTCCCATATCAAACCTAAAACTTCATTTTACAACATTAAAAACCTTGTTTTTATACTTTAGTTTACTGTTATTAGATCCTTGTTTAGTTTATTGAGATTTTGTTTCATTCATTTCACTACATATAGCTTAATTTGGTTTCATTTCAAGTACATTTGTAAACATACGAATTGGAATTAAAGGAATATTATTTATCTTGTGTCTGTTGCATTCATCTTGCATTCATTGATTGTCCCTTGCATGAGCTTTACAACTTGGTGTCTTATTGCTAATACTATAGTGAGATGTACTTTGAAACTCATGTGATCCTGTGATAGCACACTCGTCGTGGATTTTGGGTTGTCTAGCTCTTTCACTCATAGTGTTGACACTAGTGCACTAGGTATGGATCATATCCTTGATAACTCTTTACCTTCAAGTAGTATGAAAAGTGTTGAAACAATGGTTGCTAGCATCCCTCAAGAAAAAATAATCAAATCCATGAAGAATTAGAAAAGCTACAACATCAAGTTAGTACTAAAAATATTTCCAACACTGCTATCCCTACCATAGATAACATACACTGCATGCTTGAAATTGAACAAGGAATAGAACTTGCACATTACTTAGCTCAAATTTTTGGCAAACATCTTACCTCAACCACTAGTTGTGCTTAACCTTCAAAAAATTTCCAAAGTCAAGGAGGAACAAAAGTTAATCCTCCTACAACCTTTGCCTGTATTCCTACCTATACCAACCCTCAAGTTACAACAATGATGCAACCTACTAGTAATAGCATTCCTACCTTGGGTATTTCCAATAGCAATCCTTGAACCTTTGTGGCATCTCACATCATATCTCCTACCACCTTAACTCCCATAAGAATTACATTCACTTCCCCCTCAAACACTTACACACCTCCACCATATTCACCTCCATCTCAAAATACAACGAATGACACCATCCTTAACCAACTCTTGCAAAATGTTTCATCCCTTCAAAAACAAATTCCACCATAAACCAAAATCAAAATGGATAGCCATCATACTATGTTAAAATCAATCCCTTATCCTTGGAGATATTAAGAACACAGATACCACAAGGTATAGAGATTCCTAGGTTTGAGATATATGGAGGAAAAGGAGATCCTTCTAACCATTTTTTTTCATAAACCACCTTATGTAGTGATTTCATCCTTGAGGATAAGCTCTTGGCTAAGATTTTCCCTACGTCCTTAAAAGATACCGCTTTAGAATGGATTTCAAAATAACCGAATAACTCAATTTACTCATTCAATGAACTTATTGAGGCCTTTATTAACCATTTCCAAGTGCATATGACTCCTAAGAGTGAATTATCTGATTTGATGAGATGTAAGCAAAAGGATTATGAAAAGGTTACTAACTTCATTTCACACTACCAATCACTTTATTCTCAAATCGATGTAAAGATTCATCCTCACCTTCAATGGATGTTCATTAAGAACTTGCAAACTAAGATACAAGGTAAGCTTAGCATGATGAAGTTTCCTTCCTTTGTACACTTTTCTATTTCCCTTCATGATTATCAAAACTCGGTTAGTAGTCATGAATAAAAACCCACCTCTAGCCAACCTGAAAATTTTTGAACCCATAAATCAAAATAATTACCAACCTTTTAGAAAATAGAATAAAGGCTTCCTTCAACTAAATCCTCCTCAACCAACCAAAAATGTTGATACCCAAGTGGCTACTATAAATAAGATGAATTTTTTTACATTTGGGGATCCAGCTAGACAATTTACTCCCTTACCTAATACCCTTCATAACATAATGTTACAACTTCTAGAATAGAAAATGATTTCCTTACCTCATATTAAAACTATTGATCCTAATAAGCCTTTACCTGTGAACTTTAGATCGAATTCCTATTGCCATTATCAACAACAAAATGGACATGGTACAAAACATTGTAAACATTTCAAACATCTTGTACAAGACCTCATTGATTCTAGTTGACTTCAGATTGGAGGTGTTAATGATCAAGGAAATAAGTCTATTGCCCCTCTTAACTAAAACTTGCAAATCTTTACCAATCTCATGCCAAATCATAATATTTAATTTGTCAAATCTGGTGAAACTACGAAGAATGATGTGATGAATTTTGACACGGATGATGACAACATGGATACTATTGAACAAGGTCCTATGGATACTATTTAACAAGGTCCTATGGATACTATGGAACAATATCCTATGGATAGTATGGTTGGATTGATCAAAATTATACCTTGTAAGGGTTGAACTGAAAATCCTCTTGACATTTCTTTCTCATCTAAACACATCATTATAAATGCACCTGATGGTCCTCTTTACACAGTCAGTCTAATCAATGATGAGCCCACTAATGGGAAATTAATTGATCCTATTTGTGAAGAGAATGTGATCACTGAAGAATTCTTACTTGTGCGTGAAATCTATCAAGATACATATGATAGACCGAAAGCATGGATAAAAATGCATAATGTTTTTGTCTTCCCTACAATTAGTTCGATCATCCTTTAATATTTGGACCAAAGAAATTCTATGTATCATTCTCCATCATCCTGACATTGGATCAATTATGTGTGAAGCTTAGTTATCCATAGCTACACTCCATAGAAGTCGTTCTATTGTTCATGCATAAATTTTTAAAGTTTTCCTTTGAAAATCAAATATTTATTGTGCACCATAGTGTCTTTAATCCTATGTCTTCTTGTGGGAACATTTCATTGGATTTCTTTTGGCTGAGCCTATGGAACCTATTAAACCTCATGAAGAATTATTTTTCAAATCCTATCAAAAGTTTAAGGAAAAATGCATAGAAAATTTATCCCTTCGAAAGATGCCTCAACCCATGATTGATCCTTCTATCCTTGAAGAAACCATGATTGAACCAAAATATCTTCAAAATAACCAAGACCAACCTCAGATAGATCCTTCGCCTATCTCCTATAAATGACCAAATGACGACCAAAATAATCCTGCCACACCTCCTAAGATAAAATTTTTTTACAAAGCTAAAGAGAAAGTGGTTGAAAAAACTCCTATGGTTCCTTTTGTTCCTCCCCTTAGGGAAGAAAAGCAACCTATAGTTGATAAACCCGCTCCTACACAAACACAACTTGAAAATCGTACTAAAATAAATATAAATGATAGAGAGCATAGGCGTAGATGCCATTCTATTCCTCAAAGCTTAAATGAAGAAAACAATAAAGAAAATAAACATCCAAACTTAACTAAAGCAATACACGAGGAGTCTTCCTCTATGCCACAATAAAAATATCCTATATCGCAATCACAACAAGGACTAGAACCCTCTTTAGGCTTTATCATTTGACCTCCCATTGTGATTAATTTAGAAAATGATGATGAGATTGCTAAAAATAATGAGGAAGTGCATAATGAATTGAATACATTGTTTTCCTCTTCTATGAGCTTAAATGATAATTCTCCTAAGAAGAGTGTTGAACTTGGTGATACCCCTAGTTTAGCACTTTTTGTTGTCCCTTTGGCTAGATTTCCACCTACCATATACGATGAAAAATATTAGGATGTGCATGACCTACTATAGGTTGACTCACATGTGCCTTAATAGTCTTGTATTTTTTTCTTTTTCATGGTATGTGTGTGATTGCATGTTTGTAATGTGATCTCCCTGTACTATTTTGTTTGATGTATCTCTCTCTTTGTGACATTCCTCGATATGTATCTACATTATTCTATATGTCGTAAACCTTTTCCTTATCACTTGTCTTTTTTTTTCCTTTTCAGAATAACGCAAGGCATCGATACATTTAGGTCTCTTTCATGTTGACCCAAAAGATTATCCTTTATATTTTATTTGTCTTGTGTTTTCCTTTTGGGGATGATGTGAAGCGTCGAGACATTTAGGTCTCTTCCATGTTGACCTAAAATATTTTCTTTTTTTTCACTCTCTTTGTGTCATTCTTCTTGTTCCATGAGTATTTAGGGAATGATGATAGGCTCGTGCTCTATAAAAACATTGTAGAAAAGACTTACTGACCCCAAATTCGTGGATCCCTTATGTGATTTTGGGATTTCATTGTGGGGGAAACCCCTTTTCATGACATAGCTTTATTTGGAAATTTATGACTTGGCATAGGGCTTTCCAAATAAGCTCTCATGTCCTATTTATTGTTAGCATTTATCATTTTCTACTTTAAAGTAATTTCTCACAGCATGGTGTTTAGAAATTTCTTTAAAGTGGGGGCATACATTGGCATTATTCTTTTTGCATTTCTCACGTTTCATTGTGTAGTATTTTGACTTCATGCAATGCATATTTCTCTTTGTGGTGACATTGGGTGTGATATCCTTCAAGAGCATGATCTCTCTTAGCATATTATATTCCTCTTAGTGGCTTGATGTGACACACCGCATCCCCTAAGTTGTGAATCTTTTATTCTTCAATTAGTCCTCTCTTGGAGACATTAGGTATGATGTTGCCTAAGTTAATACCTTACATGAACTAAGAAAAACTCCTTCGAATATAATTTGCACTATTTTTAATTTACAATATCTTTTATATGGCCACCTTGCATAACACACTATGCTTTCCTATGGAGCCAACATGTTTGTTCATGGGTGTCAAGCATACAAAGTGTTGTTTGCGTCGTGAACCCTGTTGTTCGTGTTTGTGTGGTGCCTTATCAAAGTTATCAGTAGGTATAGATTTGGTATGGTTAGTGTATGGTAGCCAAACTTAGGCATAAATTTCCCATAGCCACTTACTTGTTTGTGTGATTTCATACCATCCATGTGCATATGTGTCTCATTTGGGGGCTCACCTAGTGGACGTCCTGAGGTTCCACTTTCCCTTATGAGCGTGTGTGTTTTTTGCATAGTGGACATCATGTTCCACTTGTACATATTTTTTTGAACAAACATCTTATATCTAAACCACATCACATTGCACAAATGGTTGATGCTTGATCCACCCCCCTCTATTTTCTTTTTTGTTCTTCTTTATGTCTTTGGTAGTGTATGATTGTATCTTTTTGTTGCTTCATACATCATTTTCATGTGTGTTCATTTGTGTCTATGTTGGTCTTCCATAGGATCTTGATCCTGGGGGCTTGTGCAACCCTCTTGATCATTGTTGTCCTATCTTACTAACATTGGTGCATTTGGACCCCTCTTGGTATGAATTTGTCTACTTCAGTGTTAGTTTGAAGCAATTTCCTCCTCTCACTAAAGTGGGGGATAAATGTAGGATAGGAAAATGTATCCCTACATTTTCACTCTTTTTTGGGTCGTCCCTACTAAAATTGGGCTTCTTTATGCCTTATCTGGTCCTATTTTGCATCCACAAGCCATATTTAATGCATATTTCTAAGGATAATCTCAACACTTAACTAATGACCAATCATAATTCATGTTCTTGTGTTATCTATTCTAGATTTAGTGATCTGGGACTCATATGCCACCTTGGGCATATGGGTCTCACCTAAGTCTTGGGGTATGTTCCTACATTTGGCATAGAACTTAGCATTTCTTGAAATTTATGTCCCAAGCTTAGGCTACTAAGACTCATACACCCCAAATGGCATATGAGTCCCACTTTAGCTTGGAATGATTTTAAATGCAATTCTTGGAAAAAATTTATTCTCCTAGATCTGATGTCACCTTGTAGTGTTTTAATTTTAGGAAATTTGGCATAAACAAGTATAAATACAAGGTTATTTCACCTATTTTCTTCTCGAATTTTTTCAAGTATTCAAGTATTATAGAAAATTTTCATGAGAAACTGTGATCTAAGCATTCAATCATTCTATAAATACAAGAGCATTCAAGAGAAAATTATCAAGCATTTGGAGTAGCATTCAAGATTCAAGCATCATGTCAAAGTCATCATGCATATTGTGTGTTCTTTGAGCTAATATTTGTGATGTAGGTTTTTATGATTCAAGCAAGCATTCAAGTAAAGATCCATAGCATTCAATCAAGAGTCAAGATCTAAATTCATGCTAGCCATTTCACATAATATTGCAACATTTATATCAAGTTTTTGGTGAGTTGCAACATTTCATATTGTTCACTCATCATTCCTTCATTCTATTTTATTTCATTTCAAGGTTTGATACCAAAATGATGTTTGACCAAGGAAAACCTCTATCCACTAACAAATCAAAAAAATCTCTTTCTATATGTGTGAATATAGATCTAGGAGCTTTAAGACTTGAAGATGCTTTGAAGATAAAGTTGCACGATTGAAGAAAAGTTGTCAAAGTTACCAAGAAGTTGTCATCTTCACAGAAAGTCACCTACAAGCCAGAATTCAAGCTTTCAAGCTCGAAGATCAGAAAGGATAGAAGCCACAAAAGATCACTAGAGGATATCAGAGTTTCAACCAAACCCTAATACTAGGACTAAATTTCCATCTTAGGAAAATGAGTCCTAGTATACCACTTTTCAGCGTTTTCTTGTAGATCCTAGTTTTCTAGTTGTAGATTCAAATTCAGCCAAAAACCCTAAACTAGGACTAAATCGCCCAGTCTGGCATATGAGTCCCAATACACCTCAAAAGTAGAAAATTTTAGTGTTTTCAAGACTTAGTCATCTTCATCTTCTAGGTGCAACTCTATTCATTATTAGTTTTTTATTATGATGTTAAGTTCATTCCCTAGGTTACATAGCTAGATTTGCATGTTGCATCCATTTCCTTCTTTCTAAATGTTGATGCCAAAAATCGGCAAGGTAACAGCCTTTTATGGGAAACTCAATTAAAGGGGGGACCTATTGCACTAAACTGAGTGACCACCGGATTTTAAAGAAGTCAACTCTTCTATAATTGGGGTTTTGAATGGGAAAAGGAAGAAGGTATAAAAAATAAAATTATCTAACTAGGACGATGCACCGATACTTAGATGTAAAGCACGATAGACCTATCTTGTAGATGTGATCTAAGGGCCTATTCAAAAATCTACTATGTCCGGAATGAAAGGAAACTAAGATAAAATATAAATGATTCAGTATAATGACATAAAATAATATTCATGTGCATTTATTGAAAAGAGGAGTTGAAGACATGATCTAAACTAGCAAACTTGCATTCAAATTATAGAAGTTTTGCAAATGAAACATTTAACACCACAACGGCATAGTAAAAATTTATCAAAATCTTCAAGAAAATAGAAAGGCCGAACAATGGCATAGTCTGCAAGTCCTTGCAATAATATAAAAAGTGGTAAAGGCCTAGTTCTTCTACCAATATTTTCTTCTCAAAAATCTTAACACTTGCTTCGATGGAAGAAGCAGTATTTATAATGAAACCTAGCTCAGTGAGCCAATAACATAAAAGATCCTTCGATCATGAGCAATGATTTTCACTTTGTCATTGCAACTAAAAAGATTTGAGCCATGAATTAGGACACCCTAGATCTAGATGCATCCCTTGCTATGGATGAAAGTGGTCCCAATAGACTAGAGTGCTAACACGTGAAATTCAATCATGGTGGCAGTTACAAAATAGGGAAACTAGTGATAGGTTATCACTTGCTCAGTTTCCCTTTGTGAGGAAGTCTTTAGAAGATCATGTGGCAAATGGTCAGGGTTGATTCTCGTTCATCCCCTTAAGTGATGAAAAACCTATGATGTGAAGACACCTAGAGGTCTCTGAACATATTGCGCTGAAGGTGGGGTCCACCAAGGAACATGCATAGATAGATGCTACGTGGCAGTCAGTCGGGGCCAAAAAGGAGAGTGATGCAAAGGGGCAAAAAATATTGTGAATTGTTGACATGTGGAAGCATAACACAAGCTTTTGAAAAGCGAGAGGAGGAATCCTTGCGAGGAGCACTTGGCTGACAAGTGGTGGCATTTGCAATGAAACTTTGTGAAAGGAACCCGATGTTGCTTTTTATTTAGAGGAGAGCATGGATGGTACTTAGGAAAAATAGAATTACCCGAAGGGAGCATGGGAATTTCGTATTCACAGATCTTGGTGACTTATTAGGGGTGTTTCACCTGCAGAATGAGGAACCCAAAATTTATAGATTGTAGACTAGAGACTTATCCATCAGGTAGTGTGATCAGAGCTTAGAAAGGGCGGTCTGAAGAGGCAGCCATTCATCTTCAAAAGGAGTCAATATGTCACACATATTCTCTTGTGCTCCATGCAGATTGATAAATTCTTTGTAAGGCAACGTCGACAATATATTGTCCTAGGATTCGAGTTGAAAAAGAAGCTACATGATTGGATGAGTGATGCTCTCAATATCTCTTGCAACAAGGGGCTGACTAAAACTTTGAAAGGCAGATGGGTCCTATTGCTTCTCCTTAATATTTTCTGCCATATGCTCTACTATGGCCACTGACTCATCTTCAATAAATGGAGATGGTAAGCCCATTTGAGTTATGTGACCAAACCTGGCCCGCATGTTTCTCATGAGCTTATCCAATTTGGTGGCACACTCGTTGGCATGCAAGATAACTTTGTGGCAATGGATGAACTGATTGGATGTTTTAGCAGTAGCCTTTTGGTCTTCAATCCTTGCACCTACCAAGACTTTGTCTAAGGCCTAATATAGCCTGTCTAATAATATTTTGGCCTTCGAAACTTTTTCGATGACTGATTGAGGGAAATTCTCGATCGCTACACGAGCCTCTCTGCCTAAGGCTATTATTTCTGCCATAAATCAGATCGTTGGCTGTAGAGTTAGGAAAAAATCCTTCACTCTTTCCCAATATGAGACATACAAGTATTGGGCCACCTAAATAAGGTCTATTTCATTGAAAGGGGTTGAGGTAGAGTCCTTCAATAAGGAAATATCTGCATCCTTTTGCTCCATATCATGTGCTAACTCTGCAATCTTTTGGTTTGTCGTGGTGAGTTGTTCCTATAGAATCTATGATTTCGTGACCCAATAGAATCTATGATTTCGTGACCCAGCTAGCTTTAGCCTGCTCCTTGTTTGTTCCTTCTTTCTCCAATGAAGACTTTAGTTCTAAAATTTCATTTTCTAATTGAGCTCGACATATTTCAAAATATGCATCCTTTTGTTGTATTTTCTGCTCTAGTTGAGCATGTTGGTCATGAAAAATCTTCATCATTTTGTCGCATCTCTTGCTCCAGATTTGCTAACTGGTCGTAATACTCCGTGTTCTTCTTTTGCATCTCAACAATCAAGTTAGGATTGATGGATTGAAACTTTGCTAGTTCTTCTAGGAGATTTTCTTGTTCCATCTTTGCTTGTTGGGATAAGCGCTTGTATTTAGCTTCTTTAGCTTTTTTCTTGGCGAGCAATACCTCAACACTACTCTTTATGCTCTTTAGCTCTTCTTCCCTCTTCTTTAGTTGTCGATCGGTCTTAAAAAAACTCATGGTCACCACCCATTGTGTCTCCTCCATGAGCTCCACCTTGTCCTAAGTCTGGGCTATTCTTAAATTGAGCCTAATGGCATACATGTTGTAGTCATCTAGTTGCATTTCTCCTTGTGGCTTGCTATTAGTTGGGTACATGGTTGCAAAATGTAGCGACTATTGTGCTTCATTAAAAATTGTTTGTACCTTCAGCTCTACTCGCTTCTTAGCATTTTAGCCTTTTGTCTTTGGGCTTTGTTTTCTCGTGCTTTCCTAGTTTTATCACCTTTCGAAAATAATTTAGAGGATGACCTAATGTGTTTGTCAGTAAACGGTTCACCGAGAGAAGGGAAAAAGGAAATGAAAGGGTGGTGGTACCAGGAGAATTCTTCTTCGGCACACTAACTATCTGAGGCGAAAAAGGAGGTATACTCCAATACTCTAATTGAGTACCAGTAGGAGGACTTGTAGGAAGTGGAGTCATGACAGTTTCTAACTGCTGGGAAGAGTGGATCAGCTCTATCATTGTTGAGGCAAGAGATGTATCGATGAAAGGGGGGATAGAGTGTGTGATGCTTTGGGATGGAAAATGGTCCAAGGCGAATGGTGTGAGGTTTTTCAAAGGAGTAAGGGAAGAAGGGGGCGCATGAGAGAACTATGTGAAAACCCTTTCTATCATTGGAGCAAAGGTTGAAATTCTTTGGTCAGCGCATGAAATAAGAGGTGTTGTAGACACAACATAGGCAACAAAGGTTTTTGAAACTAGAGAAGAGGGAGTGAAAGATACCTGCGGGGTGGATGATTGTTGTCCTTCATCCTTCACTAGCTATTCTCTTGCTTCAAGGCCTTGCGAAAACTCTCTAGATGATGCCTCAACTCATTGTCATTTTCTTGGTGGCGAGTCACCTACCACTATGGTTTCAGATTGTTGCAAAGAGGTTTCCCTAGTCCTCCTTATGGTCCAAGTGCAAGTTAGTGAAGACCTCACACATGATATGTTAACCTGCACATTAGAGGAAACCCTGCTAGGTTGCTTCATGACCTTTCCCTTTGATTGAGCCGAGATGTCTTGTGTCTCAATTTCTGGTTCCGCTCCCTCGTCTGACTGTGATTTGGCTGACTCTAAATTGGAGTCCTTTTCACCACTCTCATCAGAATCTAGATGCTCTTTGTTCCATAATTTGTCAAACTTATCATCCATCTCTTCAGTATCATAAGGGGCCTTAGTTCATCTGGTCTACTAATGATATATCCAGAAATCATGGATCTTCTCCTCCTTCTTAGTTGCAGTTCTTTAGCAAATTGTTGTGAAGAGTAGTCCCCATTTTTCTTAACTTATCATATTATGCAGCGGGGAGGTAGAAACCAATCCAAGGGGGTCGACCACCTTCAGTAGGGTTGTATGCTAGGTCAACAATAAACTCATCCGCACCGACATTGGGTTCCGATGCTTCTCCCAGTAAGGTCATGGGTAGTGTGCCACTTTGACATACTTGTTTAGAAAGTCATCATTGGGGTTGTAATTCCATTTATCACAAATCCATACCAACCCCAGATGAGATAGCTTTGTTTCCAGTATGTCATGAGCCTTTCTCTTAGCCATGACTACAGTTTTATAATGCTTCGAGCATTTGAGAAATCCGATCTTCTTTGCTTTCCCAGTGCAAAAGGTGATGTCTATAATTGATACCTAGCAAAATACTTCAAGCACCAATACCCTGTCTGTAAGACACGCTAGAAGCCAGAAGGGCTCACTGGTGAAACCCCATAATCAAACAAATGTGAAACCCTCACCGAGGAACCAGTCAAACTTTGGAGTGAAGTTCTGCATGAACTCAATTTGGTCCGAGTTGAACTATAAGACAGTGATGACTCTTCTTAAATCCTGCAGAATCGGATATAAGAAATAATCTAAAAATGTGTAATAGTCAAATGTCTCAAAGACAAGGGAAGTCCATGTGGAAACTAGCTTCCTCCTCTGATTTTCATCAAAAATCAAGAGCCCTAGATGCTTCTAGAAGAATTCAATATTTTGATGCAAGAACATATGTGCGAGAAAGGATAGGAACTTCAACCTCCATTGAATTTGGTACTCTGCTATCTAGTTGAGCATCTCTTGCATGAGGAATTCAGCTAAATCATACCAGAAAAAAGAATGTTGCTTGCATAATTGGAAACCTAAACCGAGGTTAAACTCCTGGACTCCCTTGTCGGTGTCTAGGCTGCAAAAAAATGCCATCATAGTGAAAGAATCCTTCATATCATCCTTGAAGCCCTTATGCATCACTGGGATCTGCATTAGCTTATTAGGAGCTTCTCTGAGTTTTTGAGTCTCCGTGTTATACAAATTTAGTGCAAGGTCTCTGGTCCTCCAATAGTTTTCCCCTTTTGCTGCAGTGAAATTCTCCATTTTAGGCACTTTGGAGTGAAACTCTAGGATACATAGCATATCCCAGATAGCCTTCTTGCATATAACCATGCTCACGTCCCGGCCCTCAATGGTGTTGGTGTCTAGGTTGAAATGTTTGATGGCCTCGTCAACCTATTTAGGGAAATATTGCATGAGTGAGACCATATATTGTGGAGGCCCACTATACCAACATTTTTGTGCCAAGGATTCTGGGTTGTTATTCTTTTTCATCCTCTCATAGGTGGCTTCTCTCAATGATTTGGGATTTTTTGCAAGAATAGGGTCATGAATATTTTCCGATTCTTCTTTAATTTGTTTCTTATCTTTGCAAGGGTTTTTTTTTATCTCCAACGCGCATATTTACCTAGGTCAACTTCTCTGGAATTCCAGGCAAAGCATAAGAGACATCCTCAAAGACTTCGACGGTTGGTGTCGCATGCATGACATTAAATAAACTTTGGGCCTCTTATTTTTGCATCTCAGCCTGAGAACTTTGAGAAATTTCCATAACTTGCAAATTTTTACCCAGAAAGCACATTGAAGCGGTATAAACGGAACCTAAAACACAACGCAAGGTTTTTGGTTTCAAAACCAAACAGCCTTTCACTTCAAGTTTGATTTACATCGGGGCGGTGAATTCTCTATAATTACTCCTATGCTTAGCTTCCTTTGCTACAAAATTGCATCACACCTGGCTCTTTAACAATTCTATTTGTCTAAGTCTTTGTGTTGCTCAAGAATTTGTATACTTTGTTTGATTTTTGCATGCGATACTTAGATTTTCTCTTTAATTTCCTACCTTCAACCGGTAGACAACAGTTTCCTTTCTTCATTTAATTCAACATGTACCGCCAGCTTTTGTGTCCATGAAAAATGAACTACTTTCATTTTCGACAAGAATTCATAATTGCATTAGAGATAACGTCCCTTAAATGTGATTTTTATGGGAAATTGAGTCACCGTCTCCCTATTACTCACCTTCTCGCTTGTCCTCGCCATTAATATCCCTGAAAGCACAATTAGGTTGATGTTGTAATGAGTACTTTATAAGGATTCATGCTCAACCTTGGAGCTTGAAAAGGCCTACATGCTAACACCTAAGCACCTATCCATATGAGCCATTGCCTAAGCTTGCCACCAATTCACATAAATTGATTACCAATCCTTAACCCTACACGTAGCAATTCGTATCTGTGGACACAATCAGACTGGAAAATTGAGCTAGCCTTTTGGGTGGGATTCTCGACCTAAACTCAATTACCAACATGCTTGGGATGCAGGCTACCTTGGGTGTTTCTATAAAAGGTCCTTGTCGTAGCAACGGACTATACTTAGCAATTTAGAAAAAGCATTAGGCAATTTAGATAGCATAATTGCTTAGGTAGTTGAGTAGGTTTTAAATTTGTATAGTGCTAGACTTAGGTGTTTTGAGCAGAGGTTGACACAATGAACACTCTGATTAGGCTAGTGTGCAACAAGTCTCAAATGGATTTTTTGGGAGAGATCTCCAATAGGCATCTGAAATATATAACCAAA